>OY282642.1:23230989-23830989 GCA_958299015.1 Tetanocera ferruginea
TTGTTTTATTGTTTTATTGTTTTATTGTTTTATTGTTTTATTGTTTTATTGTTTTATTGTTTTATTGTTTTATTGTTTTATTGTTTTATTGTTTTATTGTTTTATTGTTTAATTGTTTTATTGTTTTATTGTTTTATTGTTTTATTGTTTTATTGTTTTATTGTTTTATTGTTTAATTGTTTTATTGTTTTATTGTTCTATTGTTTTATTGTTTTATTGTTTTATTGTTTTTTCGTTTTGCGTTATTGCTTTTTCGTTTTGTTGTTTTATTGTTTTATTGTTTTATTGTTTTATTGTTTTATTGTTTTATTGTTTTATTGTTTTATTGTTTTATTGTTTTATTGTTTTATTGTTTTATTGTTTTATTGTTTTATTGTTTTATTGTTTTATTGTTTTATTGTTTTATTGTTTTATTGTTTTATTGTTTTATTGTTTTATTGTTTTATTGTTTTATTGTTTTATTGTTTTATTGTTTTATTGTTTTATTGTTTTATTGTTTTATTGTTTTATTGTTTTATTGTTTTATTGTTTTATTGTTTTATTGTTTTATTGTTTTATTGTTTTATTGTTTTATTGTTTTATTGTTTTATTGTTTTATTGTTTTATTGTTTTATTGTTTTATTGTTTTATTGTTTTATTGTTTTATTGTTTTATTGTTTTATTGTTTTATTGTTTTATTGTTTTATTGTTTTATTGTTTTATTGTTTTATTGTTTTATTGTTTTATTGTTTTATTGTTTTATTGTTTTATTGTTTTATTGTTTTATTGTTTTATTGTTTTATTGTTTTATTGTTTTATTGTTTTATTGTTTTATTGTTTTATTGTTTTATTGTTTTATTGTTTTATTGTTTTATTGTTTTATTGTTAAAGAGTAAGCATTGCTATGATAGCCATATTCGATACGCAATTTTTATCCCCCTCAAGCAAAAGTATGTCGAATTTGTAAAGTATCTTAAATTTAAAGTTATATCTTATAAAAGTAAGATTTCTGAAAAAAAAATTTCTCTTAGCGGCTGAACGAACTGTTGTGTGATGAAAATTGAAACTAAGTTCAAAGGGAATTGACAGTTGGTGAGTCAGATTCCTCAAAAGATTCACAAATAATGATCTTCTTTAATATGCCAGAATTCTGCCATTGCATAGCTCGTTACCTGTCCTGTGCAAAATGCAACCTGTTACAGTGGTTCAGCTTCGAGGCAATTTATCTGCAACTCCGAAAACGACCAAAAGTGCCAGACAAATAAGAGCTACCAGCTGTTAAGAGAGCAGCACACACCAGTATACAATGCAGCTAAGGACTCCTTTAAGAGAATTGAGAAAAAATGAATATGCCGGCAGGTCGTTTGCTCAGAAACGACCAAACGTAAAATCATTCGTATTAAGTGCTTCGTTGCGTGCGGTGCGAGTGGCGCTTGGCTAGAATAAAACGGAAAAGATATATTAAATTGTATGCCTCAGATACTTTTAATATATGTTTCTGAGCAGAGAGTACGCTGTATATAGCTCTGTAATAACTAAAAACAAAAATTCAAAATTTTTGTGCAACAAAAAGTGAATTTTAAAAACAAAAAATACTTCAGTGATTGTTGAAAAGTTGACGAAAAACATTTAAAAAAAAATTAAAATTGTTTGATTTGTGTAACAAAAAATAAATAAAAAACTTGCCAATCTGATTGACATTCAGTGCATGCAGATTGCTAGCCGGTCATTGTATCTCATAGCTTGTTGCCAGCATAGCAAGCGTACGAGTATCTTTTATCTACTGTGGACGCGTATCTATAAAAGTGCGACTGTCTGCTGTCTGGTTTGTGATTTATTATGTTTTGCTTTTGTTTTTGTTTTGCTTTAAGCCATGTTTGTGTTTAAGTCTCATTTACTACCACTTTATATTGTTGTGCTGTGGACATTCCGCAAATTTTCGCTTTAATCGAATTAAAATGTTACGCTAGACAACTGCAATAACAACTACAACAAACAGCAGCCGCCATTTATTTTGACTCTAATCCATACGAACCCCCTTAGACCCGGCTTCACACACATACACCCACCAAGCTTTGCTTTATACGCTTAACGCTTTTTGTCTGTTTTTGGTTTTTACTAACGTCTCGTTGTCTGGCATCATCGTTGCTGTTAGCGTAAATTTGTTATAACTATGTAACTGCACAAGTTAGACAATGTATCTAACGCTTGTCAAATGAAGAACAAAAAGGCAGCTCTAATAAATTTTAAACGCCGTTTGTTAACGGATGCATTGGGCGCCATTGTTGTCACTCGATTTTAAGCTTTGAATTGGGTTCTATCGAACTTGGGTAAAATGCAAAAAAAAAATACAAAATTGTTGACTTGCAATTCCCAGGAGCGCTTTTATTACAACAACAACAACAACAACAACAACAACATCAACAATTGCACAGCTACATTCCATGTACAAAAACACTGTGAAATAATCCAGCAAAGCGTCCTTTTTTTAGTGGACTCTGACGTTGTGTTGCCGGCAAAATCAAATTAAAAGGCAACACGCAGACATACATAAGCAAACCTTGGCCCATTCCCCCACCACCCACAAAAAGGTATTTTTTCAGCAACCACCACCCAGGATGCTGCATGTCAGATACACAGTTATCCGCACTCGCTAGTCCAAAGATGCGGCTGTAAAGCGTCAGCATGTATTTGTGTGTTTGTGTGTGTGTTTATCTAGTTCCTGTTCGTAGCCGCAAAACGCCGTATCTATGAAAATGCGTTCTCGTTGTTGGTATGCGTTGCTTTATTTTTTTTTTCTGTGCGCCTCGTCTGCTGTTATTATTAGTCTGCGTTGCCGACTTATCTTGGCTTTTTTTATTATTTGTTATATTATATCGATTATTTTTTTAATTAAATTACAATCCTTTGCTTCCAAACTTTAAGCTTCTTTCGTTGCAGCTATATTTAAGCCTTAATTAAGCTACCTGCTTGAAGTTTTCAAATTATAGCAATGCAGAAAATGAAATTATTTGGCAAAATGCCGCATTATGCACGAAATATTGATTTTATCTAAATCATGCATTCATTCATTCAGCCATTCAGCCATTCATTCATTCATTCATACATTCATACATTTATTTATTTACAAACTCACTCACTCAGTCCGTTAGTCATTCGCTGTAGTTTGCTGCTGCTGTTGTATTGTGTTGGCTATAACTTCAGCGACTGTAAGTTTGTTTTTTTGGTAGAAGAGTAAGAGCACAACAATAACAACAGCAGCAGCAGCAAGAAAGAACAATAATAACAACAACAACAACAACAACTGCCATACAACAACATCATTTATACAAAACCTAAAAGTCTAAACTTGATGCTCACTAACGATAAGTTTTATGCCGGAATATTTGCAGCTTTGGTTTCATACCGTATAGAGGACTGAAAATGTTGCATTTAAGTTGAAAATTAAAAATAAAATGTCAAACAGAACATTTTTATTACAACGAAAAAAAAACCCTAGTAAAATTAACCAAAGTTGCTTGTACAAAAAATGCATTCAAGTTTTTGTTTGAGCTCAAAATAGTGTGTTTTTAAAATGAAAACTTCAATAATTTATACAAAAACAAAATGTTGAAATTATAATAGACAAAAATTAATTTTTTTTTTAATTTTCACAAAAAAAATTGTATACAAGTTACTTGTATGAATCTGAAATTATATTGATTTAATCTGAAATTCATCACTTTCATAAAATGCAATAGATTCGAATATTTTTTCAAGTTACAAATTTTTCTACAAATTATATACTTCAAAGACGAAAAGATACAAACATGGGCTTGTCCAGAAAATGGTCAACCAGAAATATCAAAAATGCTGAAATAAAATATCTCTGATAGCAATTCGAAAAATATTCAAGTCAGTATGCATATCCGAGTATGAAAAAACGTAATAATTTAAGCGAAGATGTATTTCTTTACGTTATTAATAATTTTTTAACACTCATGAGAATTTTCTATTTATACAATAGAGGGAAAAATGTATAATGTCCGACTCGTAACATCCGAACATATGCAATTCTTATCTGTGAGTTTAATTTTACGATTTTTAATTCAATTTCAAATTTGAACTTGTCTGGTTTTGAAAGTTAGAAATGAATCAAAATTTAGATTCTGCCGTTCGGGGTTCCTCAAAAGTTTGAGGAACTCATTCTGTGTGCTTTTTTTTCAAATTGGAGGAAAACCGCCGAAGCAATTTTGATTCTCCTGAAGGTCCTTTTTAGTAAAAAAACGGTTTTTTCCTTTTAACTTTTTATTTTTTACAGAACGCCAAAATCCGCTAAAATGTTAAATTTATTATTCATACCAACGTTTTGACATAAAAAAGTTTTTAAAATTTGAATTAAAATTATACAAATGAAAACTTGCTGGTTTTGATTGAAAATGTACAATGCACATGTCTGCTTTTGATTAAAAAGGAGATTTTTTAATGAATTTTCGCTAGGATTTTTATCATGTTTATCAAAAAGAATTTTATGGATCGAATTATTGTAACATTACACTCACAAAAAAGTTTCTCGGAATATGATAAAAAAGGCATCATATTTAGAGAAAAACAAGTAAAGAAAGTCTAAAGTCGGTCTAGGCCGACTATGAAATACCCTAAACCCACTTTTCAAAAATAAAAAAATTTTTATTGCAAATGGGAGTCTCCGTGGGCGGATGAAGCCTATATTTTAATTGAATTTAAATGGTGATGAAAAATTTACACATACCAAGTTTTATTCCTGTAGCTCACAGTTAATGTCTTTATTGTGCTTTCGCTATGGGAGGTGGGCGTGTTTATGGATGGATTACTCCCAATTTTTGAACACACATTAGTTTTGGTATAAAATACATACATACCAAATTTAATTTCTCTATGACAAACATAACCTTATTTATTGAGTTTTAAACTTTTTGGGTTGTATGGGAGGTAGGCGTGTCCGTATGCGGATGACGTCCATTTTTCGAAAATATCTTTGTCTTGTCATAAAAAACATATGTGCCAAATTTTAACTCTGTAGGTTAAACAGAGGGTTGTTTATTGCGTTTTCAATTTTTGGGTTGTATGGGAGGTGGGCGTGTCCGTGAACGGATGACGTCCATTTTTCTAAGACATCTTTGTGTTTGTATAAAACACATACATATCAAATTTTATTGTTGTAGACTAAATATGAGCTGAGTTATACAGTTTTCAATTTTCTCTTTGTATGGGAGGTAGGCGTGTCCGTGGGCGGATGATGTCAATTTTTCAAAACCATCTTTCTTTTGTTATAAAAAATATATGTGCCAAATTTTAGCTCTGTAGGTTAAACAGAGGCTTATTTATTGCGTTTTCAATTTTTGGGTTGTATGGGAGGTGGGCGTGTCCGTGAGTGGATGACACCCATTTTTCAAAAACATCTTTGTGTTGATACAAAACACATACATACCAAATTTTATTGTTGTAGGTTAATTATGAGCTGAGTTATGCAGTTTTAAATTTTTGCGTTGTATGGGAGGTAGGCGTGTCCGTGGGCGGATTCCAAAAATATTCAACAGTGCAGATCCTTGGGTCCATGTGACTATGTGTACCAAGTTTCATTCAATTATCTCAACTCCTTCTTCTTATCCTGTGTATACGGACAACACACAGACGGACGGACGGACGGACGGACATGGATAGCTCGACTCACGTGGTGACGCTGATCAAAAATATATATACTTTTCTATACCGGACTCGCTTCGTTCTATGCGTTACAAACGTTTGCACAAAGTTAATATACCCTGACCTTTCAGGTTTAGGGTATAATGATATAGACTTTGCTCCAGAGAATGCTTTTCTCTAAATGTGATACTAAAAATGCTCCAAAAATTAATAAAAGCTTCTATAAAAAAGAAAAATATGTAAAAATATATCGTTCATAGTAAATTTTTAATCAAAATATAGGAAACATTTCTTATTTTGAGTAAATTTTTCTCTATAAATGACAATTTTTTTTAGCGAGAAAAATACTTATCATTATTAGAGACATTGAAATATTTCCATTTCCCACAAGTGAAGAAATATTTCTTCGAAAATGTGAAAATTATTTTCTAATTTAAGAAAATTTTATTTGAAAAGGAGAAAATTGCTATTATCGAAAATAGAGAAATTTTCTCCCGGAGATAGTTATGTGTTTTTTCTCAGTGAAGCTTAAAAATGGCATTTCTAACTAACATTTTGTTGTTTCCTGTGACTTATCTGGATTTGAATGTAAGCTCCTCAATTATAAAATAATAGTAATTATAATAATATAATAATTTATATGCTAAGATTATGAAAAAACACTGTCGTAACTAAAAACTTGAAGTCGAAAATAATTAAAAGAATTCTTCTCCTTTAAAATTTTAGTTTTGATGGTTACACCTTTTTCGCGGCTATGACTCGATTAATGAACAGCGGTTGGTCGTGAAATGTTTTCATAGCTTCTGAGTTATTGTAACTGAACTTTCTATTAGAAACTATTGCTTTCTCTCTTTGTCAAACTGTAGATATGCATAATTTTGAAATTTACAATTTTTAAAAAATTTTTCATTCTGAAAATTATGTTTTTCTTAATATTGAAAATTAAATGTTGAATTCGTAATCAGCAACCTCACTAGCTCCTAGATACCAGATTTTATTCAAATCTATTTAATCAATGTGAAGAAAATAATTGTGTCGCTTTAATTTGGCTATTCGTCCCAGTGTGCACTGTACAGAACTAATATTAAAATTTAAAGGTTTGTTTTATAACACTTGAAATTTATTTTTCATATAAATTTCATTGTTTTGTAAATTCTTTTTTCCTCACAATTATCTTTTCTATAATTTTTTTTTAATTTATTTTTATTCTTTATTTTTTTTTGGTCCTTTTGGAAGTTCAAAGTGGGGCTTAAACCTGAAAGTTTCCTTTTGCTGCGGTTCGTATTTTATCTGATAATACGCTACAATATGCTCTTTTAAATTTAGATGTAAGGAAGAGACATTTTTTTTAAATTTTCTGGTAACCAATTATGCCAAAAAGGTGTGTTTTTTTTAGTTTACCAGTTATGTTTTATAATTTTTAATTAATTTTGTTTTATTTTATCCAGAAACTTGCGACTTTGTTTTTGTTAAAATTTTCCTCCTCAACTAAAAAAATAAATGAGCAAAAATCTTTTAAAATTTTTACACCTCTACGGTATGACTCTGACAATCACGGTCCTCAACAACAAACCCCAAAGAGAGCAAAAACTTTTTTGTCTAACGGCGCACGGCTGCAACACTGAAACTTCCTGCCTAGAGCAAAAAGCGTACCATTTTCTAGCCCACCACGTAGCCGGCTATATGGCTGGCTGTGCAAGTCGTGTGTCCCGAAGACGTAGACGAAGCAACGCCATAATATATATATATAGAAAATAATGCAAACAACGGTAACAAAAACAAACACCAAAAGAGGGTGGAAATCTAGCAAGACTTTTCGCGTTGCGCTTAGCAAAAGCGTCCCTTGCGGCAAGCATAACTACATATAACTAGTGCTGTACAAAGCAGAGGTGGGCAGACGACAAACGTGGCGAGCCAGATAAAAAGGCATGTTAGTTTTTTAAAGAGTTGAATTTTCACTGCTACAAAAACGAAACAAATGTCTAACAAATATAAGTGTTTAGAAATTTGTAAGTTAAAATATTTGAGCAGCACGCGTGGCTAAAGAACGTTGAGTCGCGTGACTGACTGCAAAAGTGTAGCAGTTAATATATTAGCGGCTACGGATCAAAGAGGAAAAACAAAAAAAAAAAAAATACAAAACGGAAGAAACCAAAATAGAAGATAAAAAAGGGAAATGCAACGAAAAAAAGGCAGACAGAAAGAAGTCAGCAAGAGTCAGGCTGTTGTGAGTGGGCTGGTGCGGTGTGGTGTGGTGTGGGGTGGGCTGGCTAGAGCAGATGGAAAACTCAGACTCGTTGCGGTGTCGGGTGCTGAATTTTCCCGACACGATTGTGTTCGTCATAAATTTTAAGTATTGCCCGAAGTTGTGTGACGAGGAGCCAAGTCGAGTCATTCACTCGGTCGTTGGCGTTCATTGGCGTTGGTTACTCGTTGCTAGAGATCCGCAACAAATATAGCTGAAAAAAAAATAAACAAAATAAAGCCAAAAACAGATAACAAAGAAACAAGGCAGAACCGGCATATTTTAAGTTAGCCGAATACATCTGCATATATAGCGCATTCTTGGGCCTGTTTGTTGTGTTAAGTTGTGGGATTGTGTGCGTGGATATAAAATTTAAAAGGCGCTTTATTTGCGCCATGGCTAGCTATTAAGTGATAGATAAACGAGCAGATTGAATCTCTGAGATACTTGCACAAAAAAAGCAGCTGTGCAAAAATAGCAAAAAAAAAAGAACTTTTTGTGTGTTTTTTTACAATTGTTTTTCTCTACTCTTGCAGCTTTTTGAAACAATGACTTGAACATAAAAAAGGAGTATCTTAGCAAAAAAAAAAAAAAAAGTTAAATAAAAATACCGTAAAACTGTCAAACTTGGCAATTGCTAATGGTTTGAGATACTCTGCACAATTCTTTGTTCAACAGCAGTTTTGCATAAAACCATAAATAACCAAAACAAAAACAAAAACAAAAACAAAAAAAAAAAAAAAAAATATAAAACAAGTGAACAAGTAATATAACAACGCACATATCTACAAAGTCATCGTCGTCTACAAAAAGCCAACAGCTAGTGTTTTAGTGTTACAGATACAGTCTGGCTTTTAGTGCAATACATGTACAACTCCTTCAAATTTATCGCGCTTTTGTCTATGTGCTTATGTGTGCGAGTGTGAGTGTCTACATTACTAAATTACACATAAACTTTGGTGTTTTATAGTTGTTTTCGTCTTGTTAAACGTTTCCAACTTAATATTTATATCCTCAACATATTGCAGATACTTTTTTCATAGCCACCCAGCTAGCCAAACTATCTATCTAAGGAATATAAAAACAAAAACAAAAAAAAAAAACAAAATTATCTACATACATATTGCTAAAAATTATCAGTATATCTACCATATCGTGGCTAACATATGTTTATCGAAAAAATTCTTGGAAAAACAAAAACCATAAATAAAGTCGAAAAACACTTTATTCAGAATTACGTGGATATTTAGTGTTTGAGTGCCGAACGTAGCGTGCAGCATAAATTTTATTCCTGCCAGTTTCAACAACGGGTAAGTTTCGAAACTTAGTTATTTAAAATTTAAGATTAAAAAAAAATAAAAAATTACATATAAAAATCATATCTATATATTTTTTACATTCTACTATTTGCTAATATTTATACCTTTTATTATTCTGGTCAAAATATATAAAAAATTTTTAAAACATTATTTACGTGTAGAAATATTTTAGGGATTGTTGTTGATTAGGCTGGGTCGATTTGTATGGAGGCAAAAAATCTGATGTTGCCTGGGCGATTTTCGGTTCGGGCATGAAAAGTCATGAAAAGTTATTAAACAAAACACAAAAAAAAGGGGACTGGGGGTACACTTTACCCTATCGCACCCTCAATTTTGTGAATTTTTTCTATAGGAATTTTTTTCAAAATTATTTTTTTTAAGAAACGTGCACAGCTAGAGAAAAACTAACGTCAGATATGAAATCCTGAAAATTCCCTGAAAATGATAAAAAGCTTCCATGAAAAAGAGCAATATATAAAATAAGTAAAGAAAGTCTAAAGTCGGTCTAGCCCGACTATGAAATACCCCAAAAAACCTTTTCAAAATACTATAATATTATTGAAAATGGGGGTATCCGTGGGTGGATGAAGCCCTTATTTTATATGTATTTCAATTTTGATGAACAATTTTTACATACCAAGTTTTATAACTGAGCTTACATGTAAACGCCTTTATAGAGTTTTCGCTATTGTGGGTTGTATGGGAGGTAGACGTGTTCGTGGACTGATTACGCCCAATTATTGAACAAATCGTAGTTTTGGTATAGAATACATTCATACCAAATTTTATCTCTATAGGTTAAACATAAGCATATTTATGGAGCTTTAAATTTTTTGGGTTGTATCAGAGGTAGGCGTGTCCATGGGTGGACGACCATTTTTCAAAAACATAATTGTTTTGTCATAAAATACATGCGTACCAAATTTTATCTCTGAAAGACAAACATAAGCTTATTTATGTACTTTAAAGTTTTGTGCTTGCATCTGAGGTAGGCGTGTCCGTGAGCGGATGACGTCCATTTCTTAGAAACAACTTTGTTTTGTTATCGAGAACATACATACAAAATTTTGTCTCTGTAGCTTTAAGCTTATTTATTGATTGTTCAATTTTTGGGTTATATGGGAGGTGGGCGTGTCCGTCGGTGAATGACAAGAGAGAAAAGATTTGTTTTTTTTTGAAGAAAATACTTCGCAAAGATAATTTTGTATCAATCAATTTTTTTCTATAAATGAAAATTTTTTGTGCGAGAAAAATGACATGAAATATTTGCATTTCCCATAAGTGAAGAAATATTTCATCGAAAATGTGAACATTTATTCCAATTGAAGAACATTTTAGTCGAATAAGAGAAAATTGTTATTATCGAAAATTGAAAAATTTTCTATCGCAGAAAGATGGGTGTTTTTTTCTGAGTGTACAGAGTTATGTGGAGTGCCTATGGCTTCCACAATCTCCCTCATCTTCAATCTTCACTCGGCCAACACCATATCGAGAATTTTTTCAACTGGGCGTCCAGAACGTTAGTCATCTTTCATGTTTGTACGGCCGCAACGAAATTTAGTAAACAATTTTTTTTTCCATATTTTTTACCTAGGTTTGAGTGATGGTTTTTGCCCGCAAAAAATAATGCTTGGTGAGCACACGAAATTGATTTCTTTCCATGTTCTCCACAATTCAAAAATGTTTTAAATCGGTCAGTCCTAGGGATATCTGCATTAGATTTCTATTAATTTTTTATATTATTTTGTATGGAAGATGCATACGAAAGTTGAACGATCTTTACAAAATTTGGTCTGAAAGCTAGGAAATAAAATAAAAAGATATGCACTGAAAACAGTAGAAATTGATAAGCCCTTAGGGGTACCTCCCGTGGACCTTTATTAAATATTAACATGATTTTGTATGGGAGACACATACAAAAGTAACCCGATTCTAACGAAACTCAGTAAGAATGCTAGACAAATAATAAGGGTATTCATGCAACTGGGCCAAACCCTTATAAACGGTATAAACCGTATAAGTTTTTTCTCCTTATAAATGAACTGTCAAAGTTTGTATGAAGAAGCTTTTGCACAAACCAGATATCTTTGCTCAACGATTTAGCTGAGCAGACGAACAGGCAAACTTATAACATCAAGCAGCTGATTAATTTTATTAAAGCAAAAGAAAAAATTAGAAGCAGGAGGAGATATAGTCAAAATTGTAAAACTAATTAAATAACATGGAAGAGGTAAGAATGGAAATTTTGTGAATTGAAGGAATTAAAAAATATTTATATACTTCATTTGCAGAAAGCAAACCCTGAACTTGCAAACAGCTGATATATGATGCAAATGCTCAATCGACTTTAAAGGGATGCTCATGCAACCTGCCTGATAAAAATAACTAATTGCCCAAATTATATTCTTGCCTCTTTGCATGAATATCCTTAGTGTAATAGATGTGTATTGAAAATAATGGAAATTGTGGTGTCCTTAAGGGTAGCTGTCTAGCACCTTTATTCATATAAAAAAAATGTTCCACTTTTAAGCATATTTTATTTAATTAACAATAGAAAAATAAAATTGGTAACATTTTGTATTAGCAATGTATGTGAAATAAAAAATTGCACTAAAAATAAATGCGTACACGGGAGAAGAAAATGGGCTAATATCAAGCTCAAAGCGTTCGTAACTGAAATCAAATCAAAACCATCTCAAAACATGCTATTCACGTTCGCAGTTTATGCCAGAAATTGGGTTTGAAAATATTATTGATAAACACATCAATTTGTGCTGAATAAGTGCAATCTTGGGCTTGTTGGTAAAAATAGAAATTTTGTTGTTATTGTTTTTGCACATAAAAAAAATGAGCAACCGAACGACGTTGCAATTGGTTCGAATTGTTCTAATTGAGATCCAATTCTCAATTTGGTTTTGTTCTTGTTAGTGTTAAAAGTGCAGAAAATAAATTAAAAATATTAAGATATCTTTGACTCTTTTCAATCTCCTTGGAATGTAAATAGTTAAGGCCTTACAGTTTGTGAAAATTGTGAAGAGCAAGGTCATTACCAATTTTTTCATTTTTTGGAGCATAGTGTGAGAAGCTATTTATATTCAACAAGATTTTTACCTTTATGATAATGATGGTTATGAGCCTCATAGGAACACTAACCAACGTCTCCCTTGTTCCAACGACTCCGTAGAAGATTCTCTCCACGTATCATGCTTCTTTTTTTATATAAGAAGGGTTGAAGTGTTGCTTGGATAGGATTTTACTAAGTCTAGTAATAAATTCTTTAAGGTTAACAGTTGAGTAGGCATATTCTTCCCAAGATTGATTTTTATAGTCACAAATAGATTGCTTGTAGGTGTTGAGGATCTCCTTGTAAGGTGTTCACTTATATAGTATGTAACATTTATTGAAGTTCGCCTGGAGGACGCTTTATATGTAAAATGCCAAGCCCCATACTACAATACTAGTCATATGTTTTGTAGAAATTTCATTTCGAAATTGAGCGCCATCTATTGAAAAAATTCTAAAAAACAAATATAGGTATAGACAAATACATCTGAAAAGTTGAGTTTAAGTTAGTCAGTTAGTTCCAGAATAATTACGTTTTTGATTTCGAAATTATTTATCAAATATTTTTTTTATAGTAATAAGTTTTATAACAGTTACTCTTTTCGGAAATATTGAACCATAAGTATAACGTGATCCAAGATATCGTGTTTGAGGCTTGTCACCCATGGTACCCAATAACAAGTATCTAGCCCTGATAAGACTTTAAGTTAAAAAAGTTTTGGTGAAGTTCAATGTTGAGCGCATCCTACATTAAAAGTTTGATGCTACACTCAGGTAAAAAATGCTGTTATATCAAACAAATCATGTGTTGAAATAACAGATTTCACGGTTAAATACCATTCAACAAATTAAACATTCAAATCAACAGTCGGTTCACTGTTGGTCTATAGAACACGAAACACACATAAAAACCTACTTATTGAAATTTTTTCTTTGTTTTTTAAGTTTATGTTTAGCCAAATGTGCTGACGAGTGCGTCTAGTACTCGACTGTCCTAGGTTCAAATATCGGCAAGACCAAAAAATAATTTTTTTTGTATAACATATAATGTTTTTTTTTTAAATAAAAAATGCACAATAAAATTTTTTCAAATTTTATTATATCCCTGCAGATAAATGGACCAGATTTATAATAGTTCTAAACTAGTTCCAAAAGGGGCCAGTACTGGTCCCACTTCAATACCCTTTTACATTGAACAAACTGACGCTTTTTACGGGTTGATGTCATAGGAAAAGACAATTGTCCCCATAAGCATCCCTTTTTCCCTATATCTGTGTTAGTTCCATAATGAATAGTTCTAAATTGGTCCGTTTTGATACAGCCCAGAAGTGGTCAGTTGTAAGCCCTATTATTAGCATTATTTCGAATAATAGTTCGTACAATAGAACTAATTAACTTATTTTATAAAGTCTTACCTGATATTAACCACTTAATCATTTTCATCGAAAATGTCTGCAAAATTTAAAAGAAGTGTGGAATCTAAATGAAAAAACAATCCACAACACGTTTTGAACGTGTATGTTTTTTTATTTTGTTTGTGCCTGCTGACAAGAAAAACAAAGAATATAAAAATAAATTCAAACTGTTCTATGCTGAGCGTCTTTTGTACTAGTTCGCAACTAACTCCAATTTCACTAGAAATAAACTAGTTGGTTTTTTCAATTGTCTCCAAAATAACTGCTGGGATCTTACAGTGTTTTGAAATAACAGCGGTCGGCTGTTAATATTACAGTTGATATATTTTGAGTGTACTTGACACTTGTACTGAGTGTACTTGAAAATATTTCTAAAGAAATATTCGGTTTAAAAAAAGTTTTGTGAGGAATTTTTTCAGAAAACTTGTTTTTTACAGTTTTCAGCGTGTATTGGTCGCCATCGTATTGAAATATGATTTCTTCTTTGAGATTGGCACTCACCTGAAAAACAAAAGTCCTCAGAAAAATTTTTGACTTAATAGTTTTTGCGTACACTCAGGAAAAAGTGTCTCGGAATATGATAAAAAAGGCATCATATTTAGAGAAAAATGTTATAGACTTTGCTCCAGAGAATGCTATTCTCTAATTGCGATACTTAAAATGCTCTAAAAATGATAAAAAGGTTCCATGAAATAGAAAAATATATCGTTTTTAGAGAAAAATACTTTTTTTTTTGAGAAAATATTTGTTTTTATTGAAGAAAATACTTCTCATAGTGAATTTTTTATCAAAATATAAGAAAAGTTTTTCATTTTCAATAAAATTCCTCTATAAATGAGAAATTTTTTGTGGGAGAAAAATACTTATCATTATTAGAGATATTGAAATATTTCCATTTCCTAGAAGTAAAGAAATATTTCTTCGAAAATGTGAAAATTTATTCTAATTGAAGAAAATTTTATTTGAAAAAGAGAAAATTGCTATTATCAAAAATAGAGAAATTTTTTACCGGAGCAAGGTATGTGTTTTTTTCTCAGTGTAGTTATCATTTAATTTCGAGACATTAGTTAGGAAACAATTAAGAATTTTTTCCCCTTTGCAGGCTGAGTAATATATTATATTTCATAAAGAGTTACTTATTATTTAAGTATAAAGGTCATTTTATCTGTATGTATACCTAATTCCTTAGAACTATCATCTTTAGAACTACAATCATTTTAACCTCTAGAAATTGTCAAAGTAGCACCGCGGCAAAACTTCTGCGAATTCGAATTCGAAAACAAAGTTTTAGAAATTTTGTCGCAATTTACTCCCATAATACCCTGAGATGTTTTGTAATTTTCTACGAATCAGCATGTCGCTGATACTTTCATTATTCTTACTCTACTTCCTGTTAGCAACATTCAAACCCATTTAAATTTTTGGTCTTTCGTCTAGAGTCAGAACTCGGGACAAAGACAATAAACAACAGTTAGTCGCTTGTGCAAACAGTGTTTAAGCCTTTAACGCTTTAAGAAAACACTACCTTAACTTGATACATACATGCATGCGTATACACATGCGTGCATATGTATACTCTAAGACCTGTTCAAGACACAACAAGAATAGTCTTTGTATTGACAAAAGATAGACTATTAGTTGGTGATGATGATGATGATGATGAAGCGGATCTTAATATAAATAAACACAGACTTTATTATAAAAGGATTGTGGCTTGGTTCATACAACCAATTAGCAATACATTCAAACAAAGACGCAGCATATCTACATATACCAAGCCAGTTGATAAACTTCCGGTAACTTGTACAGGCACAAATGTGGCTACATATCTATATAGATATTTAATCGTGCATTTGACGACGATATGTGTTGGTTGATCATTTATTGATACAAGCCAAGATGGATAGTTTTCGAAGTGGGTACTGCGTCTAGCAAATAAAGTTTGATTTGTTTTAATATAGCTCTGCTGATGAATGAATAATAACAACAAAAACAACAACAGCAATAAGAGAGGGTGTTTGTAACTTCAAGATGCATGTCAGCTGTATGAAAGATGTACACATGTGTGCTTAGAGTGTGGCACTTTATGTGACAGTTTTACTTACATATATTTTCTCAATTTTGAGACAAGAACTCAACCGAACCAGACTGAGCACAGATGTGTGTTATATCGAGCTGATGGTTATTGTACCCATTCGCAGTCGATGAAGGAAAGCATGACTTGTGATTGCATTCGTATTAAGTGTTTGTCATATGTGGATTATTCTTACAGACATACATACTCGTACTTGTAATAGCAAAAACAATTCTTTCGATGAAAATTTCTTTTTGGTTTATTGTTTTGTAATAAACAACACAGTAAAATTTATAGCATATTATGAATTTTGGATTTTGGTTACGCTAGACAATTGAAAAGAAACAAAATAAAACTGAAAAATGCCATGTGACTTATTTTTCTTAGGGTTTTCTAAGTAATCAAAATACTTGAATTTTGTTGCTTTAAAATGGCACTAGAAGGTTGAGGTATCTGAAAAGAAAAATGTTTAGCTGCTCTAAATTGTATATTTAATATTTCTCTTAAATTATGTGTCATTGAACACTAGTGTTGCCATACGTCCCATATTTAACCGGATGTCCCGTAGTTGCATGATTATTGGAAGGTCCTACCGGAACAAAAATTTGTCTCGTTTCCGCTTATTTTTCTTCCATGAACTGTCCGCATTTGGCATAATTAAATAATACTTAAGTTTTATACAGCACTTTAAGAAAATTTCTTCTGAATTTTTTGTAAAAAAAAAATAAAAACTTAGGGAGGACATGACATTGGCTGTATTTTGAAATAGTTTTTTATAATTTTGTATTTTAGTAAATATTCTTAAAATTCTAAGAAAAAAAATTTCATGGAAAAATTCTTACGGGTTCAAAAGTTACAGCCGGATTAGTGAGAGCGCATTTTTATTTTTCTTTGCATTTTTCTTTGTTCACAAACTTTGAACGCGTTTATCTCGAAACCATGGTTGCGGCACTAGCAAGTCGAAATTTTTTTTTTTGTATTTTTTTAAACTTGATTCGCTATCGTTTGACACGAGCTTTGTTTTTAATTTTTTTTCGATTTTTTATGAATTTTTAAATTCAGTATTTTTTTCGAAAAAAAACACTTTCAAATTTGGAACATCACCAAAAATTGAAAAAAAAAAAAATAAAAAAAGCTCCTGTCATACGATAACCAATTTTGTTAAGATTAAAAAAAGTCATTTTTTTCCAGATCGGACAACTTTTGGGACTCCCAGCGCTGCAACCACGAGGCCCCGTTTTTTTCTCTGCCGCCAGTTTGGAGCTCTATAAAACCATGTTGGAGTGAAAAATATATTTTTTTTAATTTTTTTCTTGTAATTTGTTCAATTCTCTTCAATAATAAAAAAAATTTATAATAAACATTTTGGAAAAATGTTTGTTTTTGACTGAGTTACGAATTTCTAAAAAAAAGGTCTGTTTTCTCTGCCGCGAATACTATGTCCCACCGTAGACCTATAATATGCATGTATATAAAAAAAGTAAAAAATATACAGATGACACGCACGTGTGAATTATTATTAACTTTTTTCAGAATTTCTTTAAATTGCTTAATAAAATAAGACAATATCTGATATCCCATGAAGTTTATTCAGTTAAAAATAAAAAATTCAAGCCAATCCAAAGGCTAGTTCTTGAGATATTGTGAAGACCAGTTTGAAAAACATGATTTCCAAAGAACGCATTTTAAGCTTTGGTTAACGGTTTTTGCGAGATATATATTAAAAACATAAGTTCTTTTCTTATGCGATAACTTTTTCGGCACCACCACAAAAATAAAAGAATAGAGTTTTACGGACGGGCTTCATGAGTACCTCCTCTTAAACAATTTTTGAAATTTCTAGATTCGGATCTTCATTTAGTCATTTTCTAATTTTACATAATTTTTCTACTCTTACTGGAGTAGAGTTATATGTTCAGTAGTAGTGGTAGAATATTTCCATCCGTTCACAGTATTCAGTGAAAATGAGGCTGTAAGATGAAAATGAGAATAGCCCAGTCTGGCAAGTTCAGCCTTTCATCCTTTCAGTTCATCCTCTTTCATTTTCATAAACGTGTCAATGGCTAGGAAACAATATTTTTATAATGTCCAATTGGTGACAAGTTGTTCTTTACATTACCTAACTAGCTAAGAATTGGTTTTACCACCCATTTTATCTGAGTAAATCTTCAGCATAGAACGATACATCGAAAACATCCAAACTATCTAACGATTAAAAAAAATTGGAACTAATATAAACAAACGCCACGATATGGGTCTTCTAATTTAGCCTTTATTTTCACCTCTCACTCTCAGAATCGACCTAACTTTTGCTAACCAGAATTTGTTCCATAGTGTAATTGTACCTATCTCTTAAATCAGGCTGTATATCGTAATCTAAAATTAAAAAAAAGCCTTAGTAACACTATTATATTTTCAAAGGAGAAGATGAAAAAGTTATAAAAAGTCACATATTTAAGATTTAGGAACCACTGTTTACTTTTTAGTTTCTCAACACGGAAAGAAAAAAAAATGGGCTAAAATCAAGCTTTCGTAAATGAAATAATAAATGAAATAAGCTATTCACGTAAGCAGTCTATGCCAGAAATTGGCTTGAAAATTGTTTTGATAAACACGACCATTTGTGCTTAATAAGTGTCATCTTGGGCTTGATAATAAAATTAATTTTTGTTGTTGTTTTTGCTCATCAAAAAAATAAGCAACCGAACAAAAAAATTTCTCAATTTTTTGTTTCTGATCAAATATCTAATTTGGACAATGAAAATATAATTTTGAATTTGCGTCTGGTTATCGATTTTGTCGGTTCCTTTGTTGCCTGAACCGCTTACATTTAGTCATCTTCTGCCTTGGATTAATAAAATATATAAAATGTCATATACCAAAATTTCTTAAATTAGACATATGAGAGCATGTTAACTTGTTTTATTCACAATCCATAAATGACAGGCATTGGACACAACTGAGCATGTTTTTTTAATAATCAATACCAAAATGTCATTAATTGGGCCCACGTGAGCATATTAGTTTTTTGACGAACAATCCAAAAGTCACATACATTATGCACAAATGAGCGTGTCAGTTTTTTTGATAAATGATCGCATTATGGCTTGATATCAAGAAAATTATGACTAAGCTCACAATCACTCCGAAAATAAGTTGATTTGGGATTGTTTTTAGCTCAAATTTCTCTCCATGTAATAATTATAACTATTTTTGGGTTGGAAATTTTATAAGACGATTTAGTTTAGCCAAATTAATTTTAAGAAATACAAATTTCAATTTTGAATTTTTTTGCTATAATAGCTTTTCGGATTTAAGGTGGCCACGTGAAATGATTCAACGTCTCGATAGTGAATTAATCATTAAATGTGCCAAGAATTAGAGAAATTTCAATGGAATTGGAATTTGTAATGGAGTCTCTAATTTACGCCTCCGAGCTATGCAATTAATGCAAAGTCTTAATTTTGTCGATTAATTAGTGAGCGTTCAAAAGATAATGAGACGCATATCCTTGAGCACTATTTCACACCATTTTGCACAAGTTTACTGACAAAATACAGACAAAAGCGAATCAATGAGACAAGAACGCACACATTTACCAAGACATATAGTAGAAAGAGAATTAATGCTATATAGCTAATGTAGTTTTTGTTGTAAAAACAAACAATGCTGCATGCGTTGCCACAAGTTTTTCCCAGAGTCATTGTAGAGCAGCTCGAGCAACTGCTGCTTGAAAGTGCTAAAAGTAAGAAGAAAACAAAAAGCAGAAAAAATGTTAAACTTATTCAGCAAAGAACTTGTTTACATGTGAGTAGAAGCTGTCATTAGCATCTTATTAAATGAATATATTTTGTCATATGTAGCCAGCAGCTTTGAAAGGATATGGCAATAAAGCAGGCAGTTGATGGATGTAATGAAAAAACAAAAACACAATTTTAATTGGCATGTTTTATAATATAAAATTTATATCAACAAAAATTCCATAGAATTTGAAACTTAAGCAAATTTAATTAAAGTCAACTCTTAAAAAGAGAACATCATTACTTAGTTTAGAGAGTTGCAACTCACTCATTATAATTATGTTTAATTCCGGTAGCACTTAATTTATTACAAAAAAAGTATGAGACTGAAAACCAAGCACACTCCTCTTCATCCCTACTTATTTCCGCATATTTCAGTACAACTCATGCAGCTTATTTAAATAGTTTTGCATGCGGCAGCGCGTATCTATAAATGTCTGAATTAGTGGCAAGAGCCGTGCACATTTACAGCTAATTATAGATGCTTTTCTATACGCTGATACTTCTTCCTCATTTGAGTTTTTGTTGTTGTTGTTGTTGTTGTTGTTGTTGTTGGAATTTTTGTTTTGTTTGCCACAGTTAAGAGTTTGCGGATGTGCAAAAACTCAACAGCTAAAACATCACTAGCAGCAGCAGCGGCAGCAGCGACAGCTTAGCTATAGGATACAGTCAGAATTTCAAATTCACAAAAAATTAAAAAAAAAAAAAACAACCAAATGTTATAAATTTCCAAATTTAAATATAGTCTGATCTTCATAGAACGCCCGCCAGCCAACAACCCAGAGCAACGCTTGGCTGCAGCATGCTATATAGCTGGTTATGCTGCATTAATTATAAATGCTGCTGCTGCAACTTTCAATTGAAGTTTATTTGGAGTTGCTCTATGCTGCGGCATAAAAGTAGAAATGAGACACATAAAAGAAAAAAAAAAAAAAAAAAATTAAAAACAAAATTGAAGTTTGGAGCTAGTATATTTGGGCTAAAATGTAAATTTTGTGTTTCAAGTTGCTACGCTTACAGTTACATATGTATGTATGTTTATAAGTAGCATAGCATTAATGCTAAAAAGTGTTAATTTATTTTGTGACAGGCTTATGAAAAGTTTAAGCTCAAGCAGAATATATGTAATAGTACTAACTCCTAACTTACAGCTCTCGTATTGCCAATAAATCAGTTACAAAATAACTTATTGTAGTTTATTTTAAAAGTTTTACAAGTTCAACTTTTTTAAAGTTAATTAAGTATTAACTTACTTTACTCACCTCTGCACTAAAGTTTTGACTCTTCTCAGAAACTATTTATCTCTAGCTAATTAGCCAAGTTTTTTAACTTAAATTTTAACTTAACTTTATTGTTAATGCGTTTCTATGTAATTACATTTTTCTCCATCATTTTATTTAAACTGCATTCTGACCAATAACTAAAACCAGCTAATTTTTTAAATGTGAAAATGTATGTGTTAAAGTTCAATAGTTAGAGCGCTGCTTCCCATGTGTATAGCAACAAATTTTCCTGTGGGAAAAATGTGCGTTTGGCAACACAGCCACGTCAGTCATGGCGAAAGTTTCAAATAGTGTTGGATGCAAGTTGTGGTTTTTCATGCTTTAGACTGGTGTGTAGGAGGCGAATATTAACCTTTTTGCCAAAGATGTGGCACAAAAAATATATTTTTGTGGAAAATTTGATTTTGTAAAAAGGTCAGTTAGCGAGTTGTGAGCTTTTTTAATTCGAATAAAAAAAATACTAACTACCTTAAACTTGAAAGTAAATGTTGAGTGTGAACCACATCTAAACGTCATGTTTTTCTACATTTCATTTGACATTTCTCAATTTCAGACTAACTCAATTTGAGCAATGGAAAAATACACAATCGAGCAACGCGTTAAAGTTATTCAGGCTTATTATGAAAATGGGCGTTCAAATAAATATGCATATCGTGCACTTCATCTTCTTGAGTGATTTTCAACACAGTGGATTCGTCAATAAGCAGAATTGCCGCATTTGGGCGAATGAAAATCCAAGAGTGATTCTCGAAAAACCAATGCACCCACAAAGAGTGACTGTTTGGTGAGGTTTATGGGCTGGCGGCATCTTCGGGCCGTATTTTTTCCAAAATGAGGCCGGTTAGATAGTTACTGTGAATGGTGCTCGCTATCGTGAGAGGGTAACTAACCTTCTTATGGCCCGAATTGGTGGATATGTTTGTGGACAATATGTGGTTTCAATAGGACGGTGCCACTTGCCACACAGCTAATGAAACAATTGCTTTTTTGCGCTACAGAAGCAATGGCCGTGTTATCTCACGTGGTGGCGATGTCAATTGGACGCCAAGATCATGTGATTTGACACCGTTGGACTTCTTTCTTTAGGGTTATTTGAAAGAAAAGATGTACGTCGATAAACCAGCAACAATTCAAGAGCTAAAGGATATGATAATTCTGCACATTAACGGCATAGAACCTCAATTATGCCTCAGCGCCATCGAAAATTTGGACCATCGGATGGTCCAAATTTTAAATTTTAAAGTTTTAACACCTCACACAGGATTCGTATCATGTGGCAAAGCCAAAAATGCTAAGTAAGCCATGCCACATTTCACCATAAATTGACTAATAAACGAACGGCGCTTACAAATCATTGTTTGGTGCGGTTTGTAAACCGACAACATCATTGGACCGTTATTTTTAAAAAAATAATGAAAACCGTGACGTTATAGTCAATGGACCGTGCGATGATTACCTACTTTTTTTACCCAAAATGGAAGAATTGGACTTGGTCAATATGTGGTTTTAAAGGTGCCACATGGCACGCGACACCATGAACCTATTGAGAAGCGTGTTTGTTGAGCAATTAATTTCACGTTTTGGAGCAGTCCAATGGCCGTCAACATCATGCGATTTAACTCCACTAGACTATTTTTTGCGAGGCTACGTGAAGTCTCACGTGTACAGAGACAAGCCAGCCACAATTTTAGCCCTGAAATGCTGGAAAAAGGATGCCAAAATTGAAGCGAAGATTACACAAAAACTTATCTGACGATTAACTTTAATCGTGGCCCTAATCAACTTACTTTTCTGGGAGTGACAACAAGTTTTTTTTAAGGTCTACTAAATTGTAAGCAGCTTCTTATACCTTAAAATTATAAGCAAATTTTTTTCAAAAAATAAAGAGTGTACTTTAACAGAATTTCATTAATTTGAGATTTATTAAATTCAAGATATCTTGCAGTTTATTTGGTCTTCTTAAGATTTCTTTACATTAAAGCTCAGCAATATCTTTCGATTGGACGAAGTTCGGGGCAATTCGGAGGATTGGCTTCTCTTGGTACCACAGTGACATTATTGGCTTGGTACTAATCCATCGTTCTCTGGGCGTAGTGACATGTTGTTAGGTCAGGCCAAAATAGTACTGAACCTTGGTGCTGACGTATAAAAGTCGGTAAACGCCGCTCCAGATACTCTCTGATGTAAATTTCGGTGTTGAATGTGCGATCGGTCACAAATTCCTCACTTCGAAGGCCGCATTTGCAAATGGCCTGCCACACTATGTATTGTTTTGGAAATTTGGTTTGTTTTTCGGTGGTAAATTGAGAGGAAGCTCCACCCCTTCTAACCGCAGTATAATATCCGTGTCCAGGTAACTGCTTGAAATCCGCTTTGCAGAATCAAATCGCGATTAGCGTTTTCGTGCCCTCCTCTTGGCTTAGGCGTCCTTTTTTTTTGACCTCTCAGGTACTTTTTGTACTTTATAGCTCCTTAGGTTGTAAAATTTTTTAATTTGTTGAATACCTGATTTTGATGTTTCCACTTTTGCTGCCATATCACGAACCGAAGTGCCTGGATTCTGAGTAAACAGCCGCTTAACGTTCTGGGCAACCGCTTGGGTCGCTGGACCACTTTTTCTCCCTGAGCCTAGCGTTTTTGATAAAGCTTTTCTTCGTGTTGAGACGACATCTTTTCAGTAGCTCTTTTATTTTGCTAAAGAGTATTTTTTTTAATTTGTAATATTTATACTTTATTTAGGTACCAAATATGTTGCTATAAGGGTAACACTTTTTTATAAATAACCTAAAAACAAAAGGACAGTTATTTCTGGGACAATCTTTATTACGACGAAAAAATTTCGTCACAAAAACTAGAAATTTTTTACCAAAATTGCATAAAAACAATTAGTGTCGCTGTTCCAAACAATTGGTAATGTCAATTGCCTTCTCGGATCTGAGATATGACTCCGTTAGACTCTTAGTTTTGTCGGGTGAATCCCCAATAAAAATTCATGCCATGTGGGTTATCCAGAAACGATCCAGACCTTAAGGCGTTTCTGTAATGTTTTTTACTGTAATGTTTATAGGTTGAAGTTTTCGATATGAATTCACATTTACTTTCCGATTCCGTTGATTCAACGGGATATTTGCGAGAACTGAGCTACAAGGCAACGGACGTGTCATATGTTGCGGATTGTGAACGGCCTCCAGTTATCGAGGTCAGCCGCGTCTAAGCGGTCCCGGACAAGCAGCGGATGACCAGCTAGGGCGTGGTAAAAGAGCGAAAAGAGAAAGAAAAAGAGGCATATTTTCAGATGCAAAAACAAGTGATCAGGAAAAGCATGAGCGTGAGGAAAAAGAGGCGTACCAGGGCAAAAAGAATGCTTTGTCCAACCCAAAGTTTCAAGCCCAAAGCATCCACTTGCAGAGATGGAAATTGAGATCTGTCTATAGATACACACTGTGCACTAGACCGGATTGAAAAAATAAGAGAAAAAGGTCGAGAATATAAAAAATTTCAGTGCAAGAATGTTTTAGCCCTGGTCGACAAAAAATTTAATGGGAACCCCCCATAAAAAGTATGCAGTTGTTAGGATTGCAAAGATCTTAATATGTTATAACGTTTTTTTAGACAACAGGGTGTCCAAAGGTTTTATTTAAAAAAAGTACACAAAAATAAAACTATGTTTTCAAAAAAAAAAAATCGTTAAAAATATGTTGTTGTTTCAATCCTTACAACTCAATATTAATTAAAAATTTTTAAATTTTTACGAACAGGTATTAAAAAATACTAACAGAGAGTACCTATACCGTAAAATTTTTTTTTCTTTTTCGACTTAGACTCTTTTTTGGAGACCGGAAGGTTAACTTTAGTTTTTAAGACCCGATCTGTTATAAGTTTTTTTGAGTATTTGAGTTTTTTTTTAAAGCCTTTGAGCGAGTATATTCGGCGAAAGAGGCCAGAATTAGAGATGGACAATTCATGATTTTTGCACCAACTCATACATCACCAACTGTAGGTGATTATTTGACCAAAAACAATGTCAATATCTTCAAAAAGCACCATATTTGCCAGATATGGACCCGTGTAACTTTTCCTTCTCAAGCTCAGATTGTCGCTTCGTTGAAAACATTTTGAGGCGATTGAAATAATCAAAGATAATTCGCAGAGGGAGCTTAAGACCATTCCGAAATCGGTCTACCAAAAATGCTTTTAAGAATGAAAAAAACGTTGGCATATGTGCATCGCCTCCGATTGTGATTATTTCGAAGGTGATAATAATATTCCGATAAACAATAAAGTTTAATTAACCGCAGTTGTTTTAATTGCGCAATACGGTTCAATTTTGAACAGAAGTACATTGAATTCATTAAGTTTTTCATGAGTCGAGTACTCGGTTTAAAATCTAAAATCACTTATGTATATTACTTTTTTCAAGCTTGCAAAATATTTTTTTAATAATATTAACTGTTACACATGGTTTGCTATTGTTCTTAAAAAAAAAAAAACAACCGAGTACCCAAAAAATAGCAGTACTTGCCATACTCAACCTTCAAGACGTTATTAATAGCATACCACAAAGAAGAAGAGAAGCTCATTGCGCCCAAAATAAGAGCACTTTGAGCAAATAAATATAATTTAACGTTTTCACACCAACTCAATCAATGTTTTGCCAAAAGCATGTAAAACTAAAAAGTAAACCAAAAATGAGGTATATTTTGCCTAAAGACCGCTTAAGTAATACCATAGAAACCGACGCATACTGCTTGATAGACAAATTGCTGCTCATTAGAATAAGAAATTGCGTAAATATGTAGAGACATTAACGTGGTGCGGAAGAGCAAAAAACAAAAAAAAAAAAAAAACAAAAAAACGTGGCGGTACAACTGGGAGGAGGATATTAAATACGTCGGAATATAATAAAAACCAAAACATAGAAACAGAATACTTGAAGAGTAAGAAACAAAAACGACAACTGACATGAAATAGAAAGAAGAAAAAACGCCAAGATAAACAAATATATTAAAGGAACAGCGGCAGTGGCAGCAGCATAAGAAAAAGCAAGAAGCTAACAGACAAGAAAACGAACACCTGGGAGCAGTCATTTATTTGATTACTTTACAGCGAAATTTACGACGACGCATTGGCAACACTGTACATTGCACGTTGTGCTGTCGGATCACTGCAGCAGGAAGTAAGACAAAAACACAGTAAAAGAAATAAAAATAAGAATGAAAAGTAGAAAATTACGCCAAGCTTTAGAGCTTGGCAAAAGGGCATTGATTCAAGTTCAGCCAGGCTGCTGAACTTTAGTGCCAGACAGCGAAGCGACAGCAAATTTAGGGAGTTTGTTTTTGACACTCATAGGGTGGCAACGCTGACTGAGTGAGTTTATTTTGGCATTTGAAGCTGATTTAATGGCTGAGCAAATAGCAGAAGCAGCCGCCAAGGAATCAAAGCTTTCAAAATAGGGTGTTGGCGCTGTGGGAAAAATTATAATATACAAACACACACCCTCAAGCGACATCATCATCATCATCATCATCAACATCATCAGCGTGCTGGCATCGATAACATTTGATGCCTGCCATGTTGTTCATGATGATGACACCTTAATAATTAGTTTCGGTTTCACACGTCGTTATCTGCTGCTGCTGCTGCTGCTTCTTCCTGCTATGCTGTTATTTAATATCCTTTTTCTGCGGTTCCTTATCAACTCTCATTTCCACAAAATTGTTGCCACACCGTCATCGACAAGCAGCGGCATAAGTAAAGTAGCAGCATAATTTTCACAACAGCAGGAACCGGAAATGTACAATTTAATCATGCTCAAAAGTGCCAAAGTAATTTTCACAGCTTTCGTCCAGTGTCCAGGACACGCTGGAGGAGTAGACAACTCTCTCTTTGCAGCACATATACCGTCTGCAGAAAGATACATTGAAAAAAAAAATGATACATTTTGTTATAATTACACTTTGGACTTCTGGCCAAGTTATGGCGCACGTTTTTGTAGTTGTTGTTGTTGTTTTTACGTTTTTATTTTACATTTTGTTTCGTCATGATGTGAAAATTTATTCTTCTAATTAACATTTAAATTACTTACTTTCCTGCTCTGCCCGGTTTGGCTTAACTTTTGCAGCATATTTTTTCCTTTTTTTTAATATTTTTTTTTTTAAGTTTTAGCTTTTCTCTTCGCTGTCGTTTCCTCATATTTAATTAATTACTTAAAATTTTAAATAATGCCATATAATAGCAGCTGTTATTGTAACCATTACTCTCAAGTGAGAGTTGCCACTTTTTTTTTTTTGTTAATTTTTACGGTTGTCAACAATTAAATCGGCACATCATGCAAATAATATGCCACTATGTTGGTGTGGGTGGCACTTTGGCCTGCTTATATTTGTGTTGTTTTGTAAAACACTTTGTTTAGTCAAGTGCTAAGTTTCAAGTATTTTAACGTTGTTGTTGGTGATGGTGTCGTTGTTGTTGATGTTGGTGGCGGGTTAAAATTTGACAACAAAATCACTCCATTTAATTATAGTCACCAGAGCAACCAAGCATTGGTAAGCGCTTGTCGGCAAGCAGCAGCCCCCCCCAAATCCCCACCACCCACAATGAAAAAGTTTAAATAGGCATAATTAATATGTTGTTGTTTTGAAGCATGTGCCAGTTTTGAGTATTTTTTTTTTTTTTGAGATTGCTTGATTATTTGTCATAAAACCTAGGGGCACAATAAATCGCTTTTATAAAGTGGAATGAATGCTTAAAAGCTTTTATGATTCTGTTGTTTTTTTTTTAAATAATAATAATAAACATTAACAATGAATGACAACTTTTTACAAAGTTTTGTGGCTTGAATAATTTAATTGTTTGAAATAAATTATTACACTGTGAAACATATAAAATATTTTTAGACGGATTCTGGTAGAAGAGAACAAAATACAAGCTAAGAAATTATCTGCGACTAGGCCGAGGCTAAAATACAGTCAACAGTTCTTTTGAAGCCTGCAGTTATTTAGGTTGAAAATTGATGACGTCGCATCTCTCCAAATTTCAAGTGTGAAAAGTGTTTTAAATTTTTTGTAAAATTAATTTTATTTAATTTTGTAATATATTTATTTGATTTAAAATAATTTTTTAGTTTTTTATTTATTGTTTTATTTTTTTAATTTTTACTTTTTAAGTTTTTAATTTTAATTTTTCTATTTTTTACATTTAGATTTTTATTTTTTAATTTGTTCTCTTATAATATTTATTTTATACTTTATTATTTTGTTTGCTTTTTAATTTTTTAAATTATTTTATGTTTTTATTTTAAATGTTTTAATCTAAATTTTTTTTTGACATATTAATTTTTTTACTTTCCAATTTTTTAATTTTTATTTTTATAATTTTTATTTTTTACTTTATTATTTTGTTTGTAAAATATTTTGTTTTCAAATTTTTATTTTATTAAATTTTTTGTTTTTAACTTTTTGTTTACATTTAGATTTTTTTTTTATTTTTCAAGTTTTTAATTTTTGTTTTTATAATATTTTTTTACTTCATTATATTGTGTGTTAAATATTTTTGTAAATTTTGAATTTTTTTGTATTGTTAAAAATTTTTTGGTTATATTTTTAATTTTTTTATGTTTTTAATTATAATTTTTCTTGTTTTTAAATTTCGATTATTGTTTTATTTTTCAATATTTTAGCTATAATTTTTATAAATTTTTTTCTTACTTTATTATTTTGTTTGTAAAATATTTTTTTTTTTTAAAATTGTAATGTTTTTGTATTTTTTAAAATTTTTTATGTTTTTATTTTTATTTTTGGGCCCCCACGCGTGCTGCGTAAGGGGTATATTAATTTTGTCACGACGTGTGTAACGCCCATAAGGAGGCGTGGTAGGTATAGAAAAGTATATATATTCTTGATCAGAATCACCACCTGAGTTGATTTAGCCATGTCCGTCTGTCTGTCTGTGGACACGATTACAGTCGTAATTTTAAAGCTATTGTGCTAAAACTCGATATTTAAGCTTTTTTCTAAGAAACTAAGATCAAGTTCGAGAATGGGCTAAATCGGCTGAAAACCACGCCTACCTCCCATACAACCCAAGTAATGAAAACTTTATAAAGAGGCTAATATTAAAGTAACTGAAAAACTGAAACTCAGTATTTGTGTGTTTAATGGCAAAACTAAGATGTTTAATAAAAATAGGCGTCATCCATCAACAAACACGCCCACCTCCCATACAACCCCAAAATTGAAAACTCTATAAAGAGGCTAATATTAAAGTTTCAAAACTGAAACTCGGTATTTGTATATTCTATGTCAAAACTAAGGTGTGTTAGAAAAATGGGCGTCAACAACCCACTAACACGCCCACCTCCCATATAACCACAAAATTGAAAATTTTATAAAAAGGCTTATTTTATGCTTCAGGAAAAAATTTGATATGTTTGTATTTTAGACACATAAAAATAACAAAATCTTCTAAAATCTCATACAAAAAGCTTTCCAATTTAAGATTCTTTAACCCTTAAGAATCGGTCGAGGGGGTATTTTAACTTCGGCCAAGTCGAAGACATACCTTATATTTTTTTTAATTTTAATTTTTCCATTTAAACATTTAGATTTGGTTTTATTTTCCAATTTTTTTTTTATTTTTAAATATTTATTTTTTGCTTTATTATTTTGTTTGTAAAATATTATGTTTTAATATTTTTTTCTGTATATTTTTAGATTTTTTGTTTTTATTTTTAGTTTTTTTATGTTTTTAATTTTTCTTATTTAATTTAATCTTAATTTTAATTTTGTTCTTAATTATTTTGTTTCTAAAATATTTTTTTAAAATTTTTGTTTTTGTTTTTTTTTGTTACATTTTTATTTTTAATTGTTTTTATGGTTGTAATTTTAATACTTCTTTGTACATTTGGATGTTTTTCTTAATTTTTTTATTTTTTTATAAATAATATTTATTTGTTATTTTTTTTATTTTGTTTGTAACTTGAATTGTTTTTTAACATATTTATTTTTTTTCAATATTTATAATATGCTTATTTTACTACATTATTATATTGTTTGTAAAATATTTTTTTTAAATTGTAAATTTTATGTTCATTTCAAGTGTTTTTTTGTTTTAATTTTTTTTACGAATTCAATTTTGTCTTCTTTTTACATTTCGATTTTTTTTATGTTGCAATTTTTTTATTTTTATAATATTTATTTTTTACTTTTCTATTTTTTTTCTTATTTTTTGAAATTTTTTATGTTTTTAGGTGCTTAAGTTGAATTTTTCTAACATATCAATTTTTTGTATTGTTAAATTTTTTAATTTAATTGTTATTATATTTATTTTTTCAATTATTATATTGTTGTTAAAATAATTTTTAATTATTTTTAATGTTTTTTGTGTTTTAAATTTTTGTTTTTTTTTTAATATTTTATATTTAAATTTAAATTTTTCCTTTTTAACATTTAGATTTTTTTATTTTTCAATTTTTGGAATTTTTTAATTGTTATTTTATAATATTTATTTTTTACTTTTTTATTTTGCTTATAAAATATTTTCTTTAATTTTAATGTTTTTTTATTATACTTTCCTAATATTTTGAACTTTTATAAATTTTTATTTGAAGTATTCACTTCGTTTCATGTCTGCATTGTTTAATTTTTTTATTTTAAGTCGTTTTTAAGATTTTTCTTTTAATTCTTGTAATTTGATTTGAGTGGTTTAATTTTTTTAATATGGAATTCTTAACGTATTTTTGTATTTATTATATATTTTTTATTTATTTATATTATATATTTATATTTTATTATATATTTTTTTATATTAGTTTTAAAGTATTTAAAGTTTTTATACACTTTTTTATAATTTTTGAAATCTTATCGAATTTATTTAATTATTTTGTTTGAAGATTATTTGTTTATTTTATAGTTTTGCAGTAATTTTTCAAACATAAAATGTTTTAATTTTTTTACTATTTTTAAATCATTAATTTTTCAACCCTTTTTTATAACTTTGTTTTTGTTTTAATTTTGTTACTTATTGTTAGGATTTTTTTACGTTTTTCCTTTAATTCTTTTAATGTTATTTGATTTCGTTGTTATATGTTTTTATATGCATATTTTTTTTTTAAATTATTGCATATTATTTTTTTACGTACTAATTTTAAATGATTTAATTATAGGTTTTTCTTATAATTTTATTTTACAATATTTGATTTTATGAAATTTTTAATAGTTTTCTTGATATTACTTTGTATTTATCTATAACTGTTTTTTTAAATGTAAAAGTTTTCAAAAACTTTTTTATAATTGTTTTACAATCTCATCGAATTTTTTTTATTTGTTCTTAAAAGAATTTTTATTATTTTTATAATTTTGTAATAATTTTTTAAACATTTTGTGATAATTTTGTTACAATGTTTCAATTTAATTCATAAATCATTCATTTTTAAAACCTCTTAATAACTTCTTTTAAAATAATTCAATTTTGTTTGTTTTGTTTTTAAATTTTCTTACTTATTTTAAGTATTTTTTTTAAATTTTTTTCTTAAATCATTTTAATTTCTTAGTAAGTTTTAGTCGATATTTAAATCATAAAAATATTCTTTTGTTTTTGTTTTTTGTTGAATAAGAGACCAACCTGATATTTTCAAGTTCAAAAATAAGATAATTGTTTAATACTCATCAATTCAATTTCAATTCAATTTCAATTTCAATTTCAATTTCAATTTCAATTTCAATTTCAATTTCAATTTCAATTTCAATTTCAATTTCAATTTCAATTTCAATTTCAATTTCAATTTCAATTTCAATTTCAATTTCAATTTCAATTTCAATTTCAATTTCAATTTCAATTTCAATTTCAATTTCAATTTCAATTTCAATTTCAATTTCAATTTCAATTTCAATTTCAATTTCAATTTCAATTTCAATTTCAATTTCAATTTCAATTTCAATTTCAATTTCAATTTCAATTTCAATTTCAATTTCAATTTCAATTTCAATTTCAATTTCAATTTCAATTTCAATTTCAATTTCAATTTCAATTTCAATTTCAATTTCAATTTCAATTTCAATTTCAATTTCAATTTCAATTTCAATTTCAATTTCAATTTCAATTTCAATTTCAATTTCAATTTCAATTTCAATTTCAATTTCAATTTCAATTTCAATTTCAATTTCAATTTCAATTTCAATTTCAATTTCAATTTCAATTTCAATTTCAATTTCAATTTCAATTTCAATTTCAATTTCAATTTCAATTTCAATTTCAATTTCAATTTCAATTTCAATTTCAATTTCAATTTCAATTTCAATTTCAATTTCAATTTCAATTTCAATTTCAATTTCAATTTCAATTTCAATTTCAATTTCAATTTCAATTTCAATTTCAATTTCAATTTCAATTTCAATTTCAATTTCAATTTCAATTTCAATTTCAATTTCAATTTCAATTTCAATTTCAATTTCAATTTCAATTTCAATTTCAATTTCAATTTCAATTTCAATTGCAATTCGAATTTACATTGAATCAAAATTAATTCATAAATCATTTATTTCAAACATTCAGTTAAAATTTAAAGTTTTTTTAATTTTAAGAGTTAAAAAAAAAATTACAACAAAATACAGTTTTTCGGCAAGATTTTCTATGAAAAAGTTATTCAGAATGTCTCAGTTTTTAACTATTGTAACAAAAAACCGAATACCGAAAAATAGGTCTTACCTTAGGTAGGGGTCTTAGCATTCAGGTTAAAATTCCAAAAAAATTTCATTTTGTGTTCTGACTTTTGCATAGTTTTTGAATAACAAATCGCCAGAACTTGGCAAACCTGCACAAAAATATTAAAATACTTGCCAAATATGGCCTTGGGCCCCATTAGACCCAAATATCGAAGAAATTTTGCGCATTTGTTCATAGTCTTCAACAACTAGATGTCAGAATTTATTTTATCAAGTATTATTTTGATAAAGTAAAGTTTCAAAGTAAGTTTTGTGAACAGAATGAACAACAGAAACTAGATTTTGGATTCATCAAGGCTGAAATATAGTAAAAAGTGCATTTTTTATAATAAAAAGGATTTGTGATAAAAACATGATGAATGGGGAAAATACAATTTTTGCTATATTTTGGCCGCGAAGTACCCGAAATCTAGTTTCTCAAAATTTACTTAGAATATCCAAATTAATATGGTTTGGTCATTATATCATATAACTGACATGATATACCAAGTTCTGACATCTAGTGATAAGAAGACTATGAATAAACGGGGGAAAAACCAATTTCATTGGTATTTGGACCTAGTAGGGCTCAAGACCATTTATTTTTGCGTATGGCAAGTTCAGTTTTGTGCAGGTTTGGCAAGTTTTTGCGAATTGTAATCAAGAAAAAGTGGAGAACTCAAAACAAAATACTTTATTTTGGAATTTTGGCTTAAAGATGCACAAGAGCTATGTTTTGTTGTTCAGTATTTTTACAAAAGTTAAAGCCTGAGACATTCTGAACGATTTTTTTTAAAGAAATATAGAACAAAAAACCATAAAACAGGTGATGATAAGTTTAAATACGAGAGAGAAACTCGAACAAAATGATGAAAATAAAAGTATTGTAAATGTAAAAGTTTAACATTTCTGTGTCGACAAGGAATAACCGCTAAAGTCGAGTTAGTACAAAGTTAGGTTATAACTTTCATTGCATTTTTTCACAACAAAATACACTAGTTCGCAAATTTTATGGTTGTATCTTGAAAATTAAATATTTAAGGTCATCAAAGCTAAACAGGAAAAGTCAGGGTACCCTGATATTAGGTAGGAATTTTGATCTTAAAAATGCTCTCCTGAAATTTTGAAAATGAGTTTAGTTGTTATTCCTTGTCGACACAGATTTTGTCTCCATATCACAAAGTAAGAATATAGAAAAACGCTTGCTATTAATTTTATTTTCAACACAACTGTAGTTTTCGACTTTAGTGTACTTTTTAGCTACTTGTATATAATCCTTAGTAAGGATTTTATGCTAATGTTATAACTACTATTTAAGCCTCTTTACTTTGTAATGCAGCATTGTTTTTGACCCATATTAAAGCCAACTTCAATTAATAATACTTTTAATCTGCTCAAAAGCTAAACCACTCATAAGTTTTAACTGTGAGACTTTTTACTCAACAGAACTATACAAAATATGGTATTCATTCATGCCTACATAATACTTAAGCGCCAACAACATAAATCATAACTAACGTAAGCATTTAGCATTAATAACACGTTGCCTTTTTTTTGTTTTTTTTTTTTTGCTTCTGCTGCAACAGTGTGGCTTACAGCAAACAATATGCTTTGGGGAAAACAATATTTTTTTTTTTTTGTTGTTTAAACCGATTACAATTTTATTTCATTTAATTTGCAACGCATACATTTTGCATGTTTTGCACTTTAGTTGGTTTTTCCTTTTGCTGCGTTTTTATTTTTACCACAAATGCGGTCTAAGCCAAAAATGCAACAAAGCGTGCGATGATGGTAATGTTACGACAATATAACAGCAACATACAACAAAACAATAGAGCAGCATAACAACATAAAAGCATAACAACATAACAAGTGTTGTAAGCCGCTTGGCAAATGTAGCAATTGTTGTAGTTTTTTTTTTTTTTTTTGCAAAAACAAACGCTGAGGGGGCGACTAAAAGAAATAAGGCGAAAAATACGTAAATAGTATAAATGACATAATAAAGTGTAAAGGATATAAACAAACATAAACAACAACAAAACAAAAAAAAAATTAAGGATAAAAACAACATACCATAATCCTTTCGTAAGCATAACTCACATGTTTGTCCTTGTGGCTGTTCCTGCGTCTCTAACTGACTGACTCTGTCTGTTGTCAGTCGTCGTCACTCAGTATTACGTAGAACTAGGCAAGAGTTGGCTGGCAGCACTACGTTCGAGGTGTCAGACAATGAATCTCAAGCCAGCTACGTGCCAACAACTACTACAACAAGTTAAAAAAAAAATAACAACAACAATAACTAATATGAGTACTCTTAGGACTATTACTGTAAAAAGTAGCAGCAAAAGAACAACAGGAGTGCACAAAAACAGGGGGCGCGCGTTCAAAAAAAGGGTGACACTTAATTGTGGTCTTAAATACACAACAACCAGCGCAGAGCTTCAAAAGAGGCGCCATTATTTTTTGCCACTCCAGACTTAAGCATATTTAGTGTGTGTGCTGCGCGCTTAACGCCCAAAGGTAGTGCCACACCCATCGTTTATTCACAAGTTGTTGCATTTGCTAAATGTTGCTGTTTGATATTCTTGTGGCTGTTGTTGTTGTTGTATTGCTGCATGCTTGCATCGTTTTTTCTCCTTTATTTCTTTTTTTTTCGTTGACATTTTATATCCACTCAACTTGACTGCGGTTTGTACGCCATTTTATTTTTGGGGTAACCTTTTGTGGCGCCAATGTTGCCCATTTATTTGACTGCTGCGGTCGTCTTGCTTAGCATTAGTTGTTGTTATCGTTGTTGTTGTTGTTCTCATTGTTGTTGTTTCTATTTATGTCGCGCACTTTAATTTGTTGTTGTACAAAACGATTGAGTCACATTTTCATGCATTTTTACCGCAACTTATGTTGCAAACGTGAACCCTTAAAAAGAATAATGAAAGTGTAGCAGATTTTGGGAATAAATTGTCTTATTTCGGTTATTGTGCGCGGGGAACAATTATTGCGGTCAATATTTTTGCTTACAGACAGCGGACGGGGCCACGAATTGGCTAAGGCCTCTATACCCATTAGTCTAGCATCATTCGTACTAAAAGTCCTGGAGAAAACTCTAGACATTCATGTTTTTCATTCAGAACTTCAAGTAATAAGAGAGCCTTTTCGAGCCATAACTCGAGCCAACACACCCAGAGAAAATATCTGGTTAATTTAATCAAAGTTTAACCAAGTCTCAGGTACAAATTTTCCAACATGAATTGACAGGTTAAGGTTACGGTAACTACAAGATTTTCATGTCAATTTAACCTGTTTTTGTGGCTTAATCAAACTGATAAATGTGGTTATTATAACCAAATATTTACCTTTATTTCCAATACATTAATCGAACCTGAACTTTCGTAACTATCGCATGAGAGTCCTTCGATTAACCATGAAGCCATACTATCACGATTGAAAGTGAGTTAAATGTAGAGAAACATCATGTGGTATTTTTACACATGCTTCTGTTTAACATATCAGTCAGATTGACGTAGCGTGGAAAAGGTTAAGCAAATGTAGTTACCTCCTCTTAGGTCAGAGCATTTTTTCTTGAGTGTATCAATGAGGTGGTGACCAGTGGTGACCGTAGCATGCGTGTTAAGTGTGTGACTTGCATTCCCGGAGCACGAGATCGATTCCCACTCTCAGCAAAGTGTTTTTTTCAATAAAAAATTTTCCGATCGGTCACCACCGGTCGAGTTCTCGGTCAGTTGTGTACAAACATTTAACAACACACGCAACACAATTGATAATAAGAAGCACGGTCAAAGTCCTTTCTAGGGCTGAAATCGTCAATTTGTGTTTTTTTTTGTACCATTGCAGGATCTTTACATTTCAAAAAATTCACTGCAGCTGCTTTCCAGATATTGAAGCAGCATTCAAACACATTCAAATAAATGCCATTCATAACTCATCTACCGAGATAGGGATGGAACTACATGTGAAGAATTGGTATGTCTCGATGCTCAATAGAAGAGTTATCCAGACGCATCTTAGTTATAGAAAACTTGTGATTTACGCAAATAGAGGAGCACCTCAAAGAGGGCATATTTCTCCTATTATTTGGCTCATAGCTATGAACTGGATGCTGAATCTACTTAACAATAGTGGTATCAAGGCTGTGGCAAATATTGGCGAGATTTAGTTCATATTAATACAAAGTAATAAACAATCATTCAATGGAACGGACGCGACAAAAAATAAAAGTTTTTTTAAGCTCGTATAAAAATATGCAAAATTGAGCTAATTTTAAGAACTTTTGTTTTATATATAATATGCATGTTAATGGAGGTCAAAGGATAATTATTCTTCGTAGACTTATGAAATATTAGAATTATCTCTTACCTTTTTTTAAATAGACATCATGGACGCGACAAATTTTTCCAACAGTAGTAAAATACAGTAAAGATGTTCATTATAAATAATAATAAAATACATCATCATAAGTTAAATTCAAGTTACATCAATGCTAATCAAAATAAAACAAATAAAGTTAATTATTTTAATTTTTTTCTTCACTTTAGGTGGACCTTTTTTGGGAGATGCCCACACGGTTAAAAATCTTGGACTAAATTTTAAACTTTTTTGGATAACATATAGGACACGACCAAAAAAAAATTATTTTTTAATCCAAGGAAAAGTTTTAAATTTTTCAATCCAAAAAGGATTTATTTTTAATCCGCAAAAAGTTTAAAATTTCTTAATCCAAAAAGGAATAATTGCTAATCCACAGAAAGTTTAAAATCTAAAAATCCAAAATGGATTAGATTTTAGTCCAAAAAAGTTTAAAATATTGTAATCCGAAAAGGATTAATCCACAAAGGTTCAAACACCGTTAACTGTAATAATGTATATAATAATATTTTGGTTCAGATTTTAATAAACAATGTGTTTCATTTAACTAAAAATAAATTTCGGATACTTTAACAACATATTGAATTATATTTAACTTAAATTTCGTACTATTAGTAGTTTTCAATCTTATACCTGAATTACAATGCGGCAGTGACAGCGTCAGTGGCAGTGGCATCTTAAAATTTAAAATTTAAAATTTAAAATTTAAAATTTAAAATTTAAAATTTAAAATTTAAAATTTAAAATTTAAAATTTAAAATTTAAAATTTAAAATTTAAAATTTAAAATTTAAAATTTAAAATTTAAAATTTAAAATTTAAAATTTTAAATTTAAAATTTTAAATTGAAATTCAATTTTAATATTGAATTTAAAATTAATCCGTCCAAGAACACGCCCACTTCCCATACAACCCACAATAGCGAAAGCATTATAAAGATTAAAACTTGGTATGAATAAATTTTTCATCAAAATGGAAATGCATATAAAGTTAGGTCTTCATCAGCCCACGGACACGTCCATTTGCAATACTATTATTGTATTTTGAAAAAGTAGGTTTAGTGTATTAGGTAGTAGGTTTAGTGCACCACTATGAGTGCTAGAGCCGACTTTAGCCTTACGTTACTTGTTTTCTTTTGTGTATTTTGTACATTGATATCATGAAAAGTTGAAAAATATTGATATCTAACCTGTACTAAAATATAGTTCACTATAGTACTGTACAGTAGTGAAATAGAAGGTTTTGTGGATAGGAGAAGATTTGATATTGTTATCATAGTTATAATACATGGACTATAGAATGAAGAGTATGATGAGGTATGAATGAAGAATGACAGAATCAAAAGTATGTAAGAAGATATGGTATGATGGATTTTGTATGATAACTATTGTGTGGTGATAATGGTGGTATGATCAGCATATTATGATATGATGAGCGTAGTGAGAAGTACATTATATATGGCAACAACAGAACAACTCATAACTTTATGATGGATAATATGGATAGGATATGATTGTTAAAATATCCCGGTATGTCTTGATTAATATGGTACAATGGAAATGACTGATTCGAAAAGAGAGAATCTTCAAAAGGCGCAAATGTGCTGAAAGAAGTGTGCTTATAAAAAGGCTTGTTTTTACTTTGCAGGAAAACAATTTGATATGAATGTATTTTAGACGTCATCAAAATAGTAAAATTAAATTTTAAATTAAATTTAAAATTTAAAATTTAAAATTTAAAATTTTAAATTTTAAATTTTAAATTTAAAATTTAAAATTTAAAATTTAAAATTTAAAATTTAAAATTTAAAATTTAAAATTTAAAATTTAAAATTTAAAATTTAAAATTTAAAATTTAAAATTTAAAATTTAAAATTTAAAATTTAAAATTTAAAATTTAAAATTTAAAATTTAAAATTTAAAATTTAAAATTTAAAATTTAAAATTTAAAATTTAAAATTTAAAATTTTAAATTTAAAATTTTAAATTGAAATTCAATTTTAATATTGAATTTAAAATTAATCCGTCCAAGAACACGCCCACTTCCCATACAACCCACAATAGCGAAAGCATTATAAAGATTAAAACTTGGTATGAATAAATTTTTCATCAAAATGGAAATGCATATAAAGTTAGGTCTTCATCAGCCCACGGACACGTCCATTTGCAATACTATTATTGTATTTTGAAAAAGTAGGTTTAGTGTATTAGGTAGTAGGTTTAGTGCACCACTATGAGTGCTAGAGCCGACTTTAGCCTTACGTTACTTGTTTTCTTTTGTGTATTTTGTACATTGATATCATGAAAAGTTGAAAAATATTGATATCTAACCTGTACTAAAATATAGTTCACTATAGTACTGTACAGTAGTGAAATAGAAGGTTTTGTGGATAGGAGAAGATTTGATATTGTTATCATAGTTATAATACATGGACTATAGAATGAAGAGTATGATGAGGTATGAATGAAGAATGACAGAATCAAAAGTATGTAAGAAGATATGGTATGATGGATTTTGTATGATAACTATTGTGTGGTGATAATGGTGGTATGATCAGCATATTATGATATGATGAGCGTAGTGAGAAGTACATTATATATGGCAACAACAGAACAACTCATAACTTTATGATGGATAATATGGATAGGATATGATTGTTAAAATATCCCGGTATGTCTTGATTAATATGGTACGATGGAAATGACTGATTCGAAAAGAGAGAATCTTCAAAAGGCGCAAATGTGCTGAAAGAAGTGTGCTTATAAAAAGGCTTGTTTTTACTTTGCAGGAAAACAATTTGATATGAATGTATTTTAGACGTCATCAAAATAGTAAAATTAAATTTTAAATTTTAAATTTTAAATTTTAAATTTTAAATTTTAAATTTTAAATTTTAAATTTTAAATTTTAAATTTTAAATTTTAAATTTTAAATTTTAAATTTTAAATTTTAAATTTTAAATTTTAAATTTTAAATTTTAAATTTTAAATTTTAAATTTTAAATTTTAAATTTTAAATTTTAAATTTTAAATTTTAAATTTTAAATTTTAAGTTTTAAATTGAAATTCAATTTTATTATTGAATTTAAAATTAATCCATCCAAGAACACGCCCACTTCCCATACAACCCACAATAGCGAAAGCATTATAAAGATTAAAACTTGGTATGAATAAATTTTTCATCAAAATGGAAATGCATATAAAGTTAGGTCTCATCAGCCCACGGACACGTCCATTTGCAATACTATTATTGTATTTTGAAAAAGTAGGTTTAGTGTATTAGGTAGTAGGTTTAGTGCACCACTATGAGTGCTAGAGCCGACTTTAGCCTTACGTTACTTGTTTTCTTTTGTGTATTTTGTACATTGATATCATGAAAAGTTGATGTAACTCATGTACTTGATTACTGAACCAAAATCGATGAATGCGATTCATGGAGATCATGTAATATCAATAATGATATACTTTAAAATTTCTTTCAACGCGTCTGGTGCAAATTCAGCATTAGAAATCTGTTTATTTTCAAGCAAATCGCTTTTAAATTTTGGCTTTTACTACTCTTTCTATTCGTGACTATTTCATTGACCAGACTATTTCACTTAAAGGCCATGTCGCGGTATGAAGTTCAGTTGATAGCAATTTTGGATTAAGGGAAAAAAAATCATTATTTTCCATCCGCAATCACATATCAACATATCAAACATATACAGGCTGAGATCTTTTGCTTTAGAACTAGTTTAAGGGTATGGAAATCTGACTTTCATGCAAAAATAACGTTTTTTTCAATTGGGTTCAAATTGTTTTACGAAGGATGATTGATCGGTAGGTACCAATCGATTTTTCTCATCGAAATAAATTCTTTGAACAAAAAATCTAGGATAACAATTTTTCATCTTACACCTGATTTTTTTCGAGAAAATCTTCAAAACTTCTATTAGCTCTCATCAACATATGAACGGTGATTTCTACGTTCAAAAGGATAACAATATTTTTTAGTACATATTATAAAGGTGTAATCAAAATACGAAAATGAAATCTTTTGAAAATGGAGCATTTAATTCTTAATTGTCGCAAAAGATCTCGAAATTATTTTATAGATAAAAGCAGATAGATACCAGAACCTCTTACATTTTATGTTTATTTAAATTTGAGTCGACTCATTGAAAATGTTCCCATTTAACGGATCCTTGTAAATCTCCTCGCTACTTTGAAGTTTCTGTTAACGATATTAAATCTACATATCAAGCACCACATTTCAATATTTGCATTTTGCGTGACAAAATACAATTCATGAATTTTCGAGTTGCTGTCTCAACATCCTTTCACGGAAGCAGCACCCTTAAATTATTCCATTAAATGTTTCAAAGTACAATATTTACTTTGGAACATTATCGGGCTTTTGTTGTTAATGCTGACCATTAACAACTGGCTTTAAGTGAAGCGCACAAGAAAATAATCATATCTGACTTATACTATAAATATGAAGTGGGTAGCAGGGTGAAGCTAGATAGATACTCCAGATAGATACTACAACGGTTTTAAATTATGCAAGTTAAAATTTTATTAATAAAATTCGTTGAAATGTTGGCACAATTTGCATTACGGGCTGTTTTGTTGTTTTTTCGTCCTGCTCTTCATTGTTGCTGTTTATCTGTCTTAGCTAAATAATAAGAACATGAAAATGAGATAAGAATATGCGAAAATTTTTGACATTTTTGCAAAATGTCTTCGCTGGCTGTCTTACGTTTTTATGCAAATTATTTTCACGTAAAACTTTGTGCTACGTGGGACTGAATGACTGGCTGACTGCTGCTTGGCGACGCTGACGGTGTGAGTTTTGCAACTTTTATGAAATTTTTGTCATATTTGTTGTTGTTTTTGAAATGATGAAGCTGCTCGGTATGTTACTTACTTGCATTTCTATTTACAGCAAAATATACAAATCTACGCCGCACACACAAACAGATATGTATATGCCTGTGTGTATAACAATCGGTGTGAAGTTATAATTTTGTCATATAAGCGCCGCCAGCTAGAATTGTATTGTGTGAATGAGGCTTGATTTGATTAAAGTCGTTGTGGAAGTTAGAGTTTTCTTTTTTTTTTCTTTGAATTAAATTGATAGACCTTTTAACTTGAGACAGTTGTGACAGATTTTATATACGATGTGAATTTGCAATTTAAAAATTTAAATAAATTAAAAATACATATTTAAGACATTTGGAGATGATAAAATTAATATCAAAACTGAATAAAGAACAATATTAAGTGAAAACAAAAATAAAAGGTAGATAAAGTACAAAAATGGTTAGCTTTATTGTTATTTCTTATAATTTAAGTATTGATAACTAAAAATACATAAATCTGTGTTTTTTAGAAGAAGCCGCGGAAAACCTTGCAGTGCAGAAAAACGAGACTTAATTAAAACTCTTATAAAAACTGGTATAACCTACAAGGAAGTAATAAAACTCGGCTGTTCCTCCAAACAATCCCCAAAGCAATTTTGTTATAAAAAAATAGGAATAACTAGTAAGGTATATCTTCGACTTGGCCGAAGTTAAAATACCCCCACGGGCGATTCACAATGGTACAAAGTCTTAAATTTCAGCTCTTTTTATATGAGATTACAAAAAATTTTACATTCATATCAAATTGTTTTCCTGCAAAGTAAAACAAGCCTTTTTATAAGCACACTTCTTTCAGCACATTTGTGCCTTTTGAAGATTCTCTCTTTTCGAATCAGTCATTTCCATCGTACCATATTCATCAAGACATACCGGGATATTTAAACAATCATATCCTATCCATATTATCCATCATAAGTTATGAGTTGTTATGTTGTTGCCATATACAGGGTGGGGCAAAAGTCACGAAGGGGTTTAAAACAGTCATATTTTTTTTAATTTTTAATTTTTTTTTTTTTTTACAAAATAATAAAATATGATATTGTGAGATTTTTTAAATTTAGGTGTGAAAGATTATGTCACGTAAGTGAGCACAATTTTCAGCCTCGCAAAGTTGAGCTCTTTTAATAGCATTTTCCATGACACGAGTCAGAATATTTGGCTGCAACGCTCTTATTTCGGCTCGAATATTCTCTTTGAGCTGTGCAAGTGTTGTGGGTTTATTGATATACACCTTCTCTTTCAAATATCCCCAAAGGAAATAATCTGGTGCTGTTAAATCCGGCGAACGGGCAGGCCAATTGAATGCTGAATTTTTGGAAATTAAACATTCGCCAAAAATCTGCCTCAGGAGCTGCATAGTGGCTCGAGCAGTGTGTGCAGTGGCCCCATCTTGTTGGAACCACATCTCTCGATTGTCAGAAAGAGCTGGCCTTAAAAAATTTTGGACCATATCTCGATATCGCTCGCCATTTACCGTTACACCATTTCCATCGTTATCTTCGAAAAAGAATGGTCCAATAATTCTTTGAGACGTAACTGCGCACCATACTGTACATTTAAGTGGATGTAATTGTCTCTGATGAACCACTCTTGGGTTCTCAATACCCCATATTCTGCAGTTCTGCTTGTTTACAAAACCATTTAATTGAAAATGTGCTTCATCGCTCATTATCAGATGATGAATGAAATCATTATGTTCTCTGGCCAATTTTTGGAAGCGAACTGCATAATTTATTCGTTCTTGGGAATCTCCTGGCTTTAGTTCTTGCACTAACTGCACCTTGTATGGGAAAAGATGTAAATTTCCCTTTAATATTCTGCGTAAAGACCGCCGAGACATTTGCAGCTCAGCAGAGCGCCTTCGAGTTGATGTTTCAGGATTCTCCTCAACACTCTCCAGAACGCGTTGAATATTTGCTTCAGTAATTACAGAATGTGGTCTTCCGCTTCGTGGAAAATCCCTCACTGAGCCTTGTTCCTGAAAACGTGTCACTAAGCGTCGAATCATTGATTCGGATGGTGAATTCCGCACATTAAAATGTCGACGATAGGCTCGTTGAGTTTGAATTATTGATCGATGATGTTCAAAATAAAGTTCTATGATTTTGGGTCGCTGGATAACGTTGTAACCTTCCATAATTAATCTTCCAGATTTATTTTACAAGTCCTAAAAAGAAAAATTAAAAAAAAAAATTAAATTAGAAAAGTTATTAATTTTTCAAATCCCTTCGCGACTTTTGCCCCACCTTGTATATAATGTACTTCTCATTACGCTCATCATATCATAATATGCTGATCATACCACCATTATCATCACACAATAGTTATCATACAAAATCCATCATACCATATCTTCTTACATACTTTTGATTCTATCATTCTTCATTCATATCTCTTAATACTCTTCATTCTATAGTCCATGTATCATAACTATGATAACAATATCAAATCTTCTCCTGTCCACAAAACCTTCTATTTCAGTACTGTACAGTACTATAGTGAACTATATGTATTTTAGTACAGGTTAGATATCAATATTTTTCACTCAAACTTACAAGTAAAGTTATAGCTTTTGCTGATGACATGGCATGTGCATTTTCCACTGAATCACCTCATAGTTTAGTTTTGGATATGAACTTTGCATGACCTTTGCATCTTAAGACACTGGTTTTCCACACACAAACTTGCCCTTAGTGACAAAACAAACTTAATGTACTTTAGCATATCAGGTAAGGATCGTAATTTTTGCAATCCTATATTTCACTTTTTGGAATGTGAAAAATATTTAATGAACAAGAATTCCTACAAGTATGCTTGTTATCCACAAACTTATTTTCATGAAAAGGGCTGTACTACGAAATGTTTCCCGATTGATTGGAAGATGTCTTAAATTAATCATAGAAATTATTTAATGAGTTATTTGCTGTCGGCTTTTAGGCAAATTTATCATTTAAATAAATTTTGTAATAGAAAACTGCTAAAGTGTATTTATTATGGCATCTTTCGTTCCAAACTGTATTATGGCCTTGCTTGCTGGGGGAGGGGCACTAACCCAACTAAAATTAACCCACTTTTAATAACTCAAAAACACGTTATTCGTATTATTAATGATCAAAGTCACCTGCCTATAAATTTTGCCTGTCCCAGGCTCAAAATGTCTTGTGGCATCTATTGTTAAGGATATATAGTTTATGAAATTAACGACATAAGGAGTGCTAGAATAGTTTTTTTTTCAAATATCTCGTAAACTTATATGTATGTATTTTGTGGTAACTTGAGTCAAAGAGACTTATGTTCATAATAACCGTAGGATCAAAAGTTCAATGTTCAAATTTCCGTAGAATCAATAATTTTTTCAAATATTTCGTTAAGGGGGTTTTCTTCTGCAATTAGAAACAAACGAACTCTTGTTCATTAGATTATTATTTAAGACGAACAAGGTTACAATAAAATATTCGGAAGGATTAAGATTTTCGAGATATATGGCAGAAAAGGTTTCTCACTATAATTGGCTTTTCTCCAAACAACTTGTAAATTTTTTGGAATTTTGTGGTAGTTTGAGACCATGAGACTTTTCTTCGTGAAGCAATTTCCACAAAAAAGAATATAAGTTATATAAATTTTCGTAGGATCTCCATAGGTTTTCGAGCTGTATGACGAAATGAGTCGTTAAAATTCAACTTTTCGAAATACGAAAAAGTATGAGTAAAGTTTTCGGTTATTTGGGAAATAAATTGATATATGAGAATTTTTCGGTTATTTGGGCCAAAAGTATCATTATTCATTAGATAATTTACAGTCACTCATTTAGTTTTATTTAGTTACACTCAATGTTTTGGGGTGGACGTGGCAAAAACATAGGATTCGGATTTTTTTCCATACAATATACAATACATATTTGTAGTCCGATTATTAAGTTGTACATAACATTGAGAATGCCTTCACAAGAACTATGTTTATTTTTTTAAGTCGAACTATGTTGTCATCTTCCACTTGCAACCAAACATCACTTTCTTAAATATCTCTTTAAAGTACTCACTGTTATTCATAAACAAAAAAGTTATATTGGTTGAAAGCTTGAAAAAACTTTTTGTGTTAGTAAGATGATGATTTGAACCCGGGCCTTTCGAGATTCATCGGCTCGTACGGTAACGGCCTCCAAGCATTCAAAGCTTAATACTTTCAGTTGACTACTGCTCAATTTTCTGAACTAACAGCAGAGCTATAACGAGTTGCAAGACCGAATTCGATTTTAAATTTCATAATTTCGCGTTCTTAAATAAAAATATGAAATTTAATTTTGAAAAAAGTTAAACATTTCGGTATGGTTTTAAAAATTCAACAATATATTTTTAAAATTATGCGTGTAAAAAAGCTGTTTATGCAACAGCTGTTGAATTTGCTAACAGTCCTTTTAATTCAGCCGCAAGCTGCGCCATATTACATTTTTTTCTTCGATCCAATTATATAACGCCTTCGCAGATTTGCAAAATATACCAAACAGCATTAGTCGAGGGCAAATAAGCGCACGAGTTTCTTTGACTTAAATCCATTTAAATGCAATTGACAACATAACAACCACCGGATAGAGGAATATAAAATCCAACAAAAGCTTAGCCTTTCATTAACATTCTTAACTTGCAACGCCTCACAATAATCCATTTTCGATCGGATTTCGTGCTCTAGTATTTTGCGTTTTTTTTTCGCTTTCATTTTTGCTGCGATTACTGGAAATGCTTCCGTGTTAGGCGCGTTTTTGTTGTGCTCTTGCAAAATGCCAAGGCAAACAGAAAAAAAAACAAAAAAAGAGTCACCAACCCACCCCAAAGTGTTAAAGGCGCCTCAAGTTCAAGGCATGAATGAATGAATGAACGCACGGAAAGTAGAAAATTTTGGGCAAGACGCAGCAAGAGGTTGACATGAAATTTTTTTTTTTTTTTTTTGTACTTGGACGTTGAAGTTAGCGGCAAGCAGCACACAGTCATGTCGTTGTGTCGTGTGGCAGGCTACACTAAACGAAATCTAATTTAAAAATTTTTATTGTTTTTAATTAAAAACTTCCATTGCTTTCCTCTATAAGCAAAAACAAATAAAGGCAATTTTGGTTTAATGATTTCATTGATCATAAAACTTTAACGTACTTCTGCTTAGACAAGTGAAGCATATTTTTTGTTTTTTTTTTTTATAGTGTATCTTTTATTAAAAATAAATGTCGTTAACGTGCTGAACTGGCGGTAGGGGTGGTTGTCAAAAGGAAGTGATTTTAAACGCTGTATTTGAAGTAAATAGTATTTTGTTTTTTTTTTTTATTTTTTATTTTCTCAATTGTGCGATGACAATTCACAAAAATTCTTGGAAAATTTCTTGTTGTAAATTTAAGTCGCAAAATACTTGAATAATAATTTAATACATGCAATGCAAAATGTTTTCTTTTTCGAATGCCTTTCAACTTTGACATTTTTTGCTGAGATTAAATTAGTTTTTCTGTTTTTTTTTTATGATAATGTGACATTTTGTTTTTAAGATTTTTTTCTTGCTGAAAATATGTTGGTTGCAAGCTAGCTTTGCGGGTAGCCAGCTCAAGTTTATTTTGTGGTCTCATTGTTTTTTTATTTTTGCCAACTTTTTCAATATATTGTGAAAATGGAAAAGTATGGAGAAGATAAAAAAATAAATTCGCATAACAGACATACATAAATGGTCTGGATTTGTGCTTGCAAATAGTATTCAAATCAAAGTTTTTGTAAAAATGTATAATTTATCCAATTTGTTTTTGGTATCCAATTTAAATTTAAAATTTAAAATTTAAAATTTAAAATTTAAAATTTAAAATTTAAAATTTAAAATTTAAAATTTAAAATTTAAAATTTAAAATTTAAAATTTAAAATTTAAAATTTAAAATTTAAAATTTAAAATTTAAAATTTAAAATTTAAAATTTAAAATTTTAAAATTAATCATAAAATAAAAATTGAATTTTGTTAGTATGTGACCTTCTTTAATTTTACTTTCCTTCGAACAACCTACGGCAAACCTGTATCTAGGATTGTTTATCTAACTTAAAATGTGATCAACGAATTGATTTCCATATGAGCTGGAAAAAGGATATTAATTCTGCAATATCCCTCTTGGTTCCAAAATAATCTTTTTAAATGCTTATTTCCTCGCAAATAAAGTTATATGAATATGAATATGAACATGACATGAACATGAACATGACATGAACATGAACATGACATGAACATGAACATGAACATAAATATGAACATAAATATGAATATGAATATGAATATGAATATGAATATGAATATGAATATGAATATGAATATGAATATGAATATGAATATGAATATGAATATGAATATGAATATGAATATGAATATGAATATGAATATGAATATGAATATGAATATGAATATGAATATGAATATGAATATGAATATAAATATGAATATGAATATGAATATGAATATGAATATGAATATGAATATGAATATGAATATGAATATGAATATGAATATGAATATGAATATGAATATGAATATGAATATGAATATGAATATGAATATGAATATGAATATGAATATGAATATGAATATGAATATGAATATGAATATGAATATGAATATGAATATGAATATGAATATGAATCCGGATATAAACATGAATGAAAAATAAAGAAGAAAATTTTATTAAAAAACTGAAAAAAGTTAATTTTATATATATCTGCAACTACATCTATATCTACAGTACATATTATAGAAAGGAGTTAAAGTTTTGTAGACATGTGGAGGGTAAACTCATAAACCACTTTATAGATTTCGATGAAAACTTCACTAACATGTAGTTTATCCTTTTTGGATTGGCATAGGCTGTGTATAATCGCGTTGTCTTTTTAAGATAAATATATATAACATTGTCCACATTGTCCTTGAACATTGATTTGATACTTTCTAAGGGAAATCAGTTTTTTTGAGGATTTTAGTTTAAGATTGCTTAACCTGACGCATTTTATAGCATGAGCTTCGTACACATTCTCCTATTCCTGTTAATTCCTCTTAATCCTGTTCATCTATTTAAGGTTGATTATTATTCTTATTTTTTACTTATTTTTGTGTAGTTTGCATGTAGCGAGAATTATACCAATTCGCAAATCTCTCGATAATTCGTTGGTTGAACTGGTTTGAACAAGATAGTTTGTCTTCTGAACGGTTTCTTGGAAAGTTTCAATGTCCTTGAATCCAATGTAGGTAGATAAAGACATGCTTTGACATCGCATGAAGAAATCTGTGGCAACTAAGAACTGCTTTAGGAGCTATTTCAACAGGTTGCAGTGCTTTCAAAGCAACTTCGATGTTTGCCTGTTGGAATTGTGGACTGTGAAGTGGATGTTTTTTTTGCTACAGGGTGTTTTTAAAAAAGTGCATTATTGTGAATGTTTTCTCAAAAATCCAGTAAATTTTTTTATAACTTAATACTTTACCTAAATATTTAACTAACCAGATACTTTTAGATTTAAAGTACTAATTTAAAGATTGAAAATTTTTTAAATTTATATTTTCAATTTTTATCAAAGACAAAACAGCGAGTATTAGTAATGTTAGTAATATAATAAATTTTCTTTTTCATTTCAGATTTCTTCCACATACATATCTGTCTATGAGGCATTTTTGAGGTACGTGCAAATTTTTCTTTTAAGCCTAGTAGTCTGTTCAGTTTCATATGAAATTTCACTCGAATCTACATACAAAAAACTATAGCTGTGAAATATGCATGAAATTTTTCACAACCAACATGTTCGTCAAAGCCGTACTCTGTTCCGCTGTGAAAAGTACTCGCAATATTTCTTCACGACAATTTAATTGAACTGCGTATTTGTTTTGAAGTGAAAAGTGACAGTTGTCGTAAATTTTTTGTTTTTATATGTTTATTTTTCTCTATTTTGAAAAGAAAAGCATGACTTTCTCGAATTTTATAATTTCTACGCAACAAAATATTTGTCAGAATTTTCACACAATAAAAGAAAATTGCCAGCGAAATTTCATGCAAACGAACAGAGTACTAGGCTAATGTGTGAAATTCTTTACAACATGTTCGTCAAAGTCGTTCTCTGTTCCGCTGTGAAAAATACTCGCAACATTTCTCTTGCAACATTTTTTCACGACAATTAAATTGAACTGTGTATTTATTTTGAAGTGCAAAGTGACAGTTGTTGTAAATTTTTTGTATTTATATATTTATTTTTCTCTATTTTGAGAAGTTAAGCATGACTTTCTCAAATTTTTTCAATTTCTTCGCAACAAAATATTTGTCAGAACTTTCACAGAACAACAACAAAATGAATGTTACGAGCAAAATTTCACGCAAACGAACAGAGTACTAAGCTTTATTAATAAAAAAAAATGAGCAAGTGGGTGTAAAAACTTACATTTTTACCCTTATAAAATAAACTATGTATTTAATAAATTGCGCCAAAATTTGTATGAAATCTTCAAACTTTAGCTTCAGGTTCGAGCTCATAAAAAAGTCTGCTTCTTGCTTGTCCGATCCATTGATTTTAATAAATTTTAGCCACGACTTTTTTTGGCCACTCAAGATGCCAAACAAAATAAATTAACTGACAGCAGCTGCTGTTTTGAAAATCCACAACAACAACATCAATATTTTCGACTAATTTTAAATAATTCCCGTAATAAAATCAGCCACTGATAACCGCAACATTTCAACAATATCAGCTTTAATTTGGCCCAAAATAAGCACGAAATGCAAGATCAACAAAAAAAAAAGAGACAAAAAAAAAATACTCTCACACAGATCCCACAAAGGGAACGCGAATTTAGGTTGCAGATGCAGCAGTTCGTTATACAAAGAAGGTGAGTCCATCGTACTCTTAATTAAGTTCGGTGAGACGAACAAGAAATATAAAAAAAACTCGCCAACCTTCGCCAAAACTTTCAGCAAGTTAAGCCTCAAACCGTTGTTCCCCCTCATATTGTTCCAACACTTCATGCAACTTCTTGCAACAACATCATCAACATCATCATCATCCTCATCAACTTCTTCTTAACCTTTTTGGTTTTTTTTTGTATGCACAGCTTGATAGCGCTGAACATATGTCGTTTTTTGGTGATCAGGTTTCGAATTTTTTTTTTTGGACGCTTGATTTCCTTAAATCTGCTCGTTTGTTGTTCCCCTGATTTAACAGTCGTTATAACGGCAGGTGCAAACTTTGCAGTTATAACAAACAACAAATAAAAATAGTAGAGAAAAAAAAAACAAAAATTCTTCAAAAACGACCCATAAAATAACGATCATGCGCAACTGTCTAGATACTATATCTGATTTGCTATACGCGTAGATGCCACCTGCTGATTCCTTTTGTTTTCTCTTTCTGCCCCTCTTTGTTTTCCGCTTTTGCATTGCTTTTAAGATATCGCGTTTTTGTCTGCCATAATAAGTAGGTACGAATAAGTAGAGTCGTACGTACGTACCTAACCAATAACGTAACGACTACGTTGTTGTTGTCTGACTATCTTGAGGGTCTTTTTTGTGTTTTCATTTACTTTGTCGCTGCGGACTTTAAATTCGATTTAGAATTTACTCAAGACACGTAAGCAAAAGGAAGAAGAAAAAGAAAGAAAAAAACCCAGAATTGTTAACCAGCGCCTTTGCTAACAATACCAAGCCTTGGGTCCAGCCTGAAACGTGATCCTGCATCCTAGTTCAATCCATGCGCATACCTGTCACATTTTAATTCTTAATTTATATAGGTATGTATGTTTGTTTTCACTTGCATAGCTTGTTTCCACTGAACTTGAGTGAACATATAAACAGACAAACATTCTGTGTTTCATACTTCATAGTTCGTTGTGATCGTCTGTCCCACATTACACTTAAGACGACAGCCTGTTAATTGTGCATCTGACCAAGACACTGTCTGAATATCATATCATATCGATCGATCTGTTAAAATGCACACATTTGTGACATATTTTGTCATTATTATATTCATGCCTTCCTTCACTGCACTCAGAAAAAAAAGTACATTAAACAACCGTAAAATTGACATTTTTAGTTGACAAAAGTCGTCCGACATTAAAAAATGTTAAAATTGATATTATCGTAATGTGCTTTTTACATTACGAAACCTACATTTAAAAATGTATAACTGTCACATAATAATGTTATTTTAACACTTAAAATATCAAAAAGTATCAGTAAATTAATGCAGATAAAAAAAAATGTTTTGAAAAATAATTTTCCCCGAGTGGGAATCGAACCTGGGCTCCGGGCATCCAAAGCCACACTCTTAACCTGTGTGCCACGGTCACCTGTATGTCTCAACGGCTCAGCTCTTAAATAAACATTACATCTGCTTGTTGTTGACATCTACATTTATAATGTTAAATGGATATGAAATAATATCAATTGTACAGTAAAAAATGATGAACTAAAAACATTTTAAATGTTATTTTAACATTAATAATTGATATTGCAACGTAAAACATTACATTATCAATTTGATATTTTTCTTATCAATTCAACACAATACATGTTAACTTAACATTTTCTAATGTAAAATCCACATTTTCTGATTTACATTGGAAATAACATTAAAAAACGTTAATTTTACATGGCAGCTTTTTTCTGAGTGTGGTATTCATAAAATATTGTGTTATGTATGTGATACCCGGTTTCTGCCGCGACGAACATGGCTTTTTGGTATGCATGAAATTATGTCAAAATAATTGCAATTAATTGGTTGCTACTCGTGTTACCAGCCGATTGGCTCCCACTAACCTGTCTTGTGGTAATGATGTTGCAAAGCTACACTCGCAAAAATTGTCCCTTTTTTTTCTTAACCCACATTAATTTTAGAAACGTCAGATTTATTGGTGATAAGGTCGATTAGCCTTTAAATTACTAACTATAAAAATTACTGTTGTTTCAGTTATGAAAACTAGGAAGACATTTTAAAATTTAAAAAAAAAGGCCAAAAAGTCTCAGAAAAAATTTTAATAGGGGGCTGTCACGTAGGTTGAGACGGCACGTAGGATGAGACACCCCCATTTTTTTTAAAATAACAGCTGTCAGCCATGTAATTCATACTCTAAAGTTGTTGTATCATTCGTAGCAAACTTTTCATAGTATATAGATGTGTTTTCTCATTCTTCTTGTTTGTGAACCAGACCAAATGAAAAAAAATTGAAAAAAAAGTGTTTTTCGAATTTTTTGCAACGTAAAAAAAGTGAATATATTCCAGTCTCTATAAAAGGTGAGCATTACATTTACTTACTTGCATTATATTTACATTTCACTTTGCAATGCTATAGAAAAACGTTTAGAAACGTAATTTGATGATTGTTAGTGTTCAGAAATGCAATTAATATATCACATAGCTATTCACATATACACATATATATCACACATATATTACACATATCAGAAATGTGTTAACATATCACGAAGCTTTTTCACTTGCCAGAATTGCGATTCTGATGCCGACCTCTTGGAATGATAAAAAATTAATTTTGTTTTTTACTTTTTTTAATATTTCTTGTGGCTGAGGCCTTCCAAATGATTGAATAAACAATAAACACTTGAAATCTGGAGTATACGCTTTATTTTGTCTAACCTACATTCAATTACATTTAGTATCTCAACCTACGTGACAAATTTTTTTTGGGCCAAAAAATGATGTGTTCAGAAAATTGGTCATAACTTTTTTGTCTTGAAACAATCCAACTAGTTACTTCGGCAAAATTATAGCCAAAGAAATTACCTTTCCAACAATATAAAGTCTTTTGTACTATCACTTTTGAGTCAAAAGTTATGGCTAAAAACAAAACCCGTCTCAACCTACGTGACAGTCCCCTATATCATTTTTTTTTTTTAATTTTTAAAGTTTTTCTTAAGAGATCTTTCCATATCGTGCACTCTTTTTCACAATCTGTCCTTAGATTTCTTACAGATTTAAATAATTTATAAAGATATGCATTCAATAACAATGTTTTTTAATATGACTGACAATTTTATAAGTTATTTTCATTACAAAATCTTTGATAAACACATGCTTTGGCATAAATTTCGCTTATACTTTTTTATTATTTAACAATAACGGGATTCAATATATGGATAGCCTATATCAATTCAGAAAGGTTAAAGGTTCTCTCAGTGAAATTTTTATCGAATTCTATACAGTGGTTTTTGAGTTTACCCCCCACATGTCAAAAACCTTTAACTGCCTTATATAATAGTACAGATACCTTTTTGAACATGCTTTAAAAAAGTTCAATAAAAAAAAGCTTTCTATTTATATTGTTAATAATAGTATAATTTTTTATATGTATATTGTTTATTGACAGACGAATGTTACTAAAGAGTGTTCGAGAAATAACTGTCCTTTTGTTTTTAGGTTATTTATAAAAAAGTGTTACCTAAATTGTGGTGACCGTGGCATGCAGGTTAAGTGTGTGGCTTAGCATGCTCGAGAGCCCGGGTTCCCTAGCCGTGGCGAAAAGTTTTTTCAATAAAAAATTTTTCTGATCGGTCACTACCTCTCTGCAGACAATGGCAAACCTCAGAGAGTAAATAATGCCATGTAAAGCTTCTTGAGAACATGAGCCGTTCGGAGTCGGCATAAAACATGTAGGTCCAGTTCTCGGTCAATTGTGTGCAAACATTTAATAACACACACAACACAATCGATCCTTAGAAGCTCGGTCAAAGTCCTTTCAAGGGCTGAAATGGCCAATTTGTTTTTTTTTTTTTTTTTTTTTGTTACCTAAAAAATAGTAAATTAATTAAAGTATAAATATTGCAGATTAAAAAAAATACTCATTAGTAAAATAAAAGAGCTACGGAAAAGATGTCGTCTCAACAAGAAGAAAAGAGAAAAGCAATTATTTGCAAATACCTGGAAAATCTAAACACCACGTAGAAAAAGATCGCTAAGGAAGTTGACGTGTGCGTAAAAACTGTCGGAAGGACCATAAAATGATACAAACAGCTTACCGCTTTATCAAAAACACCAGGCTCAGGGAGAAAAATTAGTCCAGCGAACCAAGCGGTGGCCCAGAACGTTAAGCGGCTGTTTACTCAGAATCCAGGCACTTCGGTTCGTGATATGGCAGCAAAAGCGGGAACATCGAAGCCAAGTGTTCAAAGGATTAGAAAATTTTACAACCTAAGGAGCTATAAAGTACAAAAAGTACCTTATAGGTCAGAAGAAAAGGCCGCCCAAGCCAAGAGGAGGGCTCGAAAACGCGATTACCTGCCCAGATTTGATTGCGTGATCATGGACGATGAAACGTACTGCAAAGCGGATTTCAAGCACTTACCTGGACACGAATATTATACTTTGGTTAGAAGGGGTGGAGCATCCCCCTTTGTGATTTACCACCGAAAAACATAACAAATTCCCAAAGAAATACATGGTGTGGCAGGCCATTTGCAAATGTGGCCTTAGAAGTAAGGAATTTGTGACAGATTAACAATCAATACCGAAATTTTGACCGAAACTGACCTAGCAACATGTCACTGCGCCCAGAGAACGATGGATTGGTACCAAGCCAATAATGTCACTGTGGTACCAAGAGAAGGACTTTCCAGGTCTGAAGCCACACTGATAAGGTCCTGGAAAGTCCACCATCGACCAGATCTTCACGCTCCGACAAATCTTGGAAAAGACCCTCGAAAAACAAATCGATACACACCATCTTTTTGTCGATTTCAAAGCCGCCTTCGACAGTCCAATAAGGAGTCACCTATATGCCATCATGTCTGAATTTGGTATTCCTGCGAAGCTAATACGTCTTTGCAGGATGACACTGAACAACACCAGCAGTGCAGTGAAAATCGGGAAGGACCTCTCCCTTCCTTTCGATACCAAGCGAGGTTTCAGACAAGGTGATTCCTTATCGTGCGACTTTTTTAATATAGTCATGGAGAAGATCATCCGAGCTGCTGACCTGAGACGCAGCGGCACAATTTTCTATAAGAGTGTTATGCTGCTGGCGTATGCTGATGATATTGACATCATTGGTCAAAATACGCGCGAAGTCAGTGCAGCATTCTCCAGGCTAGAAAAAGAGTCGAGTCGAATGGGTTTTGCAGTGAACGCAGATAAAACGAAGTATCTTGTGTCAACAAACAAACAGTCCCAGAGTCTTGGAAACCACGTCACTGTTGACAACACCTCCTTTGAGGTAGTGAAGGACTTTGTTTACCTGGGATCCAGTATAAACTCCTCCAACGATATCAGTATTGAGATTAAACGAAGGATAACTCTTGCCAACAGGTGTTACTTTGGGCTCAGTAGGCAATTGAGAAGCAGAGCTCTCTCTCGACGAACAAAACTGACGCTCTATAAGTCAATAATCATGCCCGTCCTACTATACGCATCACAAACCTGGACGTTGAGCAGCTCTGATGAAAGGACTTTGGGAGCGTTCGAGAGAAAAATCCTTCGCAAGATCTATGGTCCAATCTGCGTCAATGGCGAGTACCGAATACGATGGAACCATGAGCTGTATGAGCTATATGCCGACATCGATATAGTCAAGCGTATTAAAATTGAGCGGCTTCGCTGGCTAGGTCATGTCGAGAGAATGAACGACGAAGCTCCAGCGAAAAAGATATTGGATTCGGTACCCAGCGGTGGCCAACGCAGACGAGGAAGACCGCATCTCCGTTGGAAAGACCAGGCATTGGATAACCTGACAACGCTTGGAGTTTCCAACTGGCGCCAGCAAGCGCACGACAAAAGAGGCTGGCGAAAATTCTTAGACCAGGCCAAAACCGACCAACGGTTGTAAGCGCCATCTAAGTAAGTAAGTAAGTACCAAGAGAAGCCAATCCTCCGAATTGCCTGAACTTCGTTCAATCGACAGATTTTGGGCTTTAATGAAAATAAATCTTAAGAAGACCAAACAAACTGCGAAAAACATCGAATTATTTCGACGTAAATGGCGTCCATCGGGCATACACTAAGGTCAACGAAAGGTCGGTAAAAAACCTAATGGAGGACCTTAATCAAAAAGTGCATACTTTTTTTAAACGTATCTTTTGCAGTGTAAATAAAATTTTCATTTATTTAGTAATGTTCATTTAATAATAAACTGAAAGAATTTAAAAAAAACATCATTGGTTTTTTTACAATAAAAAAAAAATAAAAGAACAGTTATTTCTGGTCAGTCTTTAAATAAGTAAATTTATAAGTTTTTAATTAAGTCAAACACGCATTGGCGAGTTCTTGTTATTCGTAAAAAGAGTGTGTAGAGAGACAGTGCAAAATCTTCATATCTTTTCATATCAAATCTCAGTGAAAGTAGACAAGAGTCCTCTTAAGACAATAAACGTCAAACGAAAAAACAAGTTTCTTCCAGTGCAGTTTTGCATTATATATGTATCTCACGTTTTGCCTTACCCGAAGCTAGCAAAGAGTGTGCTAGCTCATGGTTGAATAACAAGGTTGCTGCAAAACTGACTGTGCTCTCTTTCGCATATCCGAAAGTTTCAAAATCAACTGGCTGTCGAAAAAAAGAACAACAACAACAACAGCTGAACCAGTTCGCTTTGACATTTGCGGCAGTCGCGCTCTCCGTGTTGCGGCTAACTTATTCAGTGTACCCTATGCTAGCTGAACACAAAAAGAGAAGCTTAGAGAGCAACACGGAGTTTATTGAAACACTCATGGTTGAATAATAAGATTGCTGCAAAACTGACAGTACTCTCTTACTCATAGCCGAAAGTGTCAAAATCAACTGGCTGCCGAACTAAAAACAACGGATACAAACAATTAATTTGTTTCATCTTCAGCTGACGCAGTTTGCTTTGACAGTCGCGCTCTCCGTCTTGCAGCTACCTTATTTTGTGTACCCTAGAAACACTCGCAACTCAAACGCGTGAAAGGAAAACAACCAACAAATGCATCGGGGCATATGGGATAATTTATGTTAAAATTTATCACTTTAATTAGAGATATTAATAAATAAATTTTCTGAAAGAAAATAGTCCTATGTTCTATAGTTGCACAAAAATGATATCTTAAAATTTATTTCATAACCATCGACCCAGCGGTGTTGGAGTTTAGCCTCAACAAAAAATGTAGAATTTTGTATAATAGTATAGTGGCAGTCGTGACCGTGGGTGTCTAGTGTGTGGCATACTAGCCGACGAATCTCGTACGACCCGGGTTCGAATCACCATCTGACACAGACAATTTGCTCAATAGGAATTCATATTTCAGATCGGCCGTCATTTCTCTTCAGAGGATGACAAACCGCAGAGAGTATACAATGTCATATGAATCTTCCTGAGAACATTAACTGAAGCCATTCGTAGTTGGCATAAAACATGCAGGTGCACTTCTCGATCGACACAATCGAGCATAATAAGCTCAGTCGAAGTTCTTTCAATGGCTAAAATGGCCATTTTTTTTAAACTTTTAAAACAAACTTTTTTCCACCCTTAAGGAGGGACATAACATTCCCGGCAGAGAAAACAGACTTTTTTTTTTAAAAAATTCATAACTCAGTCAAAAACAAACATTTTACCAAAATTGTTTTTTATTATTGTAGAGAATTGAACAAATGACAAGAAAAAAAAAATTAAAAAAAAAATATATTTTTCACTCCAACATGGTTTTATAGAGCTCCAAACTGGCGGCAGAGAAAAAAACAGGGGCTCGTGGTTGCAGCGCTGGGAGTCGCAAAAATGGTCCGATCTGGAAAAAAATTACTTTTTTAAATTTTAACAAAATTGGTTATCGTATCACAGGAGCTTTTTTTTTAAACATTTTTTGTCAATTTTTGGTGATGTTCCAAATTTGAAGGTGTGTTTTTTCGAAAAAAATATTGACTTTAAAATTTAATAAAAAATCGAAAAAAAGCGTAAGTGTCATAAGAAAGCGAATCAAGTTTAAAGAAATAAAAAACAATTTCGTCAAAAAATGAACCAGTGCCGCAACCAGTATGAAAACATGTTTCGAGATAAACGCGTTCAAAGTTTGTGAACAAATAAAAATTGCAAGGAAAAATAAAAATGCGCACTCACTAATCCGGCTGTAACTTTTTAACTCGTCGGAATTTTTCCATCTAGTTTTTTTTTTAGAATTTTAAGGATATTAACTAAAATACAAAATTATAAAAAAAGTCAATTTAAAAAAGCGGCCAATGTAATGTCCCCCTTTAAGCCACTGTGTACTGCAAGGTCCTGTTGACTTAAATGGCTTGAAGCTTTATATTGCTCATTTTAGCTTTTTTTATGTACTTGAGGAGTTGTCAACAGCAAGTTGATTTTCCTCTTGTATTGGAACAGCTCTTGTATTCTTTGTTTTTGAACAGCCCGGGACATGAGTTTCTACCAAAATGTCGGGAGATTCTGCACTGTTGATGGTCCATGTTTCGTCTTATTTTTTCAAATCTCTCAGAACAGAAGAACTAATTTCAAAATTTTTCTCGAAAAAATTTTCTTTAAATTTTTTTTTTCAAAGTCTCGACGTCTAAGTCCTCAGAGGTTTGTGATATGTCTTCATAGAAGATTTTTCCAAGATCGTTATGGTTTCATTCTTCTCTTTCTTGCACTTTCTAGAGGCCATTTTATAGATTAATCAAGAATCGGTGGATCCATTGGTCTCAGTTTAGTAAAAAAGTTTCCAATTCTTATTTCAGGACTCTCCTAGTTTTGTGTCTCCCGTTGTTTTAAGATCTTTATTCATTGATGCAGTTAGACTGTCTACAAGATCGCTTAAGGGTAGGATCGCCTTTAAAAAAAAAAGGTAGGACTATTTAAAAGGTGGTCCATTTGTTTAGTTTAAAAAAAAAAAATCCGACCCTTGTTGGGGTCTTCTTTCAGATAACGAAAGTACGTGAGCTCGGAACAAAGTCTTCTATGTCAAAAACAATATACCTATGGGTCTTAGAAGGAGTGTCGAAATTCTTCTGTTCTTAAACCTATTTAGTAATGGTAAGAGGTAAATGGTAAGAGGTCATTTCTAAAACTTCCCTGCCTATTGCTAATAATATAGGTAGGTTCATTACCCGAAATATCTTAGTACTTCGTCAACAATTTTTTCGTTTACAGGAAGGGATTTTTATTGCTAAGCCTTCTGATATATTTTTCTGTTGAAAAACTGCCCCAAGCAATTTTGCTTTAAACTGTTTTTTTTTAAGAATTCTATGAAGAGAACCTACTTTATCAGCCAGAGAAGATGATTGAGAAAACATTCTTGCTAATTCCATCTTTACTTCGAAACACAAAATAAATTTTCCACTCAAGCTAGTTGTAATGAAGAAAGCTTTAAACCATCCAACACAAACACACACACACACACACACACTATCGAACAAAAACAGTGTTTAAAAATTCAACAATGAAAGTTGGGCTGAATACACAAACGTTTCTTGTGAGTATCGGGATTTTGACATATTTTCTAAGCTGCTTGTTCTTGTTCATGTTCTTGTGCTGTTTAAGCAATCCTCTTAAACACTTTCATCGAATGCTGAAGAAAGCTTTTGTTTCATGGCGTAAGAATTCCATTAAAATTTCTATCGCAACCGCCCACAAGCCATTGAAGTTCTTTGTTCTGGTAAATGTTACGCTTTGAGGAGGAAAAAAAAAACGCTATAAAGAGAAAGAAAAAACCAAAACTAACAGAGCCAACGCTTGCACCTGTCCTCAGCATTTGTTTTAAGCTTATGATTTATATGCTTCACCAAGCAAAAGCAAGAACAACAACAACAGCAGCTTCAACATTAGCAGTGAATCGCATATAGCATGTTTGAGTAAAAATAATGTGCTCATGTCTAAATTGTGGCACACTCTCCAAAAATATAGTACATTAAAATTGGACATGTGCTCCCACAACCACATGCCACCCACTCGCATATACAAAAGGACATGCCGGCACATTTAAATTGTGCTGCATATTGTATGAGGCACACGTTCCGACGGAAGTAGCAAGTCGTTCTATACTTCAAGGGATTAGAAAGTGTTGGCATGATGAAGAACCGTCTGGCTGGGAGTTAGCTGCAGGTCTTGGGCGACAATGCGGATGAAATTTTTATATTTTTTTTTCTACACTGCTCCATCTACTCTGCTGCTATCTTTGTCATGTGAGTTTTCAAGTGGATGACCATTGGGCACGCATTGAATGAGACAGTTTTAACTTGCTGTTTGTAACGATGTTGGCCAGCATGCCGTACACGTCGTTGTCATCATCAACGTTATGCAGAATGCCAGCAGTACAGGCAACAACAATAGCCAACGATCAACTCAACATGACTTGCTTGTTGTTGGGCAAACTGTTCGCTCTGCTACCGCCACCACAACAGACAGTGCTTGTGAGTGCTTGTTTGTCTGTGTGTTGCTCAGCTCACCGGGTTTTATGTTTATCCTTTATCCTTCCTTAGCTTATAAGTATGTAGTTGTTGGTTGTGCTGCCTGATTTTTCAAGTGGCTACATCTTCTTGCTTGTATTTATGATTTTAAGCATTTTTAGCATAGATATATCCTTAACAGTTACTACCCTCTATCTACCTGCCAGTCAGCCTTAGTTGTAAAAGTGAAAAATTATAACATTTATTGGACATTCTGGTATGGCATGGTGTGCTAGGTATTTTCTCATTTGCACTTGAAACTTGAGTGCCTTTTATGCCTTGGCTTGGTCCTTTTTGCCTCTGTTCCATAGTAATATCTTTCCATCTAACTGTCGTTCTGCTGTCCTATCTGCCTGCTTGTCTTTGGCATCAATTGCGAAATGCGCTATGAACACAGGCAGCTTGGATTTCTTGTGCGGCTCAATTTTGTTGGTTGACAAAAAAAAAAGCAATGTTCAAAGTTGTTTGCCTCTGTTGAGACTTGCTTGCTGTTAGCCTTGATTCTTGATGTCCTGTTCTGATTGGGAAGTGAGTGAAGATTTTATCTGCTGCCAAGAGCCAAACTTAATGAATGAAATTTCCTTTTTAAGTTGACTTTGCTTGACACAAGCGTGTGCGGAAGGCGTTGCGAGTAGTGGTGGGGATCAGGGTGAAACCAGAAGCGTTTTATAGCGCAAGGAACGGAATTTCTTATTAATCTAAATGATTGACAATTTATCAGATTTTATCGTTTTAAAACGCTTTTAACGGTTTTGTAGTTTGCTGAGCTTTAATGGAGGTTAGTTAGGTAGACTTTTGTTAAAGCAGTAGAACTTTTTTGCATATTAAAAGCTTGTTTTGAGCAACAAAGTTGCCAAGGTGAGCATTTTGCTTTGGCGTAGTTCATGAAAAGGTTAACGTTTTTTGAAGTTAGAAAAACAAAAATTAAATGCTTAAAATTTATTTTATTGTTATGTTCTTTGAATATGCTTCTAGTCTATAACAGTCTAAGCTATTCTTCCAGGAAGGGATCTAAGGATTTGATGTTAAAATTGTTTAAATAAATGCCCTAAGGACATCGGAAACAAAAAAAAATTTATGTGCTCGCTGTGCGAAATTAACCTTTTTCAGCGAAAAAAATTAAGTTATCAAATAAAAACTTTCTACTATTAAGTGCGAATTGGTTATACATTTTTTTATGACCACACGCCCAGTCTTCTTTAAGTGGTTTTATAATATAAGCTTTAATAATACTAAATATTTTCTGGGAGCTAAAAAATCCCATTTGGTTTGACCAGATACAAACTGTTTAAAAACACTTTCGGTAATAATAAGAACTAGAATTTTTGTTGAGATCAAATAATGATGAATGACAATAATGTATGTGAAAAGTTTGCTTATGAAAAGTGTGGGTGAAACAGATAAGCTGTCATAGTTCTTTCATTTCAATACTGTAACTGGTATAAAAGCACGCCTAAGACGGGTTGGAAACATTTATAAAAACCTGCTATGAAAGAACCATAAAATCATTACTGATCATTATGAAGTAAATTTTCTGTGCATACTTTTAGACTGCACATTTTTTTGTATGCATATGTTGAAAATTTTGAAAAGCACTGCAATAGCCTTATGAAAGTTTGTGCGAAACATGGTGTATCGCGTTTCACTTAATTTTCTTGTATTAACACTGCGCCGTCTTGGACCCTTTGACTGCATGGGCCCGTATGCTTTGGTCGAAATCGTTCTTGGCTGTTTTGTACCCATTTTATAGTATCCGAAAGCTCTAAAATTTTTTGGGGTTTAAGTGAAAGTATTCAACAAAATATTTCTGAAGCTTTTGTTCAAAAATATTTAAACAGCGAGATTCTCTAGCAACATTAGAACATCGACAAATGAGCATTTTGGAACTAAAACTTCAAAAATTCATATCTCAGGCTCAAATAAAGGGTTTTCCAATAAGACTTGTTATTTTGATATTCAAAGAAAAATTCAATTTTTTGAGATAAATGATCGGATGTTTATTTCATAATAAAGAGGAAGGTATGCCGTTAATAATGAAAAACAACATTAGCCAAATGGCCACCACGACCACGCTTCATGAAAGCGCTTCATGACCACAGGACCATAACCTTTCATGAAATTTTCCATAACAAAATCGCAAAGTGGCTGCCATATGTCCTCGATAGACTCACGAATTCCATTTTTGAGATCTTGAATCGACGCTGGGCTATTGGCGTAGACCTTATCTTTCACGTGGCCCAAAAGGAAGAAGTCGCAAGATGTTAAATCACAAGATCAGGGTGGCCAATTGTGATTACATCTTAGAGAGATAACACGGTCCGGAAACTTTTCCCGTAAAAGATTAATGGTTTCGTTGCTTGTGTGGCACGTAGCGCCGTCTTGTTGAAAGGAAACGTTGTCCAGATCAATACCATCCAACTCTGGCCATAAAAAATCATTAATCATCTCTCGATAGCGCAATCCATTCACCGTAACTGTTGATCCAACCTCATTTTCGAACCTCATTTCGACCCTGCCGGACCATACAACGCACCAAACGGTCACACGCTGAAGATGGAGAGGCTTCTCAACAAAAACTCTTGAGTTTTCTGAGCCCCAGATGCGAGAATTCTATCAGTCTAGATGATTTTTCGATGGAACTCCTGATCATTTTCATGCATTTCAAGGACTCAATCAGCAAAGACACGACGTTGTTGATGATCGGCTGGCTTGAGTTCTTGTGTTCACTGAACTTTATAAGCCTTAAGACCCAATTTTTTTTTAGCGAAATACGATGTAATGACGTTTGTGGAATGCCCAATTCCAAAGAACGACGAGGAATGGACAAACCTGGGTTTTCTTCAACACTTTCTGCTACAGCAGCAATATTTTCAGTTGTTTTTGAGCGACGTGTACGGGTTTTATTCTTCACATCACTTACTTGTCTCAACAGCTCAAATTTTTCCACCAATTTCTGTATTGCGGTTACGACGACCAAAAAATGCTTTAGTTTTGCGAACTGTGACTGCAAAATTTAAACCATTTTTGTAGTGAATTTTTATAATTGTTGAAAAATTGCGTTGTTGAAACACGCGTTGTTGAAGCGTGTATCGTTCCATTTTCAATAATGGCATAGTTTCTACTTGTCAAATGTTAGAAAATAACAGCTTCAAAAGTGACAGCTACCGAAATAGCGGGCTATTCAAAATAACACCTCTTATTGGAAAACCCTATGTTCTTCCGACACTTCCCACTCACCTATTTTGTCGAAAATTAAGTCCGAGACTAGGGAACTTCTCATCTTTTCTTAGTAATAAATTTGGGTTCTTCACCCCTATTACAAATATACAGGTTTGTGCTAGGCAAGCAATCAAAAAGCAACTCAATCCTTTCGTTCGCATCCGTGCTGCCCAACATGGAGTTTAGTGATCACAATATCTGAAAAGCAAGAAAATATTAATATTAGCTCTGGCTAAGATGTTGCGTCTACTAGCAACCTATAGCCATCCGTCCTCAATATACATACCCTACCACCATTTACACAGAGTTTCTGGATGAGGACTACGTCAAATTCATCTCGTTTAAGGTGCACTTTGCCGATGCGAGCTTAGAATGATGGAGGTTAATCTGGAGCACCATCATTCACTACAGATTTGTGGCTGTCCACGACCGTTGTGTTGGTCTCGATCTCGTCTGAAAGAATAGCACCCTTGCAGTAAAGCCCCGACACCCCGCTGAGGTCAACCGAGTCCATTAACATGGTCGCCTCCATGTCTGCCTCAGGTGCACAGCTCATGACGTCAGCGACCTCTGCTTCAGCCTGCCTTGACTGAGCAGTTGTTGCTATGCCGTAGCAACACTTGTCCTTGCTGTGCACCTTAAGCAAGACCTTGGAGAAGACATACTAAAGAACTTCCTTAGTTTCCACCAATAACTTTAAGAAATCTACATTTAATAGCAGGAGACGTCCTTTCATCGTCGCAAGCTATTAGCTTGACGTGGCTAGAGCTATGCCATCCAACGTTTTGATAGAGGGGTAGGGATTTTCCAGGGTTTTCTCCAGGAACTGAAAAAGGCATTTACTAGTGCAGCCTCTACCCACCTCCAATTGTCCTTGGGAAGTGCTCCGCCCGCCCTCCGCGTGTCAATCACGCTCAGCACTCTTTGCTCCCTTTTAACCACTTCTTTGTACGGCCTCGCTATTGTGCTTCTATTAAGCTTTATCTCCTCCGTTGACCTTTACCTTTTGTTGGCAAGTTCGCCTTCAAGTGAATTTACCTAATCGGAAGTATTCGCTTCATCGATCTACAACCTGACTGGATGAAGGTTCAGTCAGGGCATTCGCCTCCGATAAACTGCATCCTGAAATTAATTTAGCTGCAGATCAGAAGCTGCCTTCGTGACCGGAACAACAGTCCTTTGTGTTGTTGTTGTTACTGATGGTGGAAGTAGCTGAGGGGTCACATCCACCGAAGTTACGCCTCCGCTCAAAGCTTTGGCTCCTGCCATCAATTTGGAGTTAACGGTAGTAGAACTCCCTTCCGTTTTTTATCAGTTCCGGACTTAGTTTTTGTGTTTTTATTGATATTTTTGTTGTTGTTTGTTCCATTGACTCCCACGAGTGTAGGACAATAGAAGGTTCACCACCGCAGAGTCTTACCCCTGTGCGCGGATAAGACTGGTTAAAGCCTGGTATCCGATACACTCTGTTAGCGACTGAACTATTTTAATGGGTGTCCAGCCTGGTAAATCCTTGGCATGGGTCGTATGACATCTTGATTCAGGCCATACACGCCCACCTCCAATACAACCCACAATAGTGAAAATACTATAAGGCCATTAGCTGGTGAGCTACAGGAATAAAACTTGAAATTTTTATAAATTTTTGTAAATTTTTCACCAAAATTGAAATGCATATAAAATATGGGCTTCATCCTCTCACGGACACGCCCATTTTCAATGCTTTTATTATATTGTGAAAAAGTAGGTTTAGGGTATTTCATTGTCAGGCTAGACCGACTTTAGACTTTCTTTACTTGTTTACCATAAAAAACTTTGATGTTCATTAAAGCACGAATGGGTTAACCTGTAGCGTTATTCATTGTGCATTCCGAAGAAATTGCTTATCAAAAAATACTTGACTTAATTACCTAATTTGAAAAGTTGATGACTGTTCTATCTAGGGAGTGCTTTATTAGATTGGAAGGACTTTTTCTAGAAAATTAATCATTAATAATTGTCTTTTTAGGCTTGGTACTTAAATTTCTTTGCTCACTAAATTTTTGGATTATGCGCGGATACTTTGCATTCTATCCGATATTGTCTGTTGATGACAGCCCCGACTAGAGATAACTAAATCATCTGCTAAATCATTGGTGGCAAAATCTTGAATGTTGAGCCTTCGTCAACAATTCAACAACACCCAAACGAGGAGTTCGTCAAGAGCTACGTATCCTTCATTGAGGGCATTATTGGCATGAGTGGCAATAATGTTGTTGTGAGCTTTACTAAGATCAGAAGCTAATATCGATATGGAAGCATTACTTAAAATATTTTATTGCTTGCAATGTTTTATTGAGATGTGTTTAATGAAGAAAATGAAGAATACAAAAATACATTAACAATAACTCTTTGATTTATGCAAAAATAATAAAAAACAAAGCCATGAAAATTGTAGCAACGTATAACAGAAAATTGTAATTTCCAAGAAATCTATTCTTTCTGTATCAAAAGCTAAATTTTCTTTAACAAAGACATAAAATCTTTGACTCATAAAATGTATGTTTGTAATAGTCCCCTGCTTCTAAAGCATTTCACAAATGTACGTGTACCGAGTAGCAACTTCTTTTCATAATAATTCTATTATTTCCACTGTTATTGGCTATATTAAATTTTTATTGCCAACATAAAAAAAAATGTAGGTGCTCAGCTTGAGAAACATGCGTCATATGCAGCTGATATATTGAAAAAATAAACACCATAAAGAATCTAGCGTAACGAAGTACCTACATTCCATTTCATACTGACCACCCCTTTTCTAAGCAGTTCTTTTGGTAATAAGCTTATAAAGAAAACTGCCCTCCTTACCTCCCCCTCCCCCCCCCCCCCCCCCCAAAAAAAAAAGAAAAACTCCAAATATTTAAGTTATTAGTCAGGAATGGACGAAACAATATATTTAGTTTCTCATGTGTCACGGTTCAATACATTTAAGGATACAACTGTATTTGTTGTTATTATTGTTTTTTTTTCTTTCTACCTTTTTTGTTCGTATGCTTTTGTTAGTTGCTGCCACAGAGCAAGCAGCCAGCCAGCCATTGCCAAATGGAGTGCCATATATTAAACTTAATTTCGTAGAGGTGGAGAAGAGCAGAAAACAAAAAAAACGAAATTTTCCAATTTCAAAATTATTTAGGGTGTTTCTATGGCAACACATAGACCATGTTCGGCCAACAAGAAGAATACACAATATAACGCAGGATATGCTGCTGCTGTTGTGTTCTAATAGCTATGTCGTCCGATACTAGCTAACAACATTTACGCACCTTTGGTTGCGTAGAGTAGTAGTTGGAGGCGATGATTGTGCTGCACTATGGGGCAATTTGTAGGAAACTTGGCAAAAATTCAATATTTTTTATGTATTTTCAGTTGAAATTTGCAGACTTTTTGAAACAATTTTTAATTTAACATTTAAAAACAAACAATTTTTTCAATAGTTTCGTGAATAAAATCCCAACGATAAGTCTTTTATGTGACATACCATTCTGAGCCTGAGAAACTTTTACCGACTCACTGCTAGAGCTTGATATCGCACAATCGATCTCTTAGAAACATTCAATGATGATCTGAAGAAAAAGTAAAAAGCCTTCCAAGCCACTTCTTGATCCTGCAGTGTAAGACTAATTAGCAATATCATCTGACTAGTATTTGTCTAGTCAAAAATCAATGAATTGAAATTTTATTACTATGCTTTCTTTATGCATACAAAACAGGTTATATTTTTTTCCCTGGTTCGTGTTTGTCGCTTTGTCTAGTTTTTTGCTGATTTTTGCAATAGTTGTATTCAGCTTGCTCACACATCATCTAAGGCTGCGTTCATAGTGAACGCCGATTCAGACAGGCAGGCAGACAGAGTGTGTAAACAAGCGAGATAGATAGATATTTGTATCTCGTTTGTTCACACAGATTTCAACCTGCCTGTCTGAATCGGCGTTCACTATAAACGCTGCCTATGACTAAAGGCATGAAGTTAGAGCGTTCGACTCTTGTGTGATGGTCAAAGGTTCGAATCTCGGTGATGGCAGATTAATACATTTTTATGGTATGCAATTTTTTTTGAAATTATTTGCTTGCATAGATTTTAATAACCTAACATAAAAATGGTGCACGGTTTGGCTAAGAATTGAACCTGGGGTAGTCAAAGCAAATAAACAAGAACTTAATCAACTGAACTACGACATAAAAATTGCACGTGCACTGTCATTGAATACTCGAATGATGAACTAATCAGATAACCATCATAAACATACTTGTTAACTACTGTTCAAGTATTCAGAATAGGACAATTTAAATATCCTATGACATCACCAAGCAACAACGCCTCGCACAGTGGCATTTTGGAGAAGAGTAAGTAATTTTCAGAAAACTCGGTTTCAGAAATTAAATAATTCAGTTTTATAGAGATATTTTTACTAAAAATAATGCTTTTCTTAAAATTTAATCTTTTTTATTAAAAGAGAAAAAGTAACCAAAAACATAGGTTGTCTCCATTTTTTATTTTATTTATATGATTAAATTCAATAAAGGTTCAATGTAGGCACCTCCAAAATGGTAACCAATTTCAATCATTTTCAGTACACATCTATTACTTTATATGTTTAGGATTCTGACCGAGTTTTGTAAAGTTCGGCTAGTTTTTTTATGTTCCTACCATACAATATAATGAACAAATTTATTATAGGTTCAAGGAAGGTACCCCTAGGGTCAAACAGATTTCAACCATTTTCTGTTCATATGCATCTATGTATTACTTTATTTTTATAGTATTCTGGCGAATCTAAGTTTAGTTCGACTTATTTCTATACAGGGTGTCTCCAACACAAAAAACTTGTTTTTAAAACAAATTCCGTTAAATCTGTTTTACTTGTTGTTGAAATTTAAATAAATAAAGTTGCTTTGCTTCCAAAAATTCGATTTTTTACGAAAATAAGCTGCTCTGATCAAAATACAATGTTGGGCGAAAGTCCAGGAAATTTTCTAAAGAAAAAAACTACATCTTAAAAAGTAATTAAAAATTTTGGTGTTTTTTCGAGAAAATTGCATTGAAAGTTGAATTAAAAAAAAAAAAAAAATAAATAATTTTTTGATTTTAGGTGCTCGTAACTTTTTTAGTTGTGAATCAATGGAAAACTTTTCTCCAATAACTTGAAGGAAATTTGATTTTTTTTTAAAAAGTAATCATGTTTGGTAGTTGTTGTAGAGATATGTTAGTTATGGACTAAAACGTAATGGCACCTATGTTTTTTGTTTTTCGCTCCTAACTCACTAGGGGGACGTTTGCGACCACCCCACCCATACAATTTTTTGCTCGTATCATGATGGGTGATTTCCATCATCTCTGCATTATTGTCTCCTAGGTCTGGGACACCTCCTCCCATACAATATCGTAAAGAAATTTAATATAGGTTCAAGAAAGGCATCCCTAGGGTCTAACCAATTTCAACGATCTTTAGTAAACATCTATTAATTTATATTTTAAGCATTCTGACCGAGTTTTGTTAAGTACGTAACATTTTTGCATGTATCTTCTATACAATATCTTGAAAAAATTGAATACAGAATTGAATAAAGTCGAAAGACTCTTACCGATTTGGATTATTTTCCGTATTCATCTATAATTTTATTTTTCAAGCATTCTCATTAAATTTCTTAAATTCGCCCAATTTTTGTATGTACCTCCCATACAACATCATGAATAAATTTAATATATGTCCAAAGGAGGTAAAGTTAGGTTAAGTTCAATAAATTTTTGTATGTGCTTCCCATACAATATTACTAACAAATTTTATATACGTCGAAGGGTGGGATCTGTTGGGTCTAACGTTTACGACCATTTTGAGTATACATCTATCACTTTACTTTTCAATAATTTTAATCGAGTTTTGTTAAGTTCGGCCAATTTGTATCTTCCATAGAATATCATGAACAAATTTATTGTAGATCCAAGAGAGGTACCCTCTAGGGTCTAATCGATTTTAATATTCAGTTATATCAACCGTTTTCAGTTTAGATCTACCTTTATATACCTTTATATTTTGGCAGTTTTCGTTCAATTTTTTGCACATAACATCATGAACAAATTTATTATAGGTCTAAGCAGGTACACTTAGGATCTAGGCCGATTATGAAAATTTTCAGTACATGGCTTAAATTTTAATTTTCGTACGTTTTAACCAAATTTCGGTAAGATAGCTTAACTTTTCCATGTATCTTCCATACAAAATCATGTACAAATTAAATAAAGGTTCAAGGCAGGCATCCCTAGATTCTAACCGATTTCGATAATTTTCAGTATACGTCTATAATTTTATTTTTCTAGTATTATAATATAGTTTCGTTTAGATCAGCCAACTTTTGTAAGTACCTCCCATATAAAATCATTTAAAAATTTAATGTAGGAACCTCCAAGGGAGGAAATCCTAGTGTTTATCGATTTTTCATTTTTACAAAATTTTTCCAAACCTACGATTTTAATTTTTTTTTTTTTTAATGGAACCAACGCTCAAGGTTGTGTTAGGTTGGAAGAAGCGTGATAGTACTGTGGGAAGGCGTCGATGCTATTGAAAATGGCAAGAGAAAGAAATGATTTCATCCCATAACAAATATATCGCACGATGTTGAATTTAATTTGGTCCAGAAGTTCCAAATATCATCTTGGGGCCCCTGCCCAAATGTGCGAATTGTACCCCATTTTCGGTCCAATATATGAGGTGTAGATCAGTTGGAGTGAAGTTTTTTGTACCGCTGTAAAAAATCTAGGGACTTGACCGCTATTTTCGACACATCAAATATATGATCATTCATCAACTTTCCATGCAAAATACGAAAACCCTAGGAATTTTCTGTTTGTAATTTTTTTTAAAAAACTTTAGTCAAAAATTTAATGTCAAAATACTATTCCAGTTGTATGGGAGCTAGACGTGATAGTTGACTGAACACATTTATTTTCAGCCAAAAGCTTTCTAGCTAGAGGATAACCTAAAAAACCGAATTTGAATCCCTATATTTTCATAATGTGGGTGGTATAAAGTCTAAAATGAGAATTAATTATTTTTGCGGAATCTTGGCTCATGGACATCCACTACACTTTTGAAATTTTTAATAGAACATTTTTAAACGTCTTCCGCAAGTACCACTATCCTCGCGTCTCAGGTGTATATCGTGGTGGTGGGGAACTTGTTGTAATCCGCAGCTTCTTTTCTTGTTGCCAAATTTCTCTTGCGAGAAATAATTTTGCGATGTACAACATTGATCAACTAGTATTTAAAGTCTCGATCGAGCACGCTCTCGAGATACATTTGTTCGTGAGTTTCATTCCTCCCAATAGCCCGGCAGAGCTTTACAAAGTACACTTCAAAAATAGGAAACCTCTTTAAATTCTAATAATCATTAAAATATTGTGTTTATACGTGATTTCAATTGTCCTAGTCATGTGTCAGAGACCTATCTGCAAACAAGCCTCAAGCTTTTCGAAAAAATCGTCTACGCAAAACTAATGTTTGGTCTGACAAGTACTCTGCCTCCTCAACAACAACACAGTTTCCTGTGTGCCAAATCCACAACTACCGACTTAACTCTTTTTGTAAACAATATACTATATAATATGTAACATGGAAAATCACATGAAAATGGATGTTGTCAGTAATAATACCTTATTATCTAAATTTTCAGCAAAGGGGTTTTACTCCAACTTGTTAAATTTGTTTAAACCTATCGATCAAATCGGTATCAGCGAATCGAAAATAACGACTGCACATCCGATCTAATCGCGATTACCTCAGGTATTCCTCAGGGGAGTCACCTAGGCTCTTTACTGATCCTTCTATTCATCAAAGAACTCGCCCAAGAAGTTAAGTGCTCTAAGTGTCTCTTATTTGCGGATGACCCAAAACTTTTTCGTCAAATCAAGTCTATTAAAGACTGCCTTCTTCTTCAAGAGGATTGAAATTCCATTATCGATTGGAGCGAAGCGTATTACTTGCCCTCAATATTGCCAAATGTTTCGAAGTCCAACCAAGTATTTTAATATTGATAGTTCATATTTCTCAATCTTATTTACTAACAGTTAAAAAACCTTGAATAGGTGCTTCCCCTGTACCCACTTAGAAAAATGCGGTAAATTTACACACATCTTAATATATAAAACACAAGTATCACGCTCTTCACCTTATATCACTCAAACTGTTCGTTCTTGCAGTTACCGTGATTTTAATATACAAAAAAATGTGCAGCCTGAAAGTATGCTCACATAATATATTTGCTTTTTTAAGTCATGCTCTGCACAGTGGCGTAACTAGATGATCAAGGGCCCGTGTGCAAAATTGAAAAAGGGCTCCTACGAGTGGTGACCGTGGCGTGCAGGTTAAGTGTGTGGCTTAGCACGCTCGGAGCCCGAGTTCGATCCCCAGTTTTTTCAATAAAAAAAATTTGTCTGATCGGTCACCTCTGCAGACAATGGCAAACCTCAGAGAGTAAATAATGCCATGTTAAGCTTCTTAAAAACATAAGCTTTAGCCGTTCGGAGTCGGCATAAAACATGTAGGTCCAGTTCTCGGTTAATTGTGGGCAAACATTTAATAACACACACAGCACAATTGATCATAAGAAGCTCGGTCAAAGTCCTTTCAAGGGCTGAAATGGCCAATTTGTTTTTTTTTCCTTTTTTTTTTAATTAATTCGACGAATTTTAGGAATAAGCCACATCGTCTCATATTGAACTTGACACTGACGAGTATACGTTGACATTGAGAACATCCACCACTCTCGGTAATATGAATCAAACGAAAGACAACTGCATCAGTTTCATTTTTACTCCCGTCATCAACTCTCTACATTTGAGGAAAAGAATGTAATGCTACGTGAGTTTAGCTGAAAAATTTGATTTTCTGACAATGCTCAACAAATTGAGCACAAGCGAAATCTCATCAGTCTGCAAGAACATTGCATCATTTTACGTGAATGATGTTAATGGTGATGAACTTTTTTCTGAGTGTGAATTTGAAAAACATAATTTTTTCGAGGAGAAAATTTCCACGTCCTTCATACATCCATGTTTTTACAAATTTTGATGATCCAGATGAGAGATCCTTTTCAAATGTAAGTACATTAGCTGAATGCTTTCGCAATGATGTCAATCGAAAATGAGATTTTAGAAATTTTGGATCTTGATGAAATCATCGAAGAGTCTGTTTTAATGAAATGCCGCAATTTGAACTTGTAACTGCTTAGATAATAAGAGAAACCTAGTTTGTTAGACCCATAAACTTACACATAAAATTAATGAATAAATCAAATATACTTAGGTACAGCAAGTGATAACTGATTTTTGTTTTATAATTTTGAAAAAATTATTGCCTTAAGAGGCGCTGTCGCGGGGCCCGAGTCAATTTTGTCAAGGTTGTTGCTTCAACTGAAGGGAGTCCAATTCACCAGCTTGTAAATACTGATGAATTGTTGAGTAAAGTTTTGGGCTACTATTTCGCAGTATTTTAGAGTCAGCGAAGGGTACCTATTATTCAAGGGGCCCGGTGCTCTGCACCATCTTGCATCTATGCAGTTACGCCACTGGCTCTGCACCTTATATTTCTAACTGAAATTAAGCTATTACAGTGCTGTTCAAACTTTAAGGAAAAAATGTTCAGCCTAAAGGTATGCACTGAAAATTTATTTGATACTTATAAATGACGACATTGGTTCTAATCCGTTCTAAGACGGGCTTTTCTGCTAGTTTTCATTTAATTTTTCAACTATTTTGGAAAACATTTTTCAAAAAATAACACCTTCTAGCTAATAAGCGCTAAAAATTTTTAAATGTAAAACTTCTAACTACTAATGTTAGTAATTATGTTAGAAATATGTTAAAAGTTATGTGAGAATTATGTTGTTGGAAGTTTATTTCATATAAATTTTAGCTGCAAAATGTTCAGCTCGAGCTTACTTTGAAACGGTAGAAGTAAACATTAAATGATTTTTTTTATACCAAAGAAGCATATTTTTAGCTTTAGACTGCTTAAAAAATTTTTAAAATATCATTTGCTTAAATTTAATTTTTTGTCTCCAGTTTTTTACACCAGCTGTCCCATAGTGCAGCGATGACTGCCTTTCAATATGTGAAATATTGCTTAATGTTGATGCACAAAAGCACACACACACACACACACACACACACCGATATTGCTAACACACACACACACTAAGCCAACAGCAAGACCACGTCGTTTCTTTTCACTGATTTCATGTCAACAAAAACTGAGCGCTGCTTTTGCGCTATAATCTTGCCTAGGAGTCCTGGGAGAAATAAAACTTTTCTCCACACTACCAACTTCCAACTCAGGTTCAACCAGCCTTAAAACTAATTTAAGTGGGGAGTGGGTGGTTGGTTGTTGAGAGGGTGGTAGTGAAGTTATTTAGGGTGGTGGCTACCACTACATGTGTTGCTGCTTGCAGACCCACGAAATGCTCGTCGAGCGTCTCGTCTGGAGTTTCATGCAGCTGCCACAGCGACGCCATTTAGTTTCTGCCACATTAAACTGTAGTTTTAAGATCCATTCATGTGCTTGGCAGCCAAGATTTTGGCCAGGTATGTAGCTACATATGTATGCGTGCCTGCCATTAAAACAACAACAAAAACAATGGCGTCAATTTTCATGCAGAAAGTTATAGCGAGGGGATACAAAAAAAAATTAGATAATAGAGGCATGTCTGTGCCAAAAGTGCGAAACACGGAAGCAACACGAAGCAGTCCTCGGTTGCTCATCATTACAAATGTGCATTTATTTTGGAATCAACGGTGCTGATACCAATCCAACAACAACAAAAACAACAATATTCAGTATGCAGCATCCAGCAACCAGCTTCAAGTCTGGTATTCAACGAATGCGCGCATCCCTGACGAAGTGGGCTGTTGTAGTTAATGGGTCGAAAAGTGTTGAGATTATTAATGGAATGGCCAGAAGCAGCAGAGGCAGCTACAACAAAAATTATACGTCTTTAAGTCTAAAACTTATCTGCTTGCAACTTGTAAAACTTCTTGCTGCCACCACCACGTTGAGCCATTAATAATTATGCTAGAAAGTCATAAAGTAAAAATAAAAATAAAAAAAAACAAAAACTGAAAAACTTCTAGTACGTACTCTGGCCCATAACATAATTTATGATTCATGTTATCGACGTTAAGCCACAACAATGGCAGCCAAAGTGCCTTTGAGATATTCTGCTAATTTTTGAATGGCCTCCCATAGACTTGGAGATAATTAAACAGTTGTTGGTTATAAATTTAAAATGCCAGGGTGACCTCTTGGGCGAATCACACAGAGTGCTAGACTATACCGAATGAGCCGCTTTAAGTGCCAAAAATCATGCTAAGCATTCATTCATTGTGTTTTAAGTTAAAAATAACATAACATTCATTTTAACTTTGCCCCATTTTAATGTTTGTTTAGCTGCTGAACAAGATGAATATTTTTCAATGCTGCCCTCTTCAGTGTGCCGGGTAAAGGTTAAAATGTGGCAAACACACCTAAATAAATACTCTGTCAAAAAGATAAAAGAAGCCATTCGCATTCGCATTAAATAAGGTTTAGCTGTGGTTATGCTAGTGTTTCCGCTGCACTTCAAAAGTTGTTGTTGTTTTTGTAAATTTGGCCTAATTGGAAAATTCTTCAAATATGTGTGATTTTAAAGCTTTGCTATAAGCAAAATGTTTTCAGTTTCTTGCCAACAGTTTTTAAAATAAATGCTTTATATTTTTGCTTGTATCGCTCTTAAGATATGTAAGAGTGTAAGTTAGAAAAACCAATTGAAAAAGCTATAAAATTTTTTTTTTTTTAAACAATAAAAGCGTTTTGCATACACTAGAAATAATATAAAACAAATATTTTAAAATTTATTTTGGAAAAATATTGTTTCAGTCAGCAAGGATTGAAAACATGTGCGCTTTATTTGGCTTTTGCGGTCAGCTGCAGAGTTAATAAGCAAAAAAGGCATTGCTTTTGATTAATCAAAACCAATTTATTTTTTTAAGGTATTTATAAATAAATCCTAAGCTCTGTGGGGCTTTATTCAAAAAACAGGTACTTAAGAATCCTTTTGTAAGCATACTGAATAGATGAAAGGCTTATGGCAGCTTATCTAAACATGGCTATGTATGTATTACGAGCTGCTTAAATAATGTCATCGAATTTGTATTCCTATTTTTAATCATACACAGGTCGTTGAAGTCAACTTTGTACGGAACAATTTTATCCTTTTTTTACGTGTTTTGTTGCGTGAATATGTTTTGCTTCAGCTTATTTTCTTAATATACCTTAAACGAATCGTAAATTGGTTACTCGAATTTTATGAGCTCAAATTTTTTCAAATATCAAATATCAAATATCAAATATCAAATATCAAATATCAAATATCAAATATCAAATATCAAATATCAAATATCAAATATCAAATATCAAATATCAAATATCAAATATCAAATATCAAATATCAAATATCAAATATCAAATATCAAATATCAAATATCAAATATCAAATATCAAATATCAAATATCAAATATCAAATATCAAATATCAAATATCAAATATCAAATATCAAATATCAAATATCAAATATCAAATATCAAATATCAAATATCAAATATCAAATATCAAATATCAAATATCAAATATCAAATATCAAATATCAAATATCAAATATCAAATATCAAATATCAAATATCAAATATCAAATATCAAATATCAAATATCAAATATCAAATATCAAATATCAAATATCAAATATCAAATATCAAATATCAAATATCAAATTTCAAATATCAAATATCAAATATCAAATATCAAATATCAAATATCAAATATCAAATATCAAATATCAAATATCAAATATCAAATATCAAATATCAAATATCAAATATCAAATATCAAATATCAAATATCAAGTATCAAATATCAAATATCAAATATCAAATATCAAATATCAAATATCAAATATCATTTTCATTTTCATTTTATTTTCATTTTCATTTTCATTTTCATTTTCATTTTCATTTTCATTTTCATTTTCATTTTCATTTTCATTTTCATTTTCATTTTCATTTTCATTTTCATTTTCATTTTCATTTTCATATCAAAATATTTGTCTTATTCCTTGTCCAAGTTTTCCTTATCCTTACTAGGATTTGTCTAGGATCGTGAGTTATTTTGTGTCTTTTTCTTAATAATTTTCCAATTGAAAAAACTTTCTGTGTGAGAAGCTCACACGCTTAGCTAATAATATTTCGAATCCTTGATTTGATGCTAGCCTCAATCCTTGAGTGTACAGTTCTTTAAATCTTTATCCCTACACTAGTTTTCAATGTTTCCTACTCCTTGTCCTAATCTTTGTTCAAATCCTCGCCCGTTTCTTTGTTTTAAGCCGTGGACAAATAATTGTTTTATTGCTTGCCCACATTCCTGTCCCAATGCTTGTCGCAATCTTTGTCCAAATTGTTATTCCAATTCTTGTTATTGTTCTCCTCCATTTCTTCAAGTCAAAATTCTTGTACTAATCTTTGTTCAGATGCTTACCGCAATCATTGTTCTATTCTTCTAGCTCGTCTTTGAACAAATACTGTTTTGCTAATCAAAGCACCTGATCTGAGCGATTTTTACATCTATGCAACGATTTTTCAGCTTTGTTGCATACATAAGCTACAATTTCCGTGATCATGATGATACCATTTTTTTGAAGCCACGTGGATGGAAACATGAAGCTTTGTGTCCATTTTTTACTTTCTTTGCATAATATTTACTGTTGCTCATATGCTTATTGAGTAAAATTCCATGACGCCGTTGCATGATCGATATCAAAAGAATATCGTGACATCATGTATATTTTTGACAAGTGAGCAATGGTGTTGTTTTTACTGAGCTATCATCACTTTTACCATAGCGTTCATACTTAGCATATAATAAGTCATGCAACATTTTTGCAATTTCGTTGCTTAAGCCTCTCTCTCGGCATTATGATGACTTTATGGATTTTTTTTTAAACTTATTTTATATTGCTCTTTTGCCGTGGAGCTATGTGTCTATTTTAAACTTTCGTTGCATAATATTTACGGCAGCTTTTAAAGTAAAAATTCCATGCAACGCCGTTGCATGATCGATATAAAGGGAAAATCGTGACGTCATGAATTTATTGTATATTTTTGACAAGGGGCAATGGTATTGTCTTTATTGGGCTATCATCACTTTGACCAGAGCACCCATGTTCAGCACGTAATAAGTCATGCAACATTTTTGTAATTTCGTTGCATAAGCTTCTCTCTCTGCATTATGATGACTTCATGAATTTTTTTATTATTTTTTATAAAACCAAAGAATTTAACTTTGATTTTGAACTAAAACTTTTATCGTAACACATGAGCACTGAGAGAAACTCCAAGTTCAAAAACAATTATTGTGAAGTCAAAACTTTCACTTTTCACCAAACCATTGCTTGTGGTACAATAAATAAGAATCTTGTTTTGTTCCGTATCCCCGAACATAAAACAATAAATTGCTTGCAACAAACCAACACGTCTGCTCTTAAAGACGTTAAAGTTTAAGTTAAGCATGCATTCCAGACCCAATGCCCATAACCGAAAATCCATTAAAGCCAAACCTTAACGTTGACGTTTAATGCTGTAAAATGTACATGTTGACTTTTACTTGTAGAAAAAACAGCATGCAAAGAGCAACAAACAACCACAATGGCAACAATGGGTTAAATCACAAAAGTCAACTTAAATTAATGCTTTTTCTTATAACAACAAAAACAACTACATGCCAACAACAATACGCAACAAAAAACATATAAAAATCAAACAATAACAAAAAAAAACGAATAAAAAACAAAGGATTCAAATGGGACGTTTTCACTTTCTCAAGAAATAGCAACCAACATTTAGCATAACGTCGTCCATTGTGGTCCTTCGTGTTTCTAAGCAGATTTTATTGCAGCGCAAACAAACAAACAAAATATAACAAAACAAAAGGCAAAAAGCAACAAAAAGTACATGCATACAACCAAAATAATAATAATACTAGGGAAAAACTTGGCTCATATATCAAAATCAGTGGAAACTTTGTGAAAATGCTTGTTGTTTTTTTGCCATTTTTTTCTATTTTCTTATATGGCACAAATTCTGCTCCTTTTTTTATGCTACTCCTTTTATTTTGACTCATAATATGTTGTATGTTGTTTGCAGTTTTATAGCTTTTGAAAAGGGGAACTTTTGATTTTAATGGGTAGCGAAATGAAATGAAAACCAAGGCAACAACATTGCATGTAAGTGTGTTTGTGTCATTTCATATGAGCCTCAGTGTGTGTGTGTGTGTGTGTATGTTAACAATATTGCAACAAACACATTAGCATAAAAATAAAAGCATTTTCAACTTATAGCAACGCATAAAAGTCCTGAATGGCAAGTCCTGAAGTTTTTGTATTGCCTGCGGGGCAGCATGCAACACAGCGCAGAGGGGCAAAGAATACATTTTTATTGCATACAGCGTCATTTATATTATTAAATGTGGCAGGCAGTCAGGCATTCCAAAGAAAATAAAGTGTTTATTGCTAAAAAGGATCTCAACATGCAGCAAAGAGTCTGATAGTATGTTGTAGTAGTAGTAGGGAAGCAGCAGAAATGGGGTGATAAACTCTTTTATTTTTTTCTTTTTTGTTTTTTTTTTTTGACATTTTGTTGATGTTTCTTTTATTATGCTCGTCTTTAGTCCGATTGTCTTGTATGCGTGTGCGTGTTAGTGTTTTCATGAACTCTAGGATTTATGCTTAACCTGTATGTGTGAAAATTTTCACTCGTCTAACCTTTCTTGTGTCGAAAAGTCACAAATAGAAAAGGATATATTAAAGATTAAGATATTTGCACGAATAAAAAATGTATGTTATATTCATTTGAAGTTGTTTTCAAGGTTTGACGTAAACATAATAAGCCCGAGCTTTAGTTTTGTGCCACGTAAAACAATAAGGGTTTAAATAACTATTTGGTATTTTCGGTAGTAAACATAAAATAACATATTTATTTAATCAAAAGAATTTTTTTTTACATAAAAATTTTTTTTTTTATATTCAAAATATATTTTTTCTATAATAAGTAAATTTGTTTGTCTTTTAAGCCCAACAAATCGAGCGAACAATTTGTATTCCTTTGTAGCTTCACTCTTACAACTCTTACAACAACATTTCAGCAACACTTTAAAGAAAAACCAATTTTTTAAACATGCCTTCCTGCATGGTTTTAATTTTTTTTTCTAGCTCTTACAATTGTGAACACTTGAATTGCTTCAAAAGTCAAACAAGTAAAAGACCAAAAAAAACAAAAACAGACATTCACATTTTATTTCTAGCCCACACAACGCCAGCTGGTGTTGAATCCAATTAAAAGTTAAACTCATCCTGAATAAAACGGGGCGAAAAATAGAAAAACCAAAATAAAAAAAAATAGGGAAGACTACCAAAGTTCTGCATCACGTGAGTGAAATAGTAAAGAGATTCCCATAACGTGCTCCATAGTCTGTCTGGTCGGTCAGAGGCCGAGTAATACTGGCCGACAATGCAACACAGTACAATACCAACAACAACATCAACAACAACAAGCACATTATTAATGTGGCCAATGCACGCAATTCAAATACAATTCTCGCTATGAAATTGGTTTGAGGCACGTGAACGTGTGTCTATGTGTATGTGTTGGGATTTGCTAAGGAAATCATTGATAAACGATGTTTGCCGGAAGTTAAAGTTCTGTTATGTTTGGGTGGCTAGATACGTACGTTAAATAGCAGAGGCAGAGGCAAGGCGGCGGAGACATATGCTATTGGGTGCGTTGAACTATTTCATAATAAAATTGAAGAGCAAAACCAACACACAGAGTGGAAAAGTTATACCGAATTTAGTTGATTTGAGTTGAGGCGAAAAATGTTTGCATAAATTAAAGAACTTTCAAAGAACTCACCGTTTGTGCACCATTTAAGGACTTGCTGTGTTAGCATATTTGTTGAGATACATTCTAACTAAGTTACATGTATGTCGAATGAAGCCTATGATATTTAAAAGCAAAATTAAATCAATGAACTGTGGGTTAAGAAGCTATTTTCGTGTTAAAATTTCCAAACGCAAAGGCAAAGGCAAAGGCAAAGGCAAAGGCAAAGGCAAAGGCAAAGGCAAAGGCAAAGGCAAAGGCAAAGGCAAAGGCAAAGGCAAAGGCAAAGGCAAAGGCAAAGGCAAAGGCAAAGGCAAAGGCAAAGGCAAAGGCAAAGGCAAAGGCAAAGGCAAAGGCAAAGGCAAAGGCAAAGGCAAAGGCAAAGGCAAAGGCAAAGGCAAAGGCAAAGGCAAAGGCAAAGGCAAAGGCAAAGGCAAAGGCAAAGGCAAAGGCAAAGGCAAAGGCAAAGGCAAAGGCAAAGGCAAAGGCAAAGGCAAAGGCAAAGGCAAAGGCAAAGGCAAAGGCAAAGGCAAAGGCAAAGGCAAAGGCAAAGGCAAAGGCAAAGGCAAAGGCAAAGGCAAAGGCAAAGGCAAAGGCAAAGGCAAAGGCAAAGGCAAAGGCATATTACTGAAAATGGACGTGTCCGTGGGCGGATGAAGCCTATATTTAATATGCATTAAAATGTTGACGAAAAATTTACACATACCAAGTTTTATTCCTCTAGCTCTCAGTTAATGCCTTTCGCTATGGGAGGTGGGAGTGTTCATGGACGGATTACGCCTACTTTTTGAACACACCTTAGTTTTGGTATAAAATACAAACATACCAAATTTGATCTCTCTAGTCAACCATGATCTTACCTATTGCGTTTTAAACTTTTTGGGTTGTATGGGAGGTAGGCGTGTACGTGGACGGATGACGTCCATTTTTCAAAACCATCCATTGTTTTGTTACAAGAAACATATGTGACAAATTTTATCTCTGTAGGTTGAACAGAGGCTTATTTATTGCGTTTTCAATTTATTGGTTGTATGGGAGGCGGGCGTACCCGTAATCAGATTCCAAAAATATTCAATAGTGCAGATCCTTGGATCCATGTGACCATGTGTACCGATTCATCCTATTATTTCAACTCCTTCTTATTATTCTGTGTTTACGGACAACACACAGACGGAATGGACGGACGACATTGATAGCTTGACTCACGAGGTGACGCTGATCAAGAATGTATATACTTTTCTATACCGGACTCGCTTCGTTCTATGCGTTACAAACGTTTGCACAAAGTTAATATACCCTGACCTTTTAGGTTTAGGGTATAACAGAATCAAATATGAATAAGCTAAAGGATAAGGACGAAGACTTGAAAAGAACCAGAACGACGATAATTATGTTTAAGGTAAGACTACGACAACGTTTAGGATACGGATTCGCACAAGTGTTAAGACCGTTGGCTTAAGGAGGCTTGTCTTAATCCTGATCCCTCCGATAGTCACAGGCCCTTTATTTTAAGGAATAATAACAAGAACTAGAACAAGGATAAAGAAAAAAGGTCAAGGGCTAAGAGTGGGAAAATTAGAGAGATCAGGATAACGACAAGGTTTAAGTCAAGGTTTAGAATAAGATTTTTTATCTTAGTATCCCGGTATTTGCTATGACTTGGAAATGAATAAACAAATCGCAGACTTAAAGTGCTATAGTACAGCCAATCCTGTTGGCTCCTGGTCTTGGACACTACCAGTAAAGACTGTAACACTTGTTTTATTCCAATACTGATCGCTTTATCTAAATTAAATTAGAAAACTTGATCAGACAGCAAACAACATTACCACAATGAAGCATGCTCGAACACAGGGTCTATTATGGTCCTCAATTATACTCTATGTCAATATTCCCTTTTTAATCAGCCCTTGTAATAATGCTCTTATTCCATGACCATTCTTTTAAAACCAATTTTTCCGGCATAAGACCCTATCGTTGTAAATTTATTTATCATCACTTATTCTCATAAGCCCATAGAGAATATCAGATTTTTATTCATGTCAGTAATTATCAGTTGCTAAACCAGGTTTATTGACCAGGTTTATCCCCGTGCTAACAGTATGTTTTATATCATTGGCTACGGGTACGCAGGTACAATAACTAGATTTTATGTCCCACTTCCATGATTTTACACCTCAAAGTGTGGGCTCATGGCAACCTATCTTTTACGTGATATACATAATTGAACCGTAGTCCAAATACGCATGACACAACCCTCCTTCTTTTCGCTGGATTGGGACAGGCTAGTGGCTTACCATCATCACCACCAGACGGAGTTACCCCAGGGAGTTCATAAATGAAATATTAAATTATCTCAATAGAAATGGTGTTAAAGTCGTAGCATACGTAGATGACTTGTTGTTCATGGCATCTGAGCTGTTTCCCTCTACACTCAGTGAGATTTTGGACAAACTCAGTAAATGGTTGCAACTTTGGAGTAAATTCCGCATTTCTCAACCTAATTGGATGGTTCTGATTACCATCTAGATGTGTCACAAAACGGCTTAATAGAGCTAATTTTTTTTTTTTTAGCTTTGAACCAAAGATTTCAGGCGTCAAACTTATTCAGTCAAGACTTCCTTGGTTCGGAAATGGGGCGCTAGATAAGTAGGAGAGAAATAACATCAAGAGATAGAATAGATCAAGTGTAGAATGTAGAATGTGTGGCGAAGCGCTATATCAACATGCGAATTTGTATCTGAGGCAAGTGTTATTCCTTTACAGCAGAGGTGTACATAAGAGCTTCAGGGAGCCTTCGGCTTTCACAGACAAGTCTTGTATGCGAAGCTGCCGAACTTCTTCGACGATAGCATTAAATCAGTTTGCGTTCGATCTTTACGGAGTAAGCATCTTATGCGCAAATTGTTATGTTGAATTTTTGACTTGTACACACATACTTAGACAAAAATGTTGCGTATGTGTTGGAAGCTCTGCAACGCTGTGCATCACTGCTTTACAATCAATTCGAGTTATTAAACAATCTCATTCCACAAATATATCTGCCAACAACTACAAATTCCAAATTGTTGATGGATTTTTAAATTCAGTTGATTAGAAATGAAGAAAGAATTAAAGAAAGGTAAAAGCATAGGACCATGGCTAGATCGGGATTCGAACCTGCAACCTCTGGGTTGGCAGTCAATTATGATAACCACTCGATATCGAGGCCGCTAAAAAAATTAGAAAAAATTAAAAAAAAGTTTATGACTTGAACAATTTGTATGTCATTTTTATTTAACATACATTGATTCCTTAATTTAAAAAAAAAAAAAACAAATTGGCCATTTCAGCCCTTGAAAGGACTTTGACCGAGCTTCTTATGATCAATTGTGTTGTGTGTGTTATTAAATGTTTGCACACAAATGATCGAGAACTGGACCTACATGTTTTATGCCGACTCCGAACGGCTAAAGTTCATGTCCTCAAGAAGCTTTACATGGCATTATTTACTCTCTGAGGTTTGCCATTGTCTGCAGAGAGGTGGTGACCGATTAGAAAAATTTTTTATTGAAAAAACTTTTTCGCCGCGGCTGGGGATCGAACCCGGGCTCCCAGCATGCTAAGCCACACACTTAACCTGCATGCCACGGTCACCACCATTCCTTAATTTACCCAGTAAAAATCTCTGCAGCACAAGGTTTTAAAGTAGTCTCAGACAGTTGGGGGTGGACATGTGTTTATGCAAGCATCGTAGCAACGCTGGAAGTCGTCGGTAATCGACCTAGTAATCACCAGTAATTGGCTGGTAATTAGCGGGAAATAATCAAGTAGTCGACTAGTTAGCGGTCTAGTAATCGGCTGGCGAGCGTCAGTAAGCTAATTAGTAATCAGTCGGTAAGCTTCGGTAATTGGTCTGGTAATCAAACTGGTAGCTGGTAGCTGGTAGCTGGTAATTGAACTTGCAGTTAATCTATTGAACTAGCAATAGTTGGCTGGTGATCAGTCCGGTAAGTGGTTATAGATGAAGAATAATACCTAAGAAAGATCTAGATTGAGACTGTTCGTTAGAAAAACAAAACAATACCAAAAAAGTAGGTTTAGGTCATGCATAGCAGAGGGCAGCAGAAGTAGCGATACAGTTCAAGAATAATCTGTGCAACTATCAGCTGGTCGCTGTGACAAACAGTGAATACCTCAACTCATCTAGAGGAAGACTGGTGATCTGGTTGGCTTTTGTCAGTTCTTTAATGCATGTGTCAACTAGAACCAGATGAGAATTGCAAGCATATAAGAGCGACGAGTTCTATAGCTCACATTCTTGTTGCTGCGTTTAATGCTTTGAAATCTTAGGCCGCGTGCATAGTAAACGCCGATTCAGGCAGACAGACAGATAGGCGCAAACAGCAACTTGCCCTTTATCTGTGGCTATGGTATTGTTGTTGTTTTCATTATTGTTGTTGCGTCTTAATAGTTGTTTTTGTACAAGTACTTTGTATGGCTTAGTGTGTTGTTTTTGTTGTTGTTGGCGTTCTTTTTCCACTAATTCTTTGTTCTTCGGTGTTGTTGTCGTTGAACTTGTCGAAGAGTTGACGTCAATTCTTTGCTTTTCCTTTTAGACCTTACTCTCTCTCATGTGGATGTCCACGTCCCTCATCCAAAAATGCAAGACCTGAACTCTTGACGTGTGTAAAACTGCACTGAAGAACAAATAAAATAACTCTTTATATGTTTTTAATTTTGTATGGGAAGTAGGCGTGTTCATGGGCGAATGATATGTATATTTTATACACATATTAGGTTTGATGTAACATACGAACATACTAGGTTTAATCATTATAGCTCAAATAGCAACGTCTTCAAAGTTTTTTTACTATTGTGGACTGTGTTCATGGGCGGATGGCGATCATTTTAGGTACAAATCTTAGTGTTGATATAACATAACATAGACGCAAGTAAAAGTCAATATTTATTCTAAGAAAAAAAAGGTGTTGAATAAAGAGTTGGTTCTTGAAATTTCACACACAGGATTAAAAAGCTGTGCTTTAAGAAGTGTTTTTTTTTAAATAATTATAAATTGTTTTCCTCAAAACGGGGCTTATAGCGAAATATATGCAAATATTTTACAAAATATACGCCGTTTAAAAAATATACGCACAAAATTTTTGCACTTCTATTTTATTAAGTTGGCAATTTATTTAAAATCCATAACCTTTGAATTTTCCAAATATGGTCATTATTTTGATTTTTGCATAATTGTTTTCATATTGATGGTATGCACCAGTGAAGCAATTAATTGCAAAGTACATTATTACGAATTTGCAAAATTGCCTGAAACTAGCCACAATCTTTAAAATGGCTGAGTTTGAAATTTATTCAAAATTAATTCGTAGCAATGATGGCGAAACTTAAGGCGACAGCACTTGCTTGTGCAAAATTGTTGACATGTTTTGTCGTTTTATTAATTTTAAATAAAAAGTACATTTGTAGCAGTCAACGGGTAAATAAAATGTTTAAAAATAATTATTTTCAGCTTCTAGTGAATATTATATTTTTAGATTGTATCGAGCAACTCAAATATTGCAATTTTGCAATCAGTTCGCTGCATTGTTTCGGATATAAATTTCGGTAGATTTGATACTTGCAATATAAGGCCTGTGAATCGCACACTCAAATACATAAATATACGTATGGTGCCATTGCAGCCACCTGTTACTGACTTCAAGGTAGGTTTTATGTCTTGGTTTTTGTGATTAACATTTTAAATGAGTAAATTTTTTTCATTCTTATCCTGAACAATAGTTACATTTTCGTATGCTGAAGAAAGCCACCGGTGGCTATAAACCTTTTGGTATTGATGTCAAATTGGATCTTTGCAAATATCTAGGTGGTAAACGGAATATAGTTTTTGACTGGTTCTACAATACTATACAGCCCTACATAAACGTAAATCACTCATGTCCTTATGATGTAATGCATGTTTCTTAACTTGAGATGCGTTTTTATGCCGAAATTAAGCTTGTTACTTTAAACATTTTTACAGTCGGATGTGTATATAAAAGATTATCCTTGCAATCAAGTTTACCTGCCCTCAGTTTTTCCGGATGGTGTATATAAAATCGAATTGAAAGGGAGTAGCCATAATGGACCGACTGGAGAAGTAGATATTTATATTGAGCTAAAAGAAAATACGCCTATTGGGTAGAACGTGTTCAACGGATACATGGATGGTTCCTTTTAATGGATGCTTCAAAAGGATGTAGTAATATTTTTTGTCATGCTGTTCAAAAATTTTTTTATAATTGTCACAGAGGGGAAGAAAAATATGTAGTTATCTTTCTTATAAAAAAAAATATATTGTGTACTTGCTCGATTTTTCATTTAGTGGGCCACAACAGAGGTGAATTTTGCAGAATCTGTGAAGACAATGGGTGTGTCAAGATTGAGATATTTTAAGCAGTCCTGCAAAGACATATTTAAAATATTAAAAAAATTCCAAGCATCGTCAGATTCTTCAAATCCTGGTCTTTCTAGCAGAGATGTGGTCATCCTCTTCTGGATACTGAATTGACTATTTTTTCCGTTAAAGTGTCGCCTTTCATTCATTCGTTTAAAGTAGTATTTCTGGTTGGAAGGCTGTTTTTGGACCCTTTTTGAAAAACTACTCGACAATGCTGAGTCGATTGCACTTGGTTCCATCAAAATTGGTTCGGTAGAACCTGAGAAAAGTGACTTCGAAGTTCAAAAACGTGATTTTGAAAAAAAACTCAAAGAAAATTTTAGGCAATGTAACATCGTTTTTTTTTGTGCAATACTTACATATATCAATCTGCAATGCCAGCCCCATAAAGAACTCCTTCCTTTTCTTCAGAAAATGAGGACTCAGCTGCTCTTTGTGTTTTTCGGGCAGTTCTTCCTTCTTTTGATGCAACCAAAGCTCTGGCTTCGGACCTTTTCAAACGTTCTTCGTTCCGAGACATGGCGAAATCATATGTGACGTTGCCAATTGGGATACCCATCAGGCTCATTTTTTGAAATATTGGCAAAAAACCTTCGTTAAATATGACAGTTGCAATTTAATTGGCAATCTGAATAGTGCGTGCGCCGGTGTGCATATGCTTCGGTGCGAATGACCACAGCACTGCGTTGAAAGAGTCGTTGCTGTTTTGAATTTCAGAGCCAAAGCATTTGTTCAACAAATCATCGGCTGACAGTGCTTCGTAAATAGGTTTGATTGCTTCCTTAACTCTCTGAATTAGTCGTGCATACGTAAAAGCACCCATAAAATCGACAAATAATCCCAAAACATATTTGGAGCTACTTTCATTTACGCTGTCTCTTACGTCATTTTCGACGCTCTTCACTTTTCGTAAGCCTAATTGACTCTCGTAAATCTGTACACCTTCGCACTGTTGGAGCCGTTCCACCATTACCCTCTCCAGTACCTTTTAAAGCACCGGAAGTAGACTGATGCCCCGGTAGGGCCGAGAATTGTTCCTCAGTCTATCAGGTGTCTTCAAGAGCACGATAACCAGCGCCCGCTTCCATTCGTCAGAGAAGATGCCTTCGCTCAAGCACTTAGCAAACAAGGCTTCCTGATATTCAGATTGACCTTCCAGATGGTCCTCTTCAACATGGCTCTTCAACATAGCATGAACAAAAATCCCACCATTCAGTCCAAACAGTACCACCTTGGCTGATACACTTAACATCTATACAGCGACTCTGACCTCAACATCTTTTATATGCCATACACCACGGGTCATCTCTATTCCCCCGGACAAAATCTCTCCAATCCTGATCCTTTATGCGAACCAACAACTCCCTGTACTCTCTTAAGCTTACTCTGTACCTATCTGTATGGTGGGACTAATCGCTATCTCCGGCCGCTCTGACCTTCTGCACTCTGATACTGAGACTCCAGAGCAACCTTCTTTTTAACGTTAGATCACGTGTCTACCACTTCACCCTACTACGATTTATCTTGCGACAACTCGCTGACCTCGAGAGGTCGTTGACGCGTTAAACCCACTAACCTATCAGAGCAATCTGTCGACTAGTGTACAGGTTACGAAACACGTCAACATCCATCGCCATTTCATAAATACATACATCATAAACATTCCAGTACACGCTGTGAGTACACCATCTTTTCAGGTCTAATTGACGACGTGCAACTCTATGGTAAGTAAACACAATTTCTATTAAGTTGTGGGGTCTCACACCCCAAGAACTAACCACCCGAGTTTACGTAAATTTGCCAAAGCATCCCTTCACTCATTATCTCTCCCCTAACATGGTTCCGATATCCATTTGCGATGATGCATTTGCGTCGCCGCCCAAGATCAGCGGAATGATATTCTCAAACTATAGCTCCGAGCCCAAGTATGCGGTGGGCGAAAAATGCGCTTCCATCGTGACAAAAAGCCCGCAGTCACTATCGCTGACAATTATACGCTCGACATTTATGCCATTGAGCAGAATTGCCTCTGAGATCCAGAAAGATATCTGCAGGTAAACCCTTATATAACAATTGAACCCTGACAGTTGAGTTGCAAGATGTATGTTGCCGAACGGTGGTTTGAAGCTCCTCACTAAGAAGGAAAACCACTTGACGTAGCAACGCCCGACATGCAAAAGAGTTTCTAAAAAAAAGCTTTACGTTCTTCATAAACTCGTTGTGACTTATCCTTCCCTTGAGATTCAACTCATAAAGATCCTTCATGAACTCTTCAAGGCTTATCTCCAAGTGTACTCCTTGGACGACGACCCTGTCACCCAGTTTCTTGTTGACACTCACCTCCAGTCCATCCTTTCCGAACTCAGTGTTCTTTGAGATCTTGTCGAGCTCGGCAACCGAAGGGACGGTTTAGCGCACCAACACCACGAATAGGCTTAACGTCGTTGACTGTCACCCCAAATGTGGTTCCCACCGACGACCATGTACCCACCGCCTTCAACGGTTTCAAGGCCTGCAAAGCTGGCCTTGCAGCAACCTTCGGGGCTAAAGCAGGCCAACTTGCAGCACTGGATGGTGCACTCCTTCCCGTCTGGGGAATATCTAAACACCCTTTAAGTCGTTCATTTTCGACTAGAAGACCCATGAAGATCTCCTCGTAACGCCCGGCAAAACGGACAATGTCACTAGCAAGATCGCCACCAACACTGTCATCGAAAACGGCTTTCACCAAAACACTGGCGATTTTTTTCACGTTCTTGAAGGCCGAGTCTTCCGTAATGCAAGCAGAAGCAGTAGAAATAGGTATGAACATGCGGAAGTCAATTACAATTGCTTTTTAACAAAATGATACGCCCGTCAAAGGTGTTCCGTAGAACTTCCTTGCCTCACCGCAGAACCAAACAACGCCACCATGCCAAAAAATACATCTGAGTGTGTGCTATTGGCGCTGATGAAATACTAGAAATAATAGGGCTGCGGAGACTTTTATCCAGCAGTTCTCTTAATTATGCTAGTATCTGGTTCTGAGAAATTGGAAATGGGCTTCATCGCACATTATTGAAATTTCGACGATAGGCGCTGTGTTTAGGCATAGTCCATTGATTCACGTCCTCAAGTCCTCTAATATTTTTTTAAATGAAACTGACGAGAAATTAAAAAAGAACAAAAATTGAAAAAGATATAAAGAAGTCATTTCCCTTCGTAGATTTTGGCTTACCTTGTAGAAGACTGTTTCAAGGAGATATCATGAATTAAAAATGATAAAGAATACAATTCCCTTCCTTCATTTAGGCCTACCTTGTAGACGACTGTTTTGAGGAAATACCATGAATATGTTTGAATCAACTTGACATGATTAACGCTGGCCCACAAAGCCGTAAAAAGTTCAAAAAGAGCACCACGATCATAACAGCTCTGAAAATAATCTCAGAAATATTTAAAGAATTACAACTAAGAAAGTTGTACGTTCACTTACCACAGCTCTTTAAAGTGTTAAAAGGGCGGAACATTTGCTGTTATTTTGTACTCTATGCTTCCTTCTTCGCTATTAGTTATGCTCGAGTATCCTTTGCTCAAAGTAACTCACGATAATTTTTTTTACATAGCCCGGAATTTTTTAGTTTTTCGAGTTCATTAAAGATATGGCTCTAATAAGCGGTGTTAAAGGCGTTGTTCACATCTAGTGAACCTTCTTTCAATTTGACTTTAACTTTTTTTAACTTCGTTTCCATTTTTTCTTTTGTATAACTTGATTAGCTAAGGCAACTACTTTAGTAATAGCTTGGTTGAGCGTGCCTTGCGAAATCCATATTGATATTCCAACAGGCCGTTATAAGTTTCTGTGAATGGAAAGAGTATTTTTGAATTCCGCGCTCTATAATTTTTCCTATGGTGCCTAGCAGGCGTATTGGGCGGTATGAGGATGGCTCACCTGCTGGTTTGTTCGATTTTGGCAAAATTACTATTTTTTTCTCTTTTGCTTTTTGGAGAGAGAAAGCTTTTGTCTCTTCCATCTGCCAGGGAAAACTACTTCATTCAAGCAGGACTGAATCATGTTGACGAAAAGGTTCGAATTGCACCTGACAGTCACCTTAAATGCTTTCTTTGGGATTTCATCAGGCCCAGGTGTTTTATTGTCTCCTATTTTCTTTAGATATTCGATGACTTCCTCTGTTGTAGTTAGTGTAATCGACGTTGTATCCAGATTTTGCTCTGGTCTTCTGTTTACGGCTTGGTGCTTTGGAAGACACTTTTCTTAATAATAGTTGCGTGTTAGGTATAGAAAAGTATATATCTTCTTGATCAGCATGACCACCTGAGTTGATTTAGCCATGTCCTTCTGTCTGTCCGTCTGTCCGTCTGTCTGTTTGTCCGTCTGTCTGTGGACACGATTACAGCCGTAATTTTGAAGCTATAGTGCTGAAATTCGATATTTGAGCTTTTTTCTAAAAAACTAAGATAAAGTTCGAGAATGGGCTAAATCGCATGAAAACCACGCCTACCTCCCATATAACCCCAATATTGAAAACTCTGTAAAGAGGCTAATATTACAGCTACAATACTGAAATTCCGTATTTGTATATTCTATGTCAAAAATAAGGTGTGTACGAAAAATGACAACATCCACCTACAAACACGCCCACCTCCCATACAACCCCAAAATTGAAAAATCTTTAAAGAGGATAATATTAAAGTTACAAGACGAAAACTCGGTATTTAAGTATTCTATATCAAAACTGAGCTGTGTTAGAAAAATGGGCGTCATCCACCTACTAACACGCCCCCCTCCCATACAACCCCAAAATTGAAAACCCTAAAAAGAGGCTAATATTAAAGGTAAAAAACGGAAACTCGATATTCGTGTATTCCATGACAAAACTGAGGTGTGTTAGAAAAATGGGCGTGATACACAAACTAACACGCCCACCTCCCATACAACCCCAAAATTGAAAACGTTATAAAATGACTTATATATAAGCTGTAGGAAAACAATTTGATATGTATGTATTTTAGACACATAAAAATAATGAAATCTCTCAAAATCTCATAAAAAAGCTCTCCAATTTAAGATTATTTTACCTTTAAGAATCGGCCGTGGGGGTATTTTAACTTCGGCCCAGTCGAAGATATACCTTACTAGTTTTATTTTATTTCACCTTCTGATCCTGAGAACCACTGTGCAATATGCAATGTTTGCCAAAAAGGAACTCTATTTCCACCCACTGTTAATCGCTCGGCCTGTCTTCGTGTATGTTTTTTTTTTCTATCTCTGCGTCAACCTTTTTAAAAGAATGATTAATCAATGTTTAACAGCCATAGCTTTGAAGTGAATAACTTTGGTATAACATGAAAAACATGTTCCAACCACAAACCTGCCAGGATGGCATGCATAAATCGTTGCTTATCGCTGTGTTCTAATCTCAACCCAAATAAACCATAGAATGTAGGCCCGAACTTAATAGCTTTGAACACAATATTGGAATATTTAATTGAACCAGCCGTACCACCAACACCACCACCACCACTCCCAAAAATATGGCACAGCACCATCTCCTGCACAAAGAGGCTTGTTTATGTGGTTTATGGCGGCGGTAGTGAAGCACATTTTAATCAGCCTAATAAGATGATGAGCCACAAGTATATCAGTGTTATTTGTAAAATTTTAATTATATCTAATTTATGCCCACAAAATTGTGGGTGGTGTGTATTTTGAAAATTATGAATGTTTAAATAATCGATGATGATGATGATGCTGTCGACGATGATGATGATGATGATGATGATGGTGAGGATGACAAAGCCATGAACAACTTGCGCATCATTAAAATGCCATTAATAATTATTGAGGCAAACGCCTTTATTGTTTTTATCATTATGCGCTGGTGTTGTGGTTGCTGGTTTTGTCAGCAAAACTGACAGCATTTGCGACAAAGAGTAAAAGAAATGCAATAACAATATCTCGCTATTTGAGAGTATTGACATGAACAGCCCGCATTTCGCTGCGGTAGACGTCATTGTAGAGCAGCAATGTTTGTACCTTGCCACCATTTTGTATTTGCGTCATCAACGTGCTTGAGTGCTTTGAACTTGCTTTAGCTGCAGCCCCAACATTTATTTGTATTTCCCGCTGCACCTTTTTCAAACCTGCCAACTTTTCTAAGAACTTTTCTATTTTCTACATTTTTTTTTTGTGCTGAATCCTCCCACAACAGCCACGCCACGCCGCTTCATCACATGTTAGAGTCCGCCGCCATTTTTCAATGTCTGCAAATGTTTTGAATTGACAGCAAATCCTTGCGCACCATGTTGACTATGATGCGATTCAACAAATTCCGTTACTGTTGCTCTTGCAATCCGCTGCTTTTTGCTGCTATCTTCTACACTTTTTTCTAACCATTCTTGTTTGCTACTTCTTATTTTTCGTTTTTATTATTTTGCTTTATGCCAAACAAATGTTCTACGCTTCATTTGACAGCGCAATCATTTTGACATTTACAATTCCTGTTTTAGGATTACTGTCTTTTTCGTCTATTTTTGTGTTGTTTTTTTTTTTGTTCTTTCTTCGATTTCTCTAGCCGTCTATTAAGAACATCTACTCTGTACTGACACTGACTGTCTGTCGGCTAGACATTCAGTTGAGCAGAAAATTTCTATCATTGGCAATAGTCGTTGACGTTAGAAAATTGAAAATGATGCATGTGACTGACTGTGTTTTTTTTTTGGTGTTTGCGATAAAAAAAAAATATTGCCAATTTGACAGCTGATAAACCCAATCAATATGGCGGAAATTTACATTTTTATGATATTGATTGACACTTGCAGAGCCGGAAGAAGAGAACGAATTGAGTGCAGGAAATGTCAAATTGTTTATTAATAGTGTGTGGATAAGATTGAGAAAAAAATTGAGAAATAGCAAATATTTCAGCTTAAAAGATTATTTCGCTATCAGATGTGAAGCCAAGCTCTATGGGACATTTTTATTGGCTGGTACAGTAGGTACTTGAGAATATTGACATGACATTAAAAAATAAAAATGAAAATCTTTGCAGAAACATAGATTATAACCAGGGACCGTACCGGTTATGGTTTTTATCAAAAAAGTCACATATTAACTGTTATTTTTTAAGTTTTATTTTTTCCGACAAAAATAAAAGTTATTTTGTGTCTTATATTTTTTCGAGCAAACATAACAGTTACTTTTGACTTTTATTTTAACGAACAAAAATAACAGTTATTTTCTGCATTTTATTTTTTTGGTCAAAAATATCAGGCATTTGTGTTTTTTCAAAGACCATTTTACTGACCAAAAAACTATTGATACCATTATTTTGGTCTCATCGGTGCTGAAGTTTTACATATGGTATCAATAGTTTTTTAATCGGGCAAGCGGCCTTTAAAAAACCACATATTGCCTGATATTTTTGAACGAAAAAATAAAAGTCACAACAAAACTGTTATTTTTGACCGATAAATTAAAAGTCAAAGGTAATTGTTATTTTTGTCTCAAAAAATAAGAGGCAAAAGTAACAGTTAATTTTTAACTTTTATAGAATCAGTCGAAAATTAAAAAAGCAATTAATATATAAGAAGCTGAGGCCATTTGTATCATAATGGTATATATGAAAATGTCCTTCGACAATTTTTTCATTGTGTCTTTTTCATTTGAAAATTGTAAAATAACAGTTATTTTCGGTTCCTGATAATAACGTTTCAAAGTTTAACGTTAAACATTGTTCCAACAAAGATTTTTTCATGTCTGTCAAACTCTTAAAATGTTTCGTCTGTCTACAAAAAAAAATTGTATTTTAACCTACTTACTTAACAACTTGTGTAACCGAGTCGCGAGTTTTGAAAAAAACTAAAAACAAAATATGACTTTTTTCAAGCACATAAATAAACTATAATAAATTTTTAAATACCAAATTATTTTCATATTTTGGCTTTAATGTGCTTCATATTTAGTATTTGTGTCCTACATGCTACAAACATTTTTTTTTTCAATGTGCTACACAGGATGAATGTGATGCATAGATATGCGTTTGTGAAGCTTATATGACAGAATTCAGTCTCTTTTCTTAACGAGTTTCTTCAGTTTATTAGTTTTTTTCAGCAGTTCTTCTCTAAAAGTACATTTTTTTAAAAATCAGGCGCTTCAAATTCCGTCTTTAAGCGATGGATTTTAGTGGTGGGTTTAAGGAAAAAAGTATCCAGACCAAAATTGTTCGAATTATTACGATTAACGTCTTCATCTAGTCTTCATCTAAGGAATACAGCTTCAAATATAAATTATTTTCTTCAGTTTTTTAAGGTAAGTTTTTGGACTTTGAGTCTATCCACTGTAAATTATAGTTTTGGATACGATTTTAAGTATAACTTTTTTATATGAATCTCTGTTTAATGACTTAGTTCGATCGTAGGGTTAAAGGATATCAAAATACTGACAGTTTAACCCATATTAAAACTTCGGTTTATAGCGCCCTTTTAAAATAAATAACTTTAAATAAAAAATAAACTTTTCGGTTTCGGTAGTTGATTTGTAACATTCGTGACTATCAACGCAGAGGTTCCGTGTTTGCATACCGGCCACCTTTGATCCTATGATTTAAGCTATCACCATTAACTTATAAACAATTGGTATGAAAAATTTAACATTATCATTTTTTAAAACTTAACAAAAAGTTACATTTGGTGGTTTTGTGCATGGAATTGCACAATCACTGGTACTCACTCAGGTAACGTCAGCTTTTTACAGCTCTTTGAAACACATATTATATTTTCTACACTTCTTTTACTTATTTTGACGTTCCTTTCCAACTTATCTATCACTTTATGTTCGAACCAACCTTGACTAAATAGGTGTAACATCTGAAATGCGTCCAAAGCTAAAAAAATAGAGAAAAGTATGATTAATAATACGTTTCTAAAGTATTTCACCTACTAAAATTAATAGAAAAGAAACCTTACATATAAAATTAACAGAAAATTAATCTTTTTTATACTTCTACGTACTCACGCATCTTCAAGTAAACAGACGTGATTTCTAATGAAATACTTTGGTGGTCGGGTAGATTATGGAGAATATGATGAAGAGACATTTCCTTGAGACTCAAGATCAGTGTCCCTAAATTTTCTTCAAAGTCGAAATTTTGATACTTTGCCAATTTTGTACTTTGAGTACAGTCATGTCTATTTTTCTATGAAGCTCATTTCCATTTTCTGGCTTAGTATTTGAAATTCATAAAGAATTAAGCTGTTATGAATTTCAAATACTAAGCCAGAAAATGGAAATGTGCTTCATAGTAAAATAGACATGACTGTACTCAAAGTACAAAATTGGCAAAGTATCAAAATTTCGACTTTGAAGAACACTCATTTCACGCATTTTTATTTTTAAAACCACTTATATTTTTTGTAAAAATTAGTTTTGATAAAATTCACATCGAGTTTTATTTTAAAAGTTCAGTTTTTTGTAGTTTTTTTATTATTTTTCAAAAGTTTTTTGTGGCAATTATTTTCAATACTGTTCATCCTTTCAATCAATATTAAACCTCTCACTTTCATCAATGATTAAGCATTGCAGTTTAGTATTAGAAGCTAAAGTTATGCCTCGGAGATAATGTAAACTATGTGAGAGTTACATTCTTTTAAGTAATATGTATGTAATATGTCAGAAATTGACTTAAAATGTCTATAAGTACAGCTCTCTAATGATTACATTCAAAACTGGAAGTGACTCTTATACTTAGCAAGCAATTCTTGTGCGATGAAATAAACATGTCTGATAGCGTCCCTAGTTCGCCAGTGGCCAAATTTTGACCTTTTCACATACATTCTCTGTTGATTCGGTACAATATTACTGTTAAAAACAATTTTTTTTTTTTACAAATTTGGCATAAAAAAATCTTTTGAAAAAGTCGGTCGATACACTCCTGCCCGCACTCATTAAAAAAACATTATCAAAATCGGTTGAGAAACAAACGAGAAAATGGTTCTGGCTATTTATATATCAGACATGGTTGAGTTGACATTCGGTCACACATACAAATTCGGTCACACCGGAAAGCACAACTTACTATGGTGCTCTATATAAAAGAAAAATCTTTACCTTAAGTGTCTTTCGCAGAGCATAGATTAGTAAATAGTTTATTTTTAAGACGTATGACTGCCAACCCAGAGGTTCCCTGAAACATTTAAGTATAAGGATAAAAAAACATTTTACACAAAATTTCAATGGGATGAAAAGCACGCCCCACCTCTCATAAACCCGAAATGATAATGTAATACATTTTTTCAGAGTAACTTGGAAAATAAGTGAGTCACTTGAAAGAAAATATTCCTAACTTTCACCAAAAAGGAAGTTATTTCTCTTATTTCCATTTATATTTTTTCCCCTCAATATATCGCAAAAAAAATCTTTGTCTGCTTTTTTGAGAAAATGTCTGTTGAAAGAAATGAGAGCATTCAAGAGTGTAACCATATGATATCTTCTCTCTGGCTATCAATGTCTGTCAATTTAAGAGGAACCATTCGGGACAATAACAAAAAAGTCATCAGTCTAATTTTCATTAGAAAATTTGTATGCATTTTTTTGTAAGACTCAAAAACAAAAAACAAATTGGCCATTTCAGCCCTTGAAAGCACTTTGACCGAGCTTCGTATGATCAATTGTGTTGTGTGTGTTATTAAATGTTTGCACACAATTGACCGAGAACTGGCCCTACATGTTTTATGCCGACTCCGAACGGCTAAAGTTCATGTTCTCAAGAAGCTTTACATGGCATTATTTACTCTCTGAGGTTTGCCATTGTCTGCAGAGAGGTGGTGACCGACCAGAAAAATTTTTTTATTGAAAAAACTTTTCGCCGCGTCTGGGGATCGAACTCGGGCTCGGAGCGTTCTAAGCCACATACTTAACCTGCACGCCACGGTCACCACTTGTTTGAAAGACTCACTTGACACAAAAATTTCTATATTAAGTGTAGTCAAATGCTATCAGTCTCATCGCCTCAATATCATCTTCAACGGATGGCTATAAATAATTCATACCACAGTTTTTTTTTACATTTTTATGCGAAGAAATCAAAGTGTAAATATTTATTAAAAGTGCAGCACTCAAATAATGATTCTTATTTTCCCTAGTTTTTTTGATATAAAATAACGTCTTACTGCACGCGGTTCTTTTTACAAATTTTTTCAAGCACATGCAACGTTTTTGTGTAACACTTTAGGGTATACCTAGAGCCTGTAATACTTATCGTTAAAATTTAATATATATGCTAAAATATCAGATATATCGTGAACTTAACGTCTTACTGCACGCGGTTCTTTTTACAAATTTTTTCAAGCACATGCAACGTTTTTGTGTAACACTTTAGGGTAAACCTAGAGCCTGTAATACTCATCGTTAAAATTTAATATATATGCTAAAATATCAGATATATTGTGAACTTAACGAATATCAAATTTAGAATTTTGTCACTATTTTATTAAAGTCACAAAATAGCAAAATCTAAGATGAAAAATTTACATTTTTATATAAGAAAATCAATCGAGTAAAGGGCAGTCAAGAGCGTGGTGAAAAGACTTTTAAAATTTCTAGTGTGAGGCAAACCTCCGACTACAGCAACAGCAATTATAAAAAACATTTCATGAATTTGGTTGACATGGACGATAACATCAAAGTCGTCTTCTTACCTTCAAATACTTCATATCTTATCCAATCCATGGATCAAGGCATTATTGGTGCATTCAAAAAACTCTATTAACTCGCTTACGACAAGGAATCAGACCCAACCAATGAAAATCCTGATTTAGTTCGAAAATTTTGAAGCCAATATAATATCATGCAGGCGGTGGATAAAATAAAGCAAAGCTGCATAGAAATTTCTACATCGACAATGCGAAATGCTTAATGAAATAGCCAGAAAGCACTTCTTAAAGCGTGCAGAAAGAAAATCTGAATGAGTTAAGCACAGAAATCATAAACTTGGCACATTGCGTTGGATTTTGTGACATTGACGAATCTGTTGTTAACGATGTCTTGGATCATGGCGTGATTAGTATTACAAAAAAAAGTTTTAACAAAACGCTTAGCTATGACAAATCACAAATCTTTCAATACAAGATGATTTTGAACAAGACGACGGAAACTTGGGAAAATGGTTTACAGTTTTCAGTGAGAAAATTAGCAGAAGCATTCGACTACGTAAAAATGGCTACCGATATTTTTGGACAATTTGACAAAGACGAACAACGAGTTGAGTCAACAAAGAGGGGTATTAACATCAGCTTGCAATATAACAAAGACCTATATGCAGAGAAAACTATGTCTTTGCCTCAAAACCGAATAGATTCATATTTTATACCCATTTCATCAGAGTCTGATTTATTCAGTAAGAGTCAGGCCAGAAGTAATGTCATTCAGATATGATGCTATAGAAAGGCTCATGTATGCAATTCTAACGATTCAAGCGATTATTCTGATTATTTATTAATTATTATAACCCTGCAAACATTTGGAAGACGATTGTAAGATTAGCTCATTTGGCGACGCGCCAGCAATTCGCCTAAGAGATCTTTGGAAGATGGATCGCGTTCTTAGATCGCTGAAGCGATGAATGTGTGATTCTCGAAAAATTTCTCTTTGGAGGATTTATTGCTTTTCAATCGCCCAAGAGATTTAAAAAATTTTCAAAATCTTCCTTCATTCATTCCGGCAATCGTTGGAAGATGATTTTTTAAAAATCTTTCAAAATTTATCATTGGAATATGAAGCAGGCTCTGAAAAATCGTTTCATTGGCCATTTTTTTTTAATTATAATTTTGTATTTTAGTAAATATTCTTAAGATTCTAAGTAAAGTTCAAAAGTTACAGCCGAATTAGTGAGAGCTAATTTTTATTTTTCCTTGCATTTTTCTTTGTTCACAAACTTTGAACGCGTTTATCTTGAAACCATGTTTTTCGTACTGGATGCGGCACTAGCGGGTTCATTTTTTGACGATATTTTTTTTTCTTTTTAAAACTTGATTCGCTATCGTATGACACGATTCTTTTTTTTAAGTTTTTTTTTCGATTTTTTATGAATTTTTGAAGTCAATATTTTTTTCGAAAAAACACACTTTCAAATTTAATAAAAAATTTAAAAAAAAGCTCTTGTCATACGATAACCAATTATGTTAAGATTTAAAAAAATTAAATTTTTTTCCAGATCGGACAATTTTTACGACTCTCAGCGCTGCAACCACGAAGCCCCGTTTTTTCTCTGCCGCCAGTTTGAAGCTCTATAAAACCATGTTGGAGTGAAAAATATATGTTTTTGAACCTTTTTCTTGAAATTTGTTCAAATCTCTAGAATAATAAAAATTTTGGAAAAATGTTTGTTTTCGACTGAGTTATGAATTTTTAAAAAAGGTCTGTTTTCTCTGTCGCGAATGTTATGTCCCTCCTTAAATAAATCAAAAAATTAAACTTGTAAAAAATTTATTAAAATGTAGTAGGATAACGTCTGTCGGGCCCGCTAAGTTAACCTTACAACAACTTTTAAGGTTCAACAACGATGCATCACACGAATCGGCGACTCGCTCAAGAGCCCTTCAGCCGATTCGATGTGCGACTCTTCCTGGTGAATCGTTTAAGAATCTTCTCGGCGATTCGTCGGCGAATCTTTCAAGTGAATCGCTTAAGACTCCTCTTGACGATTCGTCGGCGAATATTCCAGGCGAATCCTTAAAGACTATTCTCGGCGAATCTGCCATGCGAATCCCTTAACACTGCTCTTGGCGATTTGTCGGCGAATCTTCCTCGCGAATCGCTTTTATGGCCTCAGCTGCTTACATTCGGCGATACCCGGAAGACTCTCAGAAGAGCTCGCCGGGGATTGTTTCATCTTCCAAGCGATTCACTGGTGAATCTCATGCGATTGAAAATGTTTGCAGTTAAAATGTATTTCCTGAAATTTCCTTCTAATGTGTATGTTTTGCTTATTTTATTGATTTTTATAAAACAGTTCTGAATTACTTTGTGTTTTTTTGTTCTGACTTTATATGAAATAAACAAAGTTTCAAACCCATGATATAATAACTCGAAGGTAGTATTGACGTTTCTTTTGGAAACGGACTTCTGTCAAAAAATATAACAAACAAGAGAGCGCTCACAATCCGTCATTGCATACAATTAATTTTCACTGGTCGCATTCAGCGTACTCCACAGTTGGCAACTGTAAAGACGAAACTTGATGCACATAAATATGAAGTTGCGCATTAAAATGCATTTAAAAATGAAAATTTTTTATTTGTCGGTAAAATTTCCATTGGTATTTGATACAAAGCTTGACATATCATAAGCTTGACAACTTTTCTGAAACTTCAATAACGATAACAGCGCTTCCAGATGTGTTGTTGTCAAAACAATTGACAGAGCTGAATGTGGCCAACGCATATAACAACGAACTGCTGTTTTTGACAAGAGTGCGTTTACTTGTAGCTGAGAGAATCAACACTTGTCAATACTACCTGGTAAACTTATTACATCATGTTTCAAAACCATATGAAAGAGTTGAATTTCGATCAACGTCGTTTCGATTTACATCGACTTTTTTCGGAACGAATTAAAATGTAAATTGAGGTGTAACTGTACTTAATTTCTAAGGTATAGTAAATTTTCAAACAAAAACTGTATCAACTGAAATCGTGATAAATTTTCAAGATCAAATTGAACCAAACATACATGTATAGTAGAATAGTAGGAACGATGAAAAATTGTACCAAAAATATACAGGTACACTGAAAATATCCTACATGCTGTACTGTGCTTGCTTGGTTAGTTTTATATTATTTAGTTGCTTAGCATTTAATTTATATTTGATATATTTATATTATTTTTCAAGCAGAAATTGCTTCATAATATCCCGTACTCACAATCTTTACATTCTTAATTTTTCAAATTACAATCTTCGATCCACTACAAGATATTCTTTTACAAGACCACTAAGAATAAATTTCTGAACAAGTTGTTGAAGATAATTTTTGACTTTTAAAAATCAAAATAAATGAAATAAATGAAAAGTCCTTCATATGTATTACATAAAGTATTAATAAATTTCAATTATTTTCTATATTACAGATTAAAACATTGCAACAACAATACGACAACAACAGCCAGTAATTGAATTTGGTAAGTTATATGTGAAATACAGTTAAAATATACAAGCAAACAAACACTGATTGTAACTATGTGCATTGCTTACCTCAAACATAACAACAAAATAAAATACAAAACTATGTTTCTCTGCACGATTTGAATTTCAATTTGGAATTTACAAAATTAAATGTAAAGCTCAAAACTTCAAAGAAGTACGAATGAATGCTCTACGTAGAACAAATGAATGTTGTTTAAAAGCCATAGAAAACACTTGAGAAATAACGAATAATAGAAATGCAAAGCAGAATGATAGGATAATGCACAAAGAGGTAAAACTATGGTGGGTATATGTGTGTATGTATGCATGTGTGTTTGATAAAACAACTCAAAGTCGAACGAACAGGAACAATACAAAAACTATTCCTCAGAATTGAGAACTTGCCAAAAACTATAACCGTAGCCTTGTCTAGTCAACAAACAGGACGAAAGCAACGCTAACAAGAGATAAAATAAACAAAACAGATATGGTTCAGGATGGTGGGATGTGTGAGATGTGTAGCATGTGTAAGTTTTTGTACGTGGCAGTTAAAAAATGTGTGTGTGTGCTTTACGCTGTAAGATGCCAAATGCTTGAGCAGAAATTCATTTAAATTCTATGATTTGCAAAGATTTGCCAAAAAAGTACTGCATAAAAAGTAAATCAAAATTAAAAAAACTGCTTAAATAAAAGTGGCATATTTTTAAGAACCTGCACAGTCACGTTTAACACTTCAAAAACTTGGCTTCATTTTACAAAAATGAAGCCATCAAAAGCTGTTGGCTGATATTAAGCTTAAATTACGCTTTAAGGCTCAACCAACATTAAGCAATTTCGTGCTTAATGAAAATGTGAGCATTAAAAATAAAAATAATTACCATCAACAGTGATTATAGCGTTTACATGTGTTAAACAAATATTGTTTTAAGGCAACAACCGTTGGGCAACAGTGGGTTAACTAACAGTTATTCAAACACACGAAACAGCACAGAAAAAACAGCAAATTTTTGCCTTTATAATTAAAAAAAAAAAAAAAAAACAAAAAAGGACGAGATAGCATTAGAGTTTAAGTTCACATACATGTGTGCATCCAAACAGTAGCTAAACTTTACGCTCTACGGTTCTACAAAAGAATTCTTTGAATGGCAAATAAGAAGAACAAAAATTACTTCTAAGCCAAACTCTAACCTACAGATGGCGCTGCATAATAACCATGCAAACAAATGCCAAACATATCTACCCAGCTATAGCAAAAGAAAGAGAAAAACCCAAACAAAACTAAACAATTTTTTTCATTTTATATCTTTGTGCTTGTTATTGTTGTTGTTATGCGTCGAACCATTAAAAACACTGGCTTAGAAATAACAAAACAAAAATAAAAAAATAAAAAAATAAATAAATAAGTAAAAAGGTAAAGTTTATGTTTAGCGTTTGCCTTAAAGTGGTCGTGTGCAGCCACCCTAGAAAAAAAAGCTTCCAGTCTGCGGAAACAGCAACTTTATATACAAACACTCACACACACACATATCTCGAAAAAAGCACACAGTTGGTTGCTTTCGTAAAATGTGTTTTGGTTTTGCTTTTGCTATTGTTATTGTTGTCTTTATAATAATAACAATAATAATTGTTGTTGTCAGCTTAAGCGGCAAATGACAATGTGAAAACAAAAAAAAAAAAAAAAAAAAAAACAAAAATTAAAAAAAACTACCTTTACTACATTGACAACAAACAACATCAACAATAACAATTATCGTAGTACTTTAGGCCCAGATTTAAGTTACAACAAATATCAATTCTCCCACTTATTTGTTTTTGTGAAATTCTGCTTTTTTGTGTTTGATTTAAAAGCGTTTGTAATTGGTTGACCACAATGAAAATAATGATAACAATGACAACAAAAATAAAAAAAAAAAAAGAAATTACAATTACAACAAAAATCTTAACTTCATCAACTATGTGTTACAATTAGTAGAAACCAACATACATACATACATATATAAAGTACACTCAACAAAATGAAGTGCATTATTTTAAGAAATGACACAGTTTGAACATCAAACTGCCGATTACCTCTAAAAATTATGAATGATTCATGCTCCACTTGTATTTTTTCATGTCATTTAGGAAATTTTTTATTGATTCATCTATTTTGCAACCACACTTTATGAACTTTAAGCACTAGGCTAATGAAATATTCATGTTCTTGTGTTTTTTGCTTTTGTGTACTTTGTACATGAATATCATGAATAGTTCATGTTACTCATGTTATTTTTTAATAATCGAACAAAATGAATGCATGCGTTTCATGGTGATCATGTAAAAATTCATAATTATTGTCTACCTTTTCGGGTTCAACAACATTTCTATACATAAACTGTTGAGAGTAGAGATGGGCGCATGTTACGAATTTTGACTTGTGATCGTGAGCGAACCAATAAAAAAATCACGAAAAATTCGTGATCGTGCGTGATTAAAATTTTCTCGTGCGTGAGTTAAATTTATTCGTGTCACGACTTGTGTACCAAAATTTTTCAAACCTGTGCCAAATTTCGTAATGATGTCTTCTTACGCTTTTGCTGCCAATTGCATACAAAATGCAACACTGACCACTTCTAAAGAAGCGACAACAACTAGTTTCGCATTCTTTCTTTACTTATTTTGCGAAACGTCAGCGACAACTTGAAGCAATTTTGGTTATTTTAAATGCAAATAATAAGCAAAGAAATTTTATCAATTTTCTTTTTATAGTGCTGTATCTACCTCTCTATCGCTTCTGCTCCTTCCTGCATGCTGGTTTTATCAGAGGTACTCTAAATGCACTAATACACTAAAACGTATTCGTGAGAACTCGTGAGTAAAATATGCCATCGTGATCGTGTGTGATCGTGATCAAAACACTTATTTTTAAGCGTGAGCGTGCGTGATTAGAAGAAATTACATCGTGATCGTGATCCAAAAAATTATTTTTGATCGTGAGAGTGCGTGATTAGACGAAATCACATCGTGAGCGTGCGTGATCGTAAGTAAAAATCACTCACGCGCCCATCTCTAGCTGAGAGTAAATCAGATCGGTCAGTCAATTGTTGGTTATGTGATGCATTCTTTCATATAAAGTGTGCAGCGTTGACTGCCAGAATTTTTGGTGCACTTAATTCGTGCAAAAACTGTACATCTACATTATAAAGGGTATACGACAATATCGAAGAGGCTTTTTGGAGGAGTCGAAGAATTTAGCGGTGGCTCAAGACAGTTTGGCGTATTTTGAAGACTTTTTTAAGAAGTTTAAGATTATGCAAGAAGCCTCTGTTTCTCCTAAACGAAAGCGACAAAATAAGAATCTACGAAATGCCGCTAAACTTGTTATGGCTATAGCCATACAACTGTCTACTAACAATGATTTATTCTTGCTTTCATCTAATTCAGAAGTGTACACAAGAGCTTCGGGGAGCCACTCGGCTTTCACAGACAAGTCGTGTGTACGAAGCTACCGAACTTCTGCGACGCTATTATTGAATCATAGCCGATACACATTGACTGCAACCTGCGACGAACAACAAACGTCAAAAAATAGAACGCATGTCTTCTTATGTAAGTGTAATTTTTGGCTGCAGCACGACAAAGAGAGGATTCCACGACAAATGTTGCAGCCGCAGACTTCAATCTATTTCTAATTTGACAGCCGACAAAAGAGTACTCTGAAGTTTGTTTACGTTTTTTTTTTTAATAATATTCAAGCTAGCTGTACGTTTTTCGTTGTGTGAGTCTTGTGATTATTGTTTTGATTAATATAGTTTGAAAGCGAGTTAATAAATTAAATAAAATTCATCAGAAATACAAAAATACAGATTGTTGCTGCTGCAATCATTACAATCAAGTCGTCGGGAACACTGCGACAATTCTCTCTGACGACTAGTTTTCGTTTTGTCGGTGGACGCAGGTTGCAGTCAATGTGTATCGGCTATCAGTTTGCGTTTGATCTTCACGCAGTAAGCATATTACGCGCAAATTGTAATGTTGAATTTTTGTTTTATACACATACACCTGGACAAAACTGTTGCTCTTGTGTTGGAAGCGCTGCCAACGCTGTGCATCACTGATCTAATATAAACGTAGAACTACACTTAGGGAAAAAATGCTTTTATATCAAACAAATTATGGGTTGAAATGACAGATTTCACTGTTGACTACCATCCAACAAATGAAACTTTTAAATCAGCAGTCGCTTGACTGTTGGTCTATAGAACATGAAACCCATATAAAAACGTTACTTATTGAAATTGTATCACTGTTTTGAAAGTTAAAAACTTACGCTGAAGTCTGTGTTGCTCCAATTTCGTTACCTCGTATTCCAGTATCGCTTCTGATTCTACTGGTGCTCTACCTAAACAGATATTAAAAAAATAAGTTTGCTTACAAGTATTTTTTGATATTTATGCCAAAAGTTTTTAAAGTATAAACTTGCTATAATAACAAAATCATTATTTGCAGAATAAATACCAGCATATAAGTGCAGCTGTTTCGTTGACCGCTATTCCAAGTCAACAATAGTGTTCTGTGGTTGCTGCTGTATTACACGAGCTATGAAAACCTAATAACTGAACTTTTGGAAAACCAAATCGGAATTATATGTGTCACTTCAAAGTTATATTTTTCTACAATTTTTCGAGAAGTAAAATTTCGAGTAGCTACATTAATTCCGTTATTCTGTAGTGTTCAAATCTGTACAAAATGGAGGAAGAATGTCATATATAAAGCTAAAAATATATGAACTGTTCATTTCAGCCCCTGAGAGGACTTTGACCAAACTTCTTATGATCAATTGCATTGTATGTGTGTATAAAATGTTGTACTTTTGATTTTGATCCAAAAATTAATCACATCCGGGATCTACATTGGCTTATGCCGGCTCCAAACGGCTTATGTTCATATCCTTCTAAAGTCTTATATAGCAATTTTTACTCACTGAGGTTAGCTCTAGCCTGCAGAAATGTAACGACTGATCAAAAAAATGTATTTCTACACTCACGGAAAAATTGCTGTTATATCAAACAAATCATGGATTGAAATAACAAATTTCACTGTTAAATACCATCCAACAAATGAAATTTTCAAATCAACAGTCGGTTCACAGTTGATCTGTAGAACACGCAAATCAAATCAAAAATAAGTACTTATTGAAATTTTATTACTTTTTTTTAAGTTATTGTTTAGCCGAGTGTGCTGACATGTGCGTCTAGTACTCAATTGTCCTTGGTTCAAATACCGGCAAGACCAACAATTTTTTTTTATTTAAAATATTTTTTTTTAATAAAAAATTGAATGCACAATTTTCTTTAAGATTTTAAGCAAACTTATTTTGAAGGTTATTTTTGATCAAACAGTTAATGAAATAGAATTACAATTTCAATTATTAAATTAAAATTTTTTATACTTACACAGCTCGGGTTCGAACCCACGTCCTTCGCATGACAGTCTAGCACACTTCCACTGAGATATTGATAAATATAAAATAAATATAGTACATCGCATTTAAGAACAATTGCTTAGAGAAGACAGACACTTCTGTAACAACATTTGTGTAATATTTCAATAGATGATTTTAACAGAACAAAAATACTCTGAAACGTTCATTCAACAAAGAAAACTGTTAATTTAAACGCAAATCATTCAACCTAACAGTGTTTTGAAATAACAGCAATCGACTCTTAAAATTACAGTTGAAATTTTTCTGAGTGTATTTTGAAAAAACTTTCTATCACATGTGAAGATTGAACTCGGGCTACCGCGGTTCGTTGGCTTGTGCACCACACACTTAGCATGCACGGCCATTGCCGTTTTCATGTATTTAAAAATTACAAATGTCTAATGGGAAAATCCCTTACAAAACTGTTCAACAAAATCAAACTTTTTCCAACATACCTAGGCTCTGACAAAGGATTTTGGTTGTGGGATAGAAAAAAAAACAAACGAACGTGTGTTGAACTTTTGCAACTAAACGTCAAGGTTGTATTTTACCGAAAGGATTAAAGTTGTACTCTTTTGTACATTTTTATGGTGAATCGGCAAAGGAAATGTTATGACTCTTAAATTTTTGGAATATTCAGGGAAAAATGCTTTTACCAGACGTTATTTTTACCTGATCAATTTGGTTAGGAGGCTGACTGATTCGGTAGACAGAATCATGTGTAAACATAACGCATGATTTTCGTCTACATTGTTTTCACATTCAAATATGCAATAGCATGGCTTGAAGGTTAGGCGATGATCTCTTAGGCGATAGCTGTGGCAGTCCAGGTTCGATTCTTGTATTGGACGGTTTTGAAGAATAATAATTTTTTATAAGTAGGTACTTTATTTAACCATAAAAATGGTAAATATTTGGATATATTAGCCACATATTTCAGTTTGATTAAGCCACAAAAACAGATTAGATTGACATGAAAATCAAATTGTTAAATTAGCCAGACGGTTAATGTTGAAAAATTGTTACCTGGGATTTGGATAAAATTTGATTAAATAAATCAAGTTTTTTTCTCTGGATGTAAAGGAAGTGCTTGACTATAACAACAGGTTTTATACTAGTTGACAACTGATGACTTGTGTTTCAACATCTGTTTTTTTTTCATAAACATTCCAAACTGATATTGCTATCGTGACGATATCATAGGAAATATCAATTGTCTTAAATTGAACAGTTTACAACTAGTTTATCACTAGTAAGTTAATGAAAGTGATCTGATTAGTTCGATCACTGTCAACAACAGTTGGTTAAGTTGGTTTAGCACTAGTTAAGCGCTTGTAAATTGAATTTGAGTAACCTAGGTTCAATCCCCATGGCATGCAGGTTAAGTGTGTGGCTTAGCATGTTCGGAGCCCGGGTTCGATCCCCAGCCGCGGCGAAAAGTTTTTTCAATAAAAAATCTTTCTGATCGGTCACCACCTCTCTGCAGACAATGGCAAACCTCAGAGAGTAAATAATGCCATGTAAAGCTTCTTGAGAACATGAACTTTAGCCGTTCGGAGTCAGCATAAAACCAGTTCTCGGTCAATTGTGTGTAAACATTTAATAACACACACAACACAATTGATCATAAGAAGCTCGGTCAAAGTCATTTCAAGGGCTGAAATATAAATACAGACAGACCGTGCTGTATTTATATTTATTAAAATCTATACTAGGACCATAGCAACCTGCACATAAGAGTCGAACGCTCTAACTTAATGCCTTTAGTTGAAGCTGGTGACAAAGCGACAAAGACGAAACAAGAAGAAACAGAATCTGTTTCCTAAGCATGAAGAAAACAAAGGTTGGCAGGATGGTTTTTAAATTTCAACTATTCGATTCTTGATGCAACAAATACTATTCAGTTTGACCTGCTGGTAACCAAAATTGGTATTCTGTAATTTTGGCCCGAAAAATCATAACAGAGCAAAAGAATCTAAATATAAGTAGGCTTACTTTTATTGAAACTTTTAACAAAATTATATTTTATGCTTTCCTCAAATGTCAAATGTGTGAAAAATCGAAAATTCCAAATTAAAAACTAGCATTTTTAGCACAAACAACTTCAAATATTAACGGTTTGAAAAAAAAGTGTTTTCATCGAAACGTGTTGTCAGTCAATGTTGTAGTTGTTCTGTGAGTGTTTTTAATTTATTTTTTATATGCTTATATCTGACTAATATTGTTTATTTTTAAACTTAAAATTAAAGCTTAAAGTATTTTAACAGCTATGGCTACTGAGGCATGTGCTTTTTTTAAAAAATCAAGGAAAAAATGTGTTTCGTGCAAATAAAGTTATATCCTTGTAGCTGTTTGCTTCAAAACAAGGTATATCCAATGGTGTGTTATATTCGGTGTGGATGAATTTTATTGTTGTTTTATCATGCAAAATCAGCAAAGTTTTGCTGTTTTTAATATTTATATTAACCCTTAAATGGCCATTGTATCTTTTAAGATGCAACCACTAGAAGCCTCTCATTCCACCACTATCGACCAGAAAGCTATGAAATGTTAATCGTTACAGTCGGAAAAACCTAGCCCGTTATTACAAGAAATAAAAATATTTAAAATCTGTTACATTTGTATGAATATTTTATGAACAAACGAAACAATATTTTTTGTGAAAATAAAGTCAAGTCAAGTCTTAGTAGGGCGAAATTTTGGTACATGAGTGTCTTCTAAGCCACTAAAAAACTATTTCCTGCTGCAGAAATACATATTTATTTACGATATTATGCCAATTGAATCGATTACAACCTCACCTGATGTATCTTTTGCCCAGTGTAACGTTAAAGATACAATCACTTTTTACAAATAACTTCTAAAAAAATTTTTTTTTTCAAAAATTTTATGAGAAAACAAAAAAATTCTTGGGCATTTAATGAAACCTTTACTTTGACGATAACCTATATTGATCACATACTTTCATCATAATAGCGTTTTTTTAAATCAACTCTTTTAGTATATTCCCATAAGCTAAAATCAAGAGGTCAGAAGAAAAAAACTTAATTTTTTTTATAAATTAAGTTTCTTTCTCGCCGCTTGTTATTGGAAGGATCATATGACTTGAGTTATTTGGATTTGAGTTATTAGTTGGTTTAATAATGATCCAGATCAGTAATAATGTTTTTCCCTGTTCGCGGGAAAAGGAACAAGAAAGAGCCGTGTAACCGACTTTTCGGTCGAGCTAAGAAAGACATTAAATCAATGGATCATTCTTCTACGACAAGAATAGCAGGCCGTTTTTAAAAATAACGTTGATAACGTTTTTGTGTACCCAGAAGACTGGCAAATAAATTATTGGAAATCTAGATACCTTACAATTTTCAAGTCGTTGTTTTCGATACAAACAGCAAAGAGGATAATATTGATGAAAAATTCAGAAGTCAGTAAGACAAAAATAAAATTCCGGTGCGAACCTTTTTATTTTGTAAATGTTGATGTTTCTTAGTTCCTGTGCGGCAAATCTTAAATCTAAAGACAAGAGATATTAAAAATTTGCTGATTAAAAGTGAATCATACTTGATTTGCATGTTTGCTCTATGTATCGTTATTGAGCGAAAAAATTTTCTTGAATAGAATAACATGTATTAAACATTTATAATATTTCTAATAATTACTTTTGACTGAATTGTTCGAATTGGGGCACTAGGCTTACTAGCTTGGTGTTCATAGATTCCATATAATGGAAATCGGTTATATGGTATATATCTACAATATTCAATGAGAAATATTCCCTCAAGTTGGAAATGAGAGTCATCGCTGAAGACCATTTGATCAATACATGGCACTGAATCTTATAAGCGAATAGGAACAGACATTTAAAAAAAACAATAGAGAACTCCCGTTTCTTATTATGCTCCATTGCTGAATTCTGCGCCGAATTTAGGTCCATTTTAGTTATTTTAATTAAAAACATCAGATTTAAGGGGAACCAATATCTCTGATACATTTGACTTTTCTTTCGTTTTTCTTTAAAAACTCTCTACCCGAGTTGTTGTATTTTGGTACTCTTTCCACATATAATTTAATGAGAGAAAATATTTCTGAAGAAGCCATTAAGGTTCTTTCAATTCTTGACTCATTGTTGGAAATAATTGTCAAAAAAATAATCTTTCGTAAGAACGAGATAATAAGCATGTCTGAGGGCTTTATGGCGAGATAAAACTGTTTTAAAGATATAACATGTCATTAGGAACAATTTTTTGACAATCATAAAATGTGTAGCTCTTAAAGTTTTATGTACTTTGTTGTGTTACAACAACATTTTATATACCGTATACCATTTCAGCACTCATAAAAACAAATCAGACCTGCTGTACTTGAATGAAATTGTGTTCAACATAAATGTTAAATAAAACATCGTCTTTAAGAAATAGTTGCTATTGCTTTGAAAGAGACTTAATATATTGGACTGTGTTATGAAAAGTGTTCTGATTAGATGCGTGTTAAGCATAAGCTTAACTAAAATTCATTATTTCGCACATAAAGGTCGATTTTCTGAGCCAAAATAAATTGGTATCCAAAAAAATTTAGCCAGAAAAGCAAAGCATGTAATTTGCGTGCGCCAAAGCGTCACTGAGTGCACGCAACAGTTAAGTGCACAACAGCCGCCATGAGATGATTCTACTTTGAAGAGGTGGTAAAAAGTGGAATGAGAAGCGACACGTGCGGTCGTCAATCGTCGCCAATCTGTTGCTTGCGTTTTATTTGTTTGTTATTTGGTCCTTTCACTCCTTTTTTTTTGCTGTATTATAATTTATTGCTTTTTTTTTAAGTGCGGAAGTGTTGCTTTAATTTGATATTTTCGTGTGGCAAATATTGCATGCGAGCCATGTGAGTTCTTTGAGCTTGAGTTGATGTTGATAGAGCTTGGCATTTAGAAATAATATTGCATTCTGCTTACTCCAAGTTCAAAAGCTTTTGTATATAAAAACCAAAAATAAGCTTAGAAATTGCTATAAACCTTCCACAACCTCTATAAAGTTCAGCGCTTTAATAAATATCTTTTTATTTTTTAAGACTTGATTATTTAATTTTTCAATAAGTTTTTACTTTATAATAAATATTTCTGTTTTTTAATATAATTTAAAAATTGTCAACATTTGTGTCATTCCAATTATATTTTTTTGGGTGTAAAGTTCAAAAGCCTACGCTGATTTAATCTTGTAAATATTTAGTTTTTTCTTTCAATGCGACATATGCTCTGGTTCTCTTTGTTTCAATTTTTTCCTATTTCCGTTTTCATATGCATACTTACTTATATACAAAAATACACACATTCATATTCATATACACATAAATATACATTACTGTAATTCAATTCCGGCTAAACATCTTGTTGTGTCGCATGTGTTGCGGTTTGATGTAGAACAGAAATATTATTTTTCTAGCAATTTTTGAAACAAACTTAAATGTAGGAAAGTATGTAACTTAATGCCTGAAAACTGTGATATTCTCTGCAAATTGGGGCATATAGAAACTGGTATCTGTATATATATATATATATATGTACTTCTTACTTTACATTGTATATCTTCTTTTAACCTTATTCGAAGAGCCAATCCACGCAAAGCATTAAATCAGAAGTTTAGCTTTAGTTTTTTCTCTACGATAGTGATAAGGTTTTTGTCAGTTAACTGGTTTTGATGGCAAAAACTGTCTAAGTAGATGGATTAAGCCAAGTCACGAGTACAAAATATTTCCAAACAAAAACAGTAATTATTAATTTATTTAATTTATTTTTTAATTTATTTAATTTAATTTTAAAAGAAAGCAATCCACAAAACATTCTAATTGAGTAAAACAAAAAACAGAAGTTTATAATGACAGCGATAGTGATAGTGATAGCGATAGTGATAGTGATAGTGATAGTGATAGTGATAGTGATAGTGATAGTGATAGTGATAGTGATAGTGATAGTGATAGTGATAGTGATAGTGATAGTGATAGTGATAGTGATAGTGATAGTGATAGTGATAGTGATAGTGATAGTGATAGTGATAGTGATAGTGATAGTGATAGTGATAGTGATAGTGATAGTGATAGTGATAGTGATAGTGATAGTGATAGTGATAGTGATAGTGATAGTGATAGTGATAGTGATAGTGATAGTGATAGTGATAGTGATAGTGATAGTGATAGTGATAGTGATAGTGATAGTGATAGTGATAGTGATAGTGATAGTGATAGTGATAGTGATAGTGATAGTGATAGTGATAGTGATAGTGATAGTGATAGTGATAGTGATAGTGATAGTGATAGTGATAGTGATAGTGATAGTGATAGTGATAGTGATAGTGATAGTGATAGTGATAGTGATAGTGATAGTGATAGTGATAGTGATAGTGATAGTGATAGTGATAGTGATAGTGATAGTGATAGTGATAGTGATAGTGATAGTGATAGTGATAGTGATAGTGATAGTGATAGTGATAGTGATAGTGATAGTGATAGTGATAGTGATAGTGATAGTGATAGTGATAGTGATAGTGATAGTGATAGTGATAGTGATAGTGATAGTGATAGTGATAGTGATAGTGATAGTGATAGTGATAGTGATAGTGATAGTGATAGTGATAGTGATAGTGATAGTGATAGTGATAGTGATAGTGATAGTGATAGTGATAGTGATAGTGATAGTGATAGTGATAGTGATAGTGATAGTGATAGTGATAGTGATAGTGATAGTGATAGTGATAGTGATAGTGATAGTGATAGTGATAGTGATAGTGATAGTGATAGTGATAGTGATAGTGATAGTGATAGTGATAGTGATAGTGATAGTGATAGTGATAGTGATAGTGAAAGTGATTGTGCTTATTCTTGCCGAAATAATTTTCTTATCCTTGTTTAAATTATGGTTCTTTTCCTTCTCCGAATCTTTGACCAGCTTTTAATCCAAATATCCTTATCGTTTTCCTATTTTAATTTTAATCGTTGTTGGAAATGCTGTTCTAAATTTTATCCAAATCCCTCTCTTTATCTTTATCCTCTTCTTCCCGTTAACTGTGCCGTTGGTCTTAGCCTTATTCTTTTCCTATACCTTGTTCTTATTCTAGTACAAATCGATACCAAAATCTTCATCAGGTTATCGACACATCCATAGGCACGAGTATTAAGTCGTGACAAAATATTCCTACCCTGCTGTTCGACTTTATCCTTATCCTTCATCTTTTGTCCAAACACTTGTCCTTATTCTTGTCTGAATAATCTTATATGTCCCTGTTAAAATTATTGTTCTTTTCCATGTCCAAATCTTTGACCAACTTTTAATCCAAATATCCTTATCTTTTTCCTAGTCTTAATATTAATCATTGCTGGAAATGCTGTTTGTAATTTTGACCAAACCCCTCTCTTTACCCACATCTTAACCCTCGCTTAAACGTTAACTTCGTCTTGCTTCTTATCTGTATCCCTTTTTAATACCTTGTTCTTATTCTAGTCCAAATCGTTACCAAAATTTTCATCAGGTCATCGTCACGCCCTTAGGTATTAGATCGTGACAAAATATTCCTACCCCACTTCTGCTTGACCTTACCCTTATCCCTCTTTTGTTGTCCAAAGCCTTGTCCTTATTCTTGTTTGAATCATTTTCTTTATCCTTGTTATGTTTTTTCCATTCGTTATCTTAATCATTGTTCAAATGACTGTCCTTAACTTTGTTCAAATCCTCCTTTTTATCCACATCTTAAACCTCTTCTAGCTGTTAACTTAGTCCTTCCTCTTCTTCTTGTCCAAATTTTTTACAAATCCTTGTACAAATTCTTATCCTTTTTCTAGCCCAAATCCTTACAAAAATCTTCATCAGGTAAACATCCGTAGGTATTAACCCGTGATAAAATATTCCTGCCCTGCTTTTGCTCGACCTTATCCTAATCCCTCTTCCTTTGTCAAAAGCCTTGTCCTTATTCTTGCCTTAATCCTTTTCTTTACCCTTGTTGAAATTATTGTTCTCTTACTTGTCCGCATCCTTGACCAACTTTTAATCCAAATCCTTGTTCTTATCGTTTTTCCCATTCGTTATCTTATTCATTGTTTCAAAGATTGTCGTTAGCATTCTCCAAATCCTTTCTTTTTTATGCATGTCTTAACCCTCTTCTAGCCGTAAAATTAGCCCTTGCTCTTACCCTTGTTCTAATTCTTGTCCAAATCTTTTACTGACCTTATTCTAATTCTAGTAAAAATCCCTGCAGTTCATCGACACACCCGTATTTAGTTGTGACAAAATATTCTTACCCTCTTTCTCAATGTTCTTATCCTTGTCTCTCTTCTTTTGTTCAAATCCTTGTAATTGTTGTAAAAGAAACCCTTATGTAAATTGCAGTTCTTATCCTTTTCTTTATCTTAATCACTGTCAAAATCACTGCCTTTAACTTTTTTCAAATCCTATGCCATATCCATGTTGTAACCCTCTTCTAACCCTTGTCGTAATCCTGCCTTTGTCTCCTTGTTTTAATTCTTATCCAAATTCTTAACAAATTCTTCGAAAGTTAACATTGAGGTATTTAAATGAACATATACTTTAGCGCACTGCAACAAAATCAAGTAGAATCCTCTAGAAGCTGTGCCCAAATGTGGGAGTGTCCTAGGGTGGATTTCCAGTATTATGACTGTCATCTGGATGGTTATGGTTATGGTTATGGTTATGGTTATGGTTATGGTTATGGTTATGGTTATGGTTATGGTTATGGTTATGGTTATGGTTATGGTTATGGTTATGGTTATGGTTATAGTTATGGTTATGGTTATGGTTATGGTTATGGTTATGGTTATGGTTATGGTTATGGTTATGGTTATGGTTATGGTTATGGTTATGGTTATGGTTATGGTTATGGTTATGGTTATGGTTATGGTTATGGTTATGGTTATGGTTATGGTTATGGTTATGGTTATGGTTATGGTTATGGTTATGGTTATGGTTATGGTTATGGTTATGGTTATGGTTATGGTTATGGTTATGGTTATGGTTATGGTTATGGTTATGGTTATGGTTATGGTTATGGTTATGGTTATGGTTATGGTTATGGTTATGGTTATGGTTATGGTTATGGTTATGGTTATGGTTATGGTTATGGTTATGGTTATGGTTATGGTTATGGTTATGGTTATGGTTATGGTTATGGTTATGGTTATGGTTATGGTTATGGTTATGGTTATGGTTATGGTTATGGTTATGGTTATGGTTATGGTTATGGTTATGGTTATGGTTATGGTTATGGTTATGGTTATGGTTATGGTTATGGTTATGGTTATGGTTATGGTTATGGTTATGGTTATGGTTATGGTTATGGTTATGGTTATGGTTATGGTTATGGTTATGGTTATGGTTATGGTTATGGTTATGGTTATGGTTATGGTTATGGTTATGGTTATGGTTATGGTTATGGTTATAGTTATGGTTATGGTTATGGTTATGGTTATGGTTATGGTTATGGTTATGGTTATGGTTATGGTTATGGTTATGGTTATGGTTATGGTTATGGTTATGGTTATGGTTATGGTTTTAACCATAAACGTGATGCTAATGCCAAAGATTATAGCAAAAACTAGTCACAAAAGCATAAAAAATGTGATGACCGCATCTTAAATGATAATCTCTTTTAGAAGAGGACCGTTTGATCCTATCATTATATATTTTTTCTCTCTCAGTTGTAAGCGAAATGTGAACTTTATTTCCAGAATTTCCCCACGTTAAGATATACCTGATGACATTGGATAGGACACGAATTTAAAGTAAATTTGCTGTCTTTTCATGTCAGGTGATCACCGTAGTTATGGTTTTCGTAGAATATCATCATAAGGCTAAAAAAATCCCTTTTCAATAAAAAGAGTCATTCTCAATTATTTTCGCAAAAATTTCGATTAAAAGCAATCAATTATTTGCTGTTATTTCACACCGATTCAGCCATGCATATATTGCAAAAGTTTCAAAAATGGAAAAATTCCTTATGAGGCAATTGAACAGTTACGTCACTGATTTTATTTTTACTCTACTTAAGTAGGACGTTAACATTCTATCTTTATGACCGATTGACAATAACAATTTTCTCTGCTCCATATAATCAATTATTAAACCATCAACAAAAATAGAAGAGAAAAAAAAAATAAAAATAAAACCCAAAATCATGTTGGTACTTGGCACTCGTGGTATATATTTTAAGTCCTCATGCCTCAAGCTTTCAAGCTGGAACTTTTATTTATTTATTTATTTAATTATTTATGCCTTAAATATTTGCTTCACTTGTAGAACTTTTTTTTTTTTTGCTGCATTCCGCACAAAAACCCGAACAACATGTTGAGGCCTGAAGGTGTCTGTGAGAGTGAGGATGCCGTGAGGCATGTATTGTGCGACTTAAGTTTATAGAACTGTCAGCTTTTTGGGCTGACATATATGTTCTGTGGTGCGTTTGAGTGTTGCAAGCAGCACACACAAACACAAACATAGACACACACATACTTAAATATAAACATTTGAAATTTTGCCTACTTGAGTCGGAAATTCGTGACATGCATAAATAATTCAGCATGTTTATATGTCAGACGTATGTCAGTTTATCTGTGTATTTGTGACGCAGTACATACTCGTAGCTGAAGAAGTTTTCTTTCTATGTATGTGTGTATGCATGTGAACGAGCATGCCTGCTCGTATGTGTAGAAAGTTTTTATTTCTAAAGTTGAACGTTCCATGCAAGAGCAACAAACAGGACCACATAATAATAACAACAACGATAACAACAACAGCAACAAAAGCTACCGGATATGAAAAATACTCAAGTATTTCCGATGTTTGAAAAGCGAAAATTATGAAGGCATATTTTTTATTTCTCTTATAGGTATCTTTTCCTGAAAGATTTCGAATAATTCTACAAAAAAAAAAAAAAAAAAACTGTGTAGGTCGTGAGGAGCATGAAATCGATTGTAAAACATGAATACATAACCGGAAAGAGACAACACACACATGCACACACGCATGCTTGCAAGCACTCACGTTCTACAATATGCGGTGCCTCAAAGGATAACAAAAAAGCAATATCCTTTTTCGCACAAAAGTTCAACAACAAAAGCAGCAGCAAAAGGTAGCTAGAAAGAACAGCTAGTGAAGAAGCGATGTGTAGAGAGAGATGTATCAGCTAGAAGAAGAGGTCACGTCAATCTTTGAATTACTGATGAATGTGAAAAAAATATTAAATGCAAAACGCGCCACAGCAAGTTTCTGCCAGAACAATTCGCTTGCGTCCATTTATCATCAGTCATGGTTGAACGAGAAAAGGTTATCAGCATCATCAGCATTCTCATCATCAACCTCATTCGTTCTTATGATTAACTTAAATGCTTTGCAAGTTTAACTCAACCGCGTGAAAGGATGCCAAAAATGTTTTTTTTTTTTCTGTTTTGTCTTTAGCCAGTTTAATCTTAATGCTTTCTTTTGTTGTCTTTAACAAAACTGACAAAAAAAAACATAACCTCAAGGGCAATCAGCAGAGAGCCACAGGATGTTTGTGAATTTTTGGCAAGCACAGACCATGTTGCTACTGCAGTTTATTATCAGCTGAAGTTTGTGTGAGAAATTTTGCAGAAAGAGTTTATCTTGAGGCATCATTTCAAAATTCACAATAGAACCTAATCGGCTAAAAGCATCTGCTACCACATCATTATGTTTTTGTTTTATCAACTCAACTTCTTCATATAGACTAGCTGTTTTAGGAAGAGCAGATTTAAAGAAATTCATTAAACTTTAACGTAAGGTTAAATGAGGTCAACAAAAGGGTCAATACAACATAGTTCAGTGTCACAACTTGGTAAGGCTAGCTTTAAATGAATTAACCAAAGACATTATAAGGCAACTTTGAGCACTCTGGGAAGAGAGTTTTCCCAGTTAGCAAAAATTGTTCTTTTTTGAATTAATTTATGAAGCTTTAGAGATGGAACAGTGTCTGGTACTTAGTTTTGGTTAAGCCAGACCAAAAGAAATATCAATGGAAAGAAGAGCTCAATAATTTTGCAATAAGTTGAAATGCATGTTAATACCGTGAAAAATACATATTGTACAGGTGTTTAAAACAACCTCTTTTCAAAAATCACGATATATACATTTTTTGGGGTCTCAAAAGTGTTTGTAAACATACAAAATTTCAAAAATTATTTCAGTAAATATATGTTTACCATGAAAATCTTTAGTTTTTTGCTTATCTGGGGTATGTATTCTCAAGAAAAAAAAGTAATGTGCAAAAAACTTCGTTTTCCGCAGAAAAGAGGTTCAAAGGAACCAAAACCACTCAATAGGGATTCTCCGATCAAAAAAAAAAAAAAAACTATGCAGAAATTCTCAGTCCCTCCTCTTATTTTTGAGTCCGTGTCCTGTGAAACTTAAATGTCGATCCGGCTTACTACATATGTTTAATTTTTGTTATCGGCAAATCCAGTATCACTCACGTTTCAGTCATAGCAGTAAACATGAATTTTTCTCCATTAAATATAAAAGCTTTTAATATAAAATTATATGGTATAAAGTTTAAGATATGCTTACACATTTCGAAAAAATTATCTTTAAATGGTGTGTCACTCACGTTTCCGGACGATTTGCATTTTTCGAGTTCTCCTAACGAATTGCTTAAAATCTGCGAATTGTTTGAGTTAATATAAGGAAAAAATTAATTTTACGTAACGAAATTGAGTAGAAATTTTAACTGCAGGAAAGTATTTAGTTTTTTCTCAGAATTATAAGATTTTTTCACATACTCATATTGTCACTCACGTGTCAAGCCGGTGTCGCTCACGTTTCAAAACAATTTTAATTTTCTTTCTTTGCATCGTGGTTAATCGTGTGAACTTTATTGAGCATATTTTGAAAAAAAAACATTTTTTCCAGAAAAAAAATTTTTATGGAAAGTGGATTATGTAAAGCATAATAAAGTTAAAAAAATAATTCATAGTATAAAAACCACACAAAAACTATTTCAGAAATATATAATTTTAACAAAATTTATTCCAGTTCTGCATCCGAATCTTTATATCACTAAGCCTAATTCGTTGATCCTTACGCTCATTAAAAACCATAGACCGTGCAAAATTTCACTATCTGACTGACCAATTAGCAATTCCGTCGAGGCCAACGGCTTAAAATAATGATTAAATTAGATTTTTGCTAAGTTTTCTAAGTTTGTTTTCTTATATGAATCCGGATTTAGCTATAATTTGTATCTATATATTTTTCTTCATACATTCTTTTAGGGTCGGCTTTCACTTCTTCTTGATGTTTTCGTCATCTTCTTTCATTTCTAATACAAAAATAAATAAACAAAAAATTAAATGTCACTCACGTTTCACTAATTCAAATGCGTTTTTAATGAAAAATAATTGTGTCTGCTTGATTTAAAAAAATACAAAATTCACTAATCTTACATAAAAAGTAAGTCCCAGACATAAATTGTGCTAGCCAATTATTTTCCAAGATAATCCAATTAATCAATAAAAATTGTCACTCACGTTTCACTCTTGAATCACTTTTATAAATTATATTTTTCGATAGAAAATAATTTTTTTAAAAATTTTAATATTCACTTTTCAATAGAAAATGTTTCAATTATGAATATTATATAACTGTGCTTTGATATTTAAATCGCGAAATACCAAATTACAAAAAATAAAAACCTAAAATTTTTTTTTAACTTGCTACAGATTAAAAATACATTCAATAAAATCTGTTAAAACAAGTAAAGAAAGTCTAAAGTCGGTCTAGGCCGAGGGGGGGTGCGATAAAGCCATGCGAGATAACGCCATATGGCTTTATAACTCAATTCGAAGAGTGATAAAGCCATATTTTTGTCAAAATTTCTGTATGGCTTTATTTCCCATCACAAAGAGCGATAAGGCCATATGGCGTTATCTCACATGGCTTTATATCTCATTTGATATTTTATTTTAAAAGGTTTATTTTGGTAATGTTTCTTATAGCCGAGAATCTGAGAGCCAATCTAATAACAATTTTCTCTGTAAAAGAAAACCTCAAACGTTTCATTGAGAAAATCCTTAGTTTTCACTGAAAAAACAAAAGCTAATGATTTTCCCTTTTACAGAATGTTCTAATTGAGGTGTAAAAATTCTGTAAAAGGATAAATAGCTAATTATATTTCACTGACAAAAAAAAAGAATTGTTATGATTAGAAATCATTTGAAAAGGTAATAATTGTTGTGAATTTCCCACTAACCATTTTTTAAAAAGAAAAGAAAGTTTTAGTTTTTTTTAATGTTTATTTCAAACTAAAAAATTTAAATAAGCAGAATTACGGAATATAATGAATAACAATCAAATCAACAATAACAATGCAACAGCAATGAATTGAGAGATAACGCCATATGGTTTTGTCTCTCAATTGCCAAAAATAAAATATGTCATTATCTCTCAATACGATGGGAGATAACGCCATATGGCTTTATCTCCCATCGCATTGAGAGATAAAGCGATATGGCGTTATCTCGCATGGTTTTATCGCACCCCCTCCTAGGCCGACTATGAAATACCCTAAACCCACTTTTCAAAAACAAAAAAATTTTTATTGTAAATGGGCGTGTCCGTGGGCGGATGAAGCCTATATTTTATATGCATTTTAATGTTGATGAAAAATTTACACATACCAAGTTTTATTCCTGTAGCTCACAGTTAATGTCTTTATTGTGCTTTCGCTATGGGAGGTGGGCGTGGTCATTAACGGATTACTCCCAATTCTTGAACACACCTTAGTTTTTGTATAAAATACATACATACCAAATATAATTTCTCTATGACAAACATAACCTTATTTATTGAGTTTTAAACTTTTTGGGTTGTATGGGAGGTAAGCGTGTCCGTGGGCGGATTACGTCCATTTTTCAAAACCATCTTTGACTTGTCATAAAAAACATATGTGCCTAATTTTAGCTCTTTAGGTTAAACACAGGCTTATTAATTGCGTTTAAAATTGTTGGGTTGTATAGAAGGTGGGCGTGTCCGTGAGCGGATAACGTCTATTTTTCAAAGACATCTTTGTGTTGATATAAAACACATACATATCAAATTTAATTGTTGTAGGTTAACTATGAGCTGAGTTATGCAGTTTTCAATTTTCGTGTTGTAAGGGAGGTAGGCGTGTCCGTAAGCGGATGATGTCCATTTTGTAAAACTATCTTTGTTTTGTTGTAAAAAACATATGTGCCAAATTCAAGCTCTGTAAATTAAACACAGGCTTATTTATTGCGTTTTCAATTTTTGAGTTGTATGGGAGGTGTGCGTGTCCGTGAGCGGATGACATTCATTTTTCTAAGACATCTTTGTGTTGATATAAAATACATACACACCAAGTTTTAATATTGTAGGCATATTATAAGCTGAGTTATGCAGTTTTAAATTTTTGCATTGTATGGGAGGTAGGCGTGTCCGTGGGCGGATTCCAAAAATATTCAATAATTCAGATCCTTGGATCCATGTAATCATGTGTACCAAGTTTCACGCAATTATCTCTACTCCTTCTTCTTATCCTTTGTATACGGACAACACACAGACGGACGGACGGACGGACGGACGGACGGACGGACGGACGGATATGAATAGCTCGACTCACGAGGTGACGCTGATCAAAAATATATGTACTTTTCTATACCGGACTCGCTTCGTTCTATGCGTTACAAACGTTTGCACAAAGTTAATATACCCTGACCCTTCAGGTTTAGGGTATTAAAAAAATGCTTGAAATTCTGTGAACTTTTTATTTTCGCTCAGAATCGCCAGTTCTTAAATTATAAATATTTTCCAAAACCTGCGTCTTAAAACTTTATTTGCAAAATTATTCCACTCTGACTCGAAATTCATAACATTAACTTCAAATTTGAATTCTCTTTCACTCATGCCAGAGAATGAAGCAATTTTTTGGGAATTCTAAGAACGTTTTCATTCAAATTTATTACTTTTCTGTTTCTTCTTTTTCTACCGCAGTGCTTACATTTTCCAAATATATCCAAATTCTCTTGGTTATTTCTTTTTACTTAACGCTAAAAACTAAAAGTTTTTTACTGTAAACGTAACGCAGTGTAGTGGTCTTAAAAATGCAAAAAGTATTCTCAATGCGTAAACATACACACACACAAACAGATACCCACAGTCTTGCATAAGAATAAGTTCACTACCAACACGTATGCAATTTCATGCAGCTGTGCACTTGACAGTACTTCCTTGCCGCCATCTTGAAACAAGTTTGAGCCAGTGAGGCGCATCATAATCCTTGACATTTCAACTGCTTGAACTACTCAGCTACATTGTCGCTGTAATTCAGAAACTTTTAGAGGCATCGTCCTCCTCCTCCTTCTTTCTGTCTAGCATCTTATTGATTTTTTATTATGGATTTTTTCAGCTGCACTCTTAGAAGTTAAGCTTGTTTTTCTCATATTTTTTGCAAAAGCTGGTTTTATGCACCTTTCTGCATGTGTTCTGAGTGTGTGTGTGTGTGTGTGTTTGTGTAGATAACTTCGGTGTGCGTGCCATTTGCATTGTCAACCGGATATGAATTGCAGCCTTCTGTTAAGTTGATTTCCGTTTTGCTCTTTTGTTGCATTTTTTTCTGTTTTTTTTTTTCGTTTGTTTTAAAGCGCACTCAAGAGGCATACGTTTGTATTGCATCATTGGTTATATAGCTACTCAAGGCCAATAACAACAATATGGCTGCAACTTTCTCTTAAGATCACTTCTTCGCCTGCTTTCGGCTAACGTTTTATTCTTATTGTTTCTGCTTTTGTCTTATAGCGAGGCAGGCGAGGCGACGCTGACGAATGAACTTCAAGATTGCGATGCATATTAAAAATTCAAACTAAGTGGCAACTCTTGTGTCATGTGTGGCAATCATGATGTGCTTTTGTGTGTATGCATGTGGCAACCACAATACTTGCACATCTAAAGTTAAGCAATAAAAGCATTCATTTATCGTCTGGTTGCTGGTTTTTCTTTTTTTTTAATGCAATTTATTTTCATTTTTTTTTTTTATTTGATTTTGTTTTTATTTTTTATTTATCTTGCTATTCATTTCTATACACATTTCCTACACACATACATAGATTTCAAGCATGCCTGCTTCACAGCCACTCACTCACTCAGCTTCAATTGATTTCGAGTGGATTTTCGAAAATACATTTTAAGCACACACACACACAGACACATTTCAGCATAATTAAATTTGTTATGGAAATTCAATTGCTTAAAATTTGTGAAATTTCTACACGAACAAATTTTAAAGTAAAATACAAAAAAAAAAACAAAAAAAAAATCTACAAAAAAGCAAACAAAACGAAAATAACACAAAAATATGCAATAACTTTGGAATTCAATCAAATTGCTTAAAATACCAGTGAAAATTCGATAACATAAATTGATTTATAATTTCTTGTGTTGCTTTAGGATACATTTTTAGTCAACCAACAGAACTGCGTTGTTGACCTGGTGATGGTTTTTGCCTTTGACATGGCCGCATATCAATAATAATTTTGGTTAAACGCAAAAGTATCGGTTTTATTGATATCGGTCTTGTTTGTTTGAGCATGTCTTTGATAGTATTTTGCTAAATATTTGAAAAATTTATTTTATCTGCTATTTTAAAAGGTAATCAATTTTTAAGCAAATGTCTTGAGTCTTACTCTACATACTTAAAATCGCTTGAAGTCTTCAAAAAGGTGCCATCATTACTATAACATAATTTCGTAAAATGTGAGTGCGGAATGCTTGATTTTTTTTTTTAAATTTCATAGCATATTTTTAGGCATTTTTTTGTTTTGTGATTTATTGATACTTCAAAAAACTTTATATTTTTTCATTTTGAAAGTTTCTGTTTTACAAAAAATTTTTAAATATATTTTGTCGCACCTATTATGGTGTCCGTTTTTACTTTGAGGTATTTTATAAGTATTTGGAACTAAAAATTATTATTTGAATAATTTAAAATCGAATAAATAGAAACGGACCCCTCATTTTTGACGGGAAATAACTAGTTTTTATATATTTTCATTAATAATTATTATTAAATTTTGTTAAATTTTAAGTGAAATATTACAATTCAACAGCGATCATCAATAAAATTAACCAAACCATAGATCAGATAAAAATCTCACGCTCTAGTGTACGCTTCAATTTATCGCTATTCAAGTTTTAAGCCATATTATTTAGCAAAATTCGACCAGCTGCTTGTAACATACGAATAATTTAATAAATTTGTGTATGATTGCAGGCAATTATTAAAGCATTATATATAATTAAAAACAAACACACACACATGCACACACATTTACACGCCAACATTTCATCATAATTACTTAGTTAAAGCTGCATGTTATTGGCTTATTTTGGTTGTTTTCTAGTCAACAAACATGCATTTTAAGCAACTTAATTTTATGCTCAATAATTTTGCTGTGCTGCTATTTTGCTAAATAATGTCGTCCTTGTTGTTGTTGTTTTGTGTAACAACAGTTGTTAGTATATATTTTGTTGTTGCTACTATGTATTCGCTGCAATTATGTTGTCAACATTTGCTATTTGCTGATGCATTAGTTTATGTTTATTTGTTGTTAGTTTTTTTTTTAATTATTTATTTTTGTTGTTTTCCAACAGCAATTAATTGTAATTCGACATCAAAAGCGAAATAAATGCATTTATATTTGCTTATGTGTGTGTTTGCGTGTGTCTGCATTAATGAGCTGGTATTGGTTAAGTGTCGGCATTGCTTTGCAAAATGTCATTATCGACATTTAGCTATCGTTTAACCATAAACACCCAATAGAATGCAATATGCCATACATACATACATACCTACAGGCACACTTGCATATTTACACATTTACAAATTGTAAATGTGTGCTTGCGTTGTTGTCGAACTGGTTCTTTTATTGCTCTTCTCGTATCTATGTGCGAATTCATTTAATTATCTTGCGTATTAATTGTTGCCCATTCGAGTTTAATGAAGCGTTAAAAGGTGTTCGAGTGATGCTGATATTCACCACCACAAGCACAATGCAATTGTTGTTAAGTGTTCAATAGCTTGGATATTAAATCCATTCAGTTGAATCGATTTTGATGATATGAAAACGCCAATATTTGCAAATTAAAGACGGCAGCTAAAGAAGTCGACCAGGCATATTCGATTAAAATCGATTTTCGATGTTAAGAGACAAAAAATCGATGTTTTAACATTGAAATTTTTAATATTGCTATATCTCAAACATCGTACAGAGGTGCACGGGCAAAATTCGGCGACCAAAAATAGTTTTTCACATTTCACTTTTTCGAAAATCTAATCATGCATTTTTGTCAAGCATACTTTAGTTAAGAAACATGCAAATTTTCAGGTTCATAGGTCAACTATAATGTGAATTTATAAATATTTTTTTTTATATATGATCATAAGCCCTCTATAATAGCATTTCCCAAGAAAAACTGGATAATGGCAGGGGATCAATTTGACCCAAATTACTTTTTGACCACATAGAATTTTCCTGAGAGATTTGTCCTCAAACTTATATGGAATAAAATTCAAGACTATTGTTTTATGTTACTATAGGTATAAGTGACAATTTTTATTTTAAATAGGATAAAAAAAAAATTAACGAAAAAATGCAAAAAAAAAATTCGAAACAAATATTTTTTTTTTATATAAAAAGTGGTCTTTTTTCTATATTTGTTAAAATGTTTTCAAAATTCCAACGGGGTATTAATCCTTAAAGATGAACTTTGTTAGTCTGCATGTTGGTTTTAACATTATTTTAAAACTAGTAAGGTATATCTTCGACTTGAAAAAAAAAAAACAAATTGGCCATTTCAGCCCTTGAAAGGACTTTGACCGAGCTTCTTATGATCAATTGTGTTGTGTGTGTTATTAAATGTTTCTACACAATTGACCGAGAACTGGACCTACATGTTTTATGCCGACTCCGAACGGCTCATGTTCTCAAGAAGCTTTACATGGCATTATTTACTCTCTGAGGTTTGCCATTGTCTGCAGAGAGGTGGTGACCGATCAGAAAAATTTTTATTGAAAAAACTTTTCGCCGCGGCTGGGGATCGAACCCGGGCTCCGAGCATGCTAAGCCACACACTTAACCTGCATGCCACGGTCACCACTATCTATATCTTCGACTTGGCCGAAGTTAAAATACCCCCACGGCCGTTACTTAAAGGCAAAAAAATCTTAAATTGGAGCACTTTTTGTATGAGATATTAAAAGGCTTTATTATTTTTATGTGTCTTAAATACCCACACATCAAATTGTTTTCCTGCAGCTTAAATATAAGTCTTTTTATAAAGTTTTCAATTACGAGGTCGTATGGGAGTTTGGCGTATTCGTGGTGGTTTCAGTTTTGTAGCTTAAATATTAACCTTGGAATAATTTTACTTTAGCGACCATGCCCGAATTTTTTTTTTCTTATTTTTATTAGACGTATATGGACCTCCTAAACCCAATGGTGAAAGAAAAAATTGTCGGTCTCGATTGGTTTAGGAGATAAAATTAGCGAAAGTTTGAAAATTCAGTGCAAATTTGTGTGTGTTTGGAAGCTAATATAAGCTTATTTTACTATACTTACCCAAAAAGGGGGTTTTTTACGGCGTATTAAACAAAAAAAAAAACAACAATTCATTCATTTTAAGAAAAAAAATATATATATTTATTAAAAAATACATCAGTCTGAGTCGGTATCAGAAGCATCAAGTTCATTCGCAGACTGTGCCTCCATATGAGCTCTAATTTTTCGACATTTCTTACAGGTTTCACAAAACTCAATATTTGATAAAAGAAAAAAGCGCCGCAGGCGAAAAATTGTTATTAAAAATCGCGGCGATTTTTAATAACAATTTTTCAACATTTCTTGTAGGTTTCACAAAACTTAAAATTTTGTTAAAGAAAATAGCGCCGCAGGCGAAAAATTGTTATTAAAAATCGCGGCGATTTTTAATAACAATTTTTCTATTCTCCTTCAAATATACCAATTTTCTTATAACTCAATTTCGTATTATGAAGGTTCAAGTTTTTGTGCTTTTCACGATATCGCATTGTTTCCTTTAATTAGCCCTAAAAATCCACATTTAGGTACATTTGCACTGAATTTTCAAACTTTCGCGAATTTTATCTCCTAAACCAATCGAGACCGACAATTTTTTCTTTCACCATTAAGCTTAGGAGGTTCATATACGTCTAATAAAAATAAGAAAACAAAAATTCGGGCATGGTCGCTAAAGTAAAATTATGCCTTAACCTTTTTATATAGTTTCACTATTATGAAAAAAGTAAGTAGATTGATGACGCCCATTTTTTTAATACACCTCAGTTTTAATATAAAATACAAAAATACCGAATTTCAGTTTTGTAGCTTAAATATTAGCCTATTTATAGAGTTTTCACTTTCACTATAGTGGGTTGTATGGGAAGTGGGTGCGTCCGTAGGCGGATGACGCCTACTTTTCTTCCACGATTTAGTTTTGATATAAAATACAAACGCGTCAAATTTTTTACCTGTAGCTTAAAGAAAAGCCTATTTACAGAGTTTTCAATTTTGTGGTTGTATGGGAGGTGGGCGTGTTCGTGTGTGGATGACACCCATTTCTATAACATGACTTATTTTTGATATACAATGAATAAATACTTAATTTTGTTATTGCAGCTTCGACAGAAGCCTCTTTATAGAGTTTTCAATTTTGTGGTTGTATGGGAGGTGGGCTTGTTCGTGTGTGGATGACACCCATTTTTCCAACACACTTCAGTTTTGACATAGAACACATAAATACCGAATTTCAGTTTTATAACTTTTATATTAGCCTCTTTATAAAAAAAAAAAAAAACAAATTGGCCATTTCAGCCCTTGAAAGAACTTTGACCGAGCTTCTTATGATCAATTGTGTTGTGTGTGTTATTAAATGTTTGCACAAAATTGACCGAGAACTGGACTTACATGTTTTATGCCGACTCCGAACGGCTAAATTTCATGTTCTCAAGAAGCTTTACATGGCATTATTTACTTTCTGAGGTTTGCCATTGTCTGCAGAGAGGTGGTGACCGATCAGAAAAATTGTTTATTGAAAAAAATTTTTCGCCGCGGCTGGGGATCGAACCCGGACTCCGAGCATGCTAAGCCACACACTTAACCTGCATGCCACGGTCACCACATAGCCTCTTTATAGAGTTTCTAATTTTGAGGTTGTATGGGAGGTTGTCCCATTCTCGAACTTGATTTTAGTTTTTTTTAGAAAAAAGCTTTAATATTGAATTTCAGTACGATAGCTTCAAAATTACGGCTGCAATCGTGTTCACAGACAGACGGACATGGCTAAATGAACTCAGGTGGTGATGCTGATCAAGAATATATATACTTTTCTTTACCTACCACGCCTCCTTTTGGGCGTTACACAAGTCGTGACAAAATTAATATACCCTTTACGCAGTACGCGTGGGGGTATAAAAATGCCGTCACAAAATTTTACTTTCCACTTCCGACGGCTACCAAAATTAAACTAAAGCTTTAAATAATATCCCCACTAAGCGAGTCTAGTATTTAAAGCCTCAGTAGACAGGTTTTCAAAAGTTTAAAGGATGAAAATTAGATAATAAAATGTTGTGGGGTCATTGTGACCCTGTGCTTAACCCTAATAGAGGGTTAAGGTAACTGGTTTTGTTCAGGCGGGAGAACATTTTTTCGATACTCATTGAGGATCGTCGATTTTTTCGCCTTAAATACTTTTCAAAGTATTAAATACTTATCAAACTTGTAATCCACACCTTCGGGGTTTTGGATACTTAATTTGCAACCTAGGTTTGGGTACACTCAGAAAAAAGTTTCTCAGAATATGATAAAAAAGCATCAACCTTAAAGTGGTCCTAAAAATTCCTAAAAATAATAAAAAACTTCCATGAAAAAGATAAATATATAAAAATATACCGTTTAAGAGAAGAATACTTCTTTATTTTGGGAAAAAGATTTTTTTTTTATTGAAGAAAATACTTCGCATAGTGAATTTTTTCTCAAAATATAGGAAATATTTTTTATTTTCAATAAGTTTTTCTTTTAAATGAGAATTTTTTTGTGCGAGAAATATACTAATCATTGTTATGCTTGGTTTTCACTTAGTCATTTTTTGTTTGACATGAAAGTAAAAAGGTTAAAATATCCCATAAATAATTACTTTTTTGCAATTTTTGCTAAAAACATGTGTTTTCGTATTCTTCGCCATTGTCAAACGAAAAAAAAAAATGACAACGTGTTGGCATTTTTCATTTGACTGGCAATAACTGACCATTGAAATTGACATAGTGAAAACCAGGCTTTAGAGACATGACATATTTCCATTTTCCACAAGCGAAAAAATATTTCTTCGAAATTGTGAAAATTTATTATAATTAAAGAAAATTATTTCGAAATCTATTCGAAATAGAGAAAATTGCTATTATCAAAAATAATGAAAGTTTTTATCACAGAAAGATAAGTGTTATATTTTAAGTTTACCGTAACTTATTAAGTTTACCGTAAAAGGAATGATTTTTGACGAAATATTTCTTTTGCCAAATCAAAAGCGAAATTCTTTTGTATGTAAAATCTTCTTGAATACAACTTCTTAACATAAATACTTATTATTATTATTTTAAAACCAACAAAAAAATAGTTGCTAGAATGGTATGCTTGGCTTCACGTTGGCGCACATTTCAATTCGACCGCCCATCAGGCTGTTTTATGACAGTCTCAAAATCTGGCCTTCAAGTGGCTGCCTTGTACTTATTTATTTATTTATGTTCACTATGTTTTATTTACTTTATTAAAAGAAAATCAACAACAACATCTTAAAAGCGTTTGACAAAAAATAACATTTTAGTTAAAATAAAAATTTTGACATGCAAAAAAGCGCTCAGCTCAAACCAATAAAGACTGATTTTGTGGAATGTAGCATGGTTGGGGGGAGGGGGATGCAGACGGTTAAGTTTGCTAATGCACTGTTATTGTTGTTGTTGCTGTTTAAAACGGTTGCTCATGTTGCTGCTGCTGCTGCTGCTGCTGCTCAACATCAATCGATTTTCTAAAAAGCAGCCGACACAAGGGTGAAAATTTCGATACAAGCATCTACCAGGGAGGGTTTGCATGCCGTCAGTTTTATGTGTTCTGGGTTTACTAAATCCTCCTCACTCCAATAAAAGACGAAAAACCATCTTAAAGCAATAAATTCCAGCATTTTGCCATTGCATGTTGGAATGCCTTAAAAGAGGGTCGAACTGAACGACTTGCCAGAAGGTATTGTGTTTGATGATTGGAGGGTGTTTGTGGGTGAATGTTTACATGTGTGTGTTTGTGTGCACCTCTATCGCTATTTAGATTATAATTTGAAATTTACCACTCAGCAAAAGCTGCTGCTGCTGTTGTTGCCGCTGCTGCTGTGTTCGTTTAGGCCATTCGATGATGGTGGTTGATGATGATGATGGCTGCCAAACGCTCGATGCGTTTGTCAATCGTTTGCATGTCGAAGCGCACTTGACGCAACTTGACTGCAGTGCGTCAAGCATGCCTCAAACTGTTGTTGCTCTTCATGTTGTACTTGTTGTTTTTGTTGCTATTAGCGATGTGTAAGCACTTGATGAGAATGGTTTGTGAAAAAAAAATCTGTATTTTTAAATATTTTTGCATTTTTAAGCAGTATTAGCAGCAGCAGCAGCAGCAGCAGCAGCAGCAAACGCTGCTATAACATGTCAACAGCAACAACAATAACAACAACAAGCACACATCGTAGTTTTGGCAGTTTAAGCATTAATGGAATTTGCTCTTGTCAATGTTGCACAGTCGTCAAATTTCTTACTTTTTGCGCTCAAAATTAGAAAAATTATTTTGCAAATTCTCATAAATAGCATAAATAATACATAATCCTAATTCTTAATACAAATATTTTGTATTCTCCGCATATTAAATTCAGTGCACTTTTTGACATTCGACAATGAGCCGACTTAGTACTCACCACAAGAACCCATTTTAGGGCTCACGTCAATTGGCTATTTTTAAAATGAGCTGAAGAACGAAGGTAAAATTCACACCGTGGGGAGAAAACTAACATTTCTGATGTGTCTATTGGAACCTGGATGTATAACGAATATAACAATGTGTCAAAATCAATTATTTTGCCAATTTTTGACTTACGTCGTATTAGAACTAGTCCAACGATATTATTTTAGTAACCTCTTTACTTTACCATACTTATATTGGCAATACGTACTCCCAAATGTTGAAATTTATTGCTGAGTAAAGCCCCTAAAAGGAAACATGTTATTTGCCCTGGTTGAGGTTTTAACAACGAACCATTATTACAAAAATCGGATTCACCAATAGCTTCAACACAACCAAAACTATTTTCTTCTTTATATATAAGCCATTTTTCATCTTAATAACCCCCCAAAAAATGTCTGCATGCACAGGGATGCAGGGATCAGGTCCATTCAAATTATATGTATGTGTTATATATTCATCCCCAAGTCAAAATGATGTATACTTGTAAGAGCATGATCAGACTCAGTGATCAATACTGTAAATAACCTAGTATTTATATTTAATTCAGGACATAGATTCATTAAAAGATATAACATCTAAAACGGAATTAAAGTCTTTGCAAGCGCTTCTTAGTGGTTCATTCTGCAAAAGTTCATAAAAAGTAGATTAAAAGATCTTCTAGGACGAGAGAGGAAAATTAAAATAAACTTTACTCAATAACTAATGAACAATCCAACTTACATTTGACATAAATTAGCTAAAGCAGAACGAAATTTATTGTTTCTGAATTGATTCTATGTTTTTAATTTAACAATAATATCGTGGCACCATACAAATGAAACATATTCTAAGATTTAAAATAAAATACAAAAAAATTAACAACAACTACTACTTTAGGTAGCTCAGCAAATTCATCCAAAGGTTTACTCTAGTGGTGGAATTTGTATTCCGTCTCGGGGATGTCGTTGATTTTCTCCTGCTTGGGCTCAATGTTCGATACATTATCTGGCAAAGGCTTCCACCACCCAGACAATTAAAACTCATATGTGTTACGATGATTCCATTAAAAAATTTTATAAAAAATCAGTAATTTTTTTTTTATAAAGTTATCATAAAAACATATCTAAATGTTTTCTTATCATTAAATTATTTCGATAATCGCAAAACAAATTTTAACTTAATAGAATCAATTTGCAACAACTTTCATATTTAGCTCATGGCCTCATGGCTTATGGGGAGGGGATCTGAACCTGTGGACCACCCCCATATCTACGCCACTGCGACAGACGTATTAGAAAAAGTAGTTTCGATGAGAATTTAAATTAAAAAAAAATTTTTTTTTTGTATTGTTAAAATATCAATATACATATATTTAACTAGCAATACCCGACGTGCATTGCTACGCCTTAGACAAACACATGTACTTCATCTGAAAAAAAACTCCGGCAGCACTGCTCAAGTAACCAAACTGAGAGCAACTACCCACACAACATGACAGCCGTACTGTGTTGAGAGTTACTCTCACAGCAAGAGGTTTAGCATTATTTTTCTGCTGTTTAAAAAACATTAATGGATTAAAAAACATGAATTCTTAAATAATTAAAGAAAAAGTTTTGTAAAAAAACGTAGTACACTATAGTAATTTCGCTTGTCATAGCAATTGAAATGTGAAAAAATTATTAAATTAAAAATCGTTTCAGCGGTTATTGAGCACACTCGTCACCAAATACGCCGTGAGTTTCCTTTTATATAATAGTATAGATATAGATAATAAAAAATGACTGGCAAAAATATTCTTAGTTTTTTTTTTTAAAGAATTTTTAAAATCCACCGAAATCTTGTAGCCTTAGACTAGAAAACCGAAGACTGATGCCAAATCATGGTAGATGGCATGTTAAGAAGAAAACAGAAGAGGTCCATCAGGAACATCCTTGGGATACTCCAGAGGTAACAGTGAAACTGTATGATTTCACGAGTTTAAATAGAATGGATTGTTGTCTTTTACCTAGATACGATTCGATCCATCTCACCAATTTTATGGGAAATCCAATCAGAGATAAATTTCAGAATTGAGACTTTGTGATATACAACATCAAAAGCTTTGCGCCAAAGTTCGTGTAGATAACATCAGTTTATAGATCTTTTCCAAAATTTTCTATTGATTAAGATGTTATTTGAAGGAGATTAATAACAGAAGATTTTCCAGTAGAGAAATCTATGTTGGCATGGAGACATCAAAGACTTAATACTGTGTGATAGTTGTAAGTAACACATGCCTCGAAAATTTTGTAATTCCACAATAATTCCATAATAAATCAATTAAAGACCTGTTACCAGTCATTACCATTTGTTTACAATTTCCAGGCAGTTGCAGGGAAAGTAGCAAGATTTAAAAGAAGAATTGAAAAGTAAAGTGATCGAAGAAACTTATTCTTCACTTTTAAAGAAGTTTTATGATCTTTCAGGTTAGATAGATTTGTATACTACAACTATTGTGTCAACTTTTGGGAGAACAATGCCTTCAGTTTGAACATTAAAGAGATTTCATTATCAAAGAAATCAGCAAATACGTTAGAAATGCTATTTTTATCATTATCAGATACGACATTATTATATACTAGTTCTTTCCCTTCAAAAATGACGGGCCCGGTTTTAATAAAAATAAAACATGAAATATTGATTTTCTTTAAGCTGAATTAGAAATCAGCGATGGTCACATATTCGTTTTTAAGTTGTGCAAATAACAATTTTTAGTTCTTAAAATTTTTATAAAATAACTTTAAGTAAAAACGGAAACTATAGTAGGTACGACAAAATATGTTTATAAATTTTTTGTAAAACTGAAAATATCAAAATGAAAAAAAAAATATAATAAGTTTTTGAAGTTTGAATAAATCTCAAAACAAAAAATGCCTAAAAATATGCTATAAAATTTTTCAAAAAAGTCAAGTGTTCCGCACTCACATTTTACGGAATTATGTTATAGTAATTTTAAAAGAAGGATGGGCCTCGGTAGTCGAGTGGTTAGCGTGCTTGACTGCCAAATCAGAGGTTCTGGGTTCGAATCCCGATCTAGCCAAATTCCGAATCCCGATCTAAAAATTCAACAATATATACTACTTTGGAAGTTATAGTTGGTGGTATTAATGTTTGTGGAATATGTTTGTGGAATAACACTTGCCTCAGATTCAAATTCACATGTTGATACAGCGGTCCGCCACACATACAACATTCTACACTTGTTTCTCTTAATTTCACTTTGTCTTCTACTTAACTATCTCCCCATTTCCAAACCAAGGCAGCCTTGACTGAATAGGTTTGACACCTGAAACCCTTGGCTCAAAGCTAAAAAAAAATATAGTTATTGTAACTATTTTCGATAAAGCTCGCCGTAAGCTTAATAGAAGCTGAGTAATGGTTAAAAAACAAAATTCCAATCAAAACCAAATTAAAAATTTAACTTCGAGCTGGTCTCTAAAGTCGTCCAAGCTATTTTAAGAATTTAAAAAAAAAAACGAATTGGCCATTTTAGCCCTTGAAAGGACTTTGGCCGAGCTTCTTATGATCAATTGTGTTGTGTGTGTTACTTGCACACAATTGACCGAGAACTGGACACCTTCATGTTTTATGCCGACTCCGAACGGCTAAAGTTTATGTTCTCAATGGTTATTTACTCTCTGAGGTTTGGCATTGTCTGCAGAGAGGTGGTGACCGAGTAGAAATATTTTTATTGAAAAAACTTTTCGACGCGGCTGGGGATCGAACTCGGGCTGTTAACCTGTATGCCACGGTCACCACTGACAAAATTCTTTTAAGAATTTTGTTCTATTTAAAAATCGCTTCAAAGATATGAACTCATTTAAAAGTTTTAAAATTCAAACCATTTTTTGTGCCAATCAACTGCACTGTGCAACGTCTGAGCGAATCGTAATTTTTTTTTGTACTCACTTTTAAGCATTTTTGGCCAAATAAGAAGGTTCATTAAACTGGCACACAAAAAAAGAAAAATAAAAAAAAATAAATAAAACGCAGAGAAACAGGAGCGTCATAAGGGTGTTATTAAGAGGGCGCTGATGTTGTTTTTTTCTCCGGCATATAATTTTGTAACGTGTGTCGAGGCGTCACGTTTTACATTAACAGCAACTGAAACAACAACAACAACAATAACAATAACAACAAAATAACAACATGAAATTTAATGTAATTCCCAAATTATGCGTGCATGTTTTTATTGCCATCGTTATTGGCGTCGTTATTGTTGTTGTTGTTGTTGTTGTTGTTGTTGTTGTTGTTGTTGTTGTTGTTGTTGTTGTTGTTGTTGTTGTTGTTGTTGTTGTTGTTGTTGTTGTTGTTGTTGTTGTTGTTGTTGTTGTTGTTGTTGTTGTTGTTGTTTTTGTTGTTGTTGCTGTTCTGTTGTTGGTGGTGTTCTTGGAGCTCCAAGTTGCACGCGCAACAAACAGAATATTTTAAAATGCGTCGCTAACTGCGTGCGGGTAATTTTTGTGACTTTGAAGTTGCTGGCTGCCATTGGCTATAAAGGGTGGCAACGTTTAGTTATGACGAAAGAACACACATAAAACCAGCAACACCAACAACAACACCAACAACAATATAAAAACCTAACAAAACTCAAAATTAAATTAATTTGATGTTAATTTGCTGCTTTCGCACAATAACTGCGCTAAGGACGACGCATTTTGTCTGACTGTGTGTTTTTACGTCTGTGTTGCTTGTGGCAAAAAAAAAAGAATATAAAAATAAATAAAAAAAGAGGGCGTTAAGACATCACACTAGCTGCCACAAGCAACATAAATGCAGCTGCTTGAATTTTGGCTCTTATGTTTTTTTAAATGTTTTATTTTGCGCCAACTTTCTTAACATCTTCCTCTCCCTTCCAGCAGTTTGCAGCATCTTCATTGGCTTGGCATTGCCAACAACAGATTAGAGCTCGTAAAATATTTAATTACACTTGTTTGTTTACTTTTTTCTGCCTGTGTGTTTTTTTTCATTTTGATAGGGTGGCAACATTGTTTTTTTTTTTTTTTGAAATGCACAGCATCTTACATTTGTAACGAAATCTCTTTTCTATTTTATATCACATTTATTTGTATTTTAAATTTGTTATTGATCGCCATTTTATGTCCCGGTGGAAATGTTGGAATTGAATTGGTTTGAATTAGCTCTGTTGTCCCTTTATGCTGGAGCTGTTGTGTGCCGAATAGCACAAAGATAGCACAAAGAGCAGAAGGATACGAATTAAGAAAGAGAATTTATTTTTTTTCTTATTTTCACTGTTATTTTCTAGTGTTTTAATTTTGTCATGATTTATTTAGTAGCTTCAAATACAAAAGAAAGAACCTTTTTTTTATTTATTTTCATTTAAGATAGCAAAGATATATTTTAAGACTCGGACATACCAACAAAGTAAGGTCAATACAAAGGTTGAGCTGAAATGGACTGTATTTTAATGAAGATTATTTTTATGTTATGAAGCTGCCAGTGGAATTTCTTTAAGTACGTGACAAAAGCAACTTCAATCGATGTTCAATCAAGATGTTTTTAGGATTTTCTGTTTTAAGTTAATACAGTCCATATTTGAAATATGTATAATAAGGTCAGAGGAATACATATTTTAAGGTTTTATGGTTTATGAAACAAAATCCGCTCTCAATTTCAGAGATGAACTTAAGATACAGTTTTATGAGGATTTATAATTTTAACCTTTTGTGAGTTTGATAACCATATCTGTTTAAGTTATGCTTAAAAAACTGTTCAATTTTCCTTTGGTCATAAGCGATAACCGCCTTAGTCGACTTAAGAATAAATTTATAACTTATTAATACAGTTCTGTTCCACGCGTATTGATCCATTGACATATCCATTATTTTAGCCAAAGCTATGACATAAAAGCCGAATAACTCTTCATGCAAATCAAAATACAACGACGTTGCAAGGCATTTTTGCTCTTTTAATTTAGGTTTTGTGATAAAAATTCAAAATGATAGTGAAGATGTTTTCTGATCTCATAATAAACATAAGGAAACATTAAATAAATTCTTTGGAAAGCGCTCCTTCCACCCATGCAACGAAAATGTTAAATTGTTGCATGGCATTATTAATTGATACGTATATGTGATATGATTATATATATTATACACTAGTAAAGATTTATTTTGTGCCCACATGAAACATAATCAAAAAATTTATGTTATCATAATGATGCAGTAAGAACTGCTTCAGAATCGAAATACATTGAACATGCAACGGCGTTGCATGGAATTATTACACTCTGCGTATATGCGTTACGGTAAATGTTATACGGAAAAAGTAAAAGTTAGGTTCTTGGCCTCACGATGAAAATAAGAAAAAGTATAACGTATCAAAATCATAAGCTAGCAAACTAATGAAACAAAAATACAATATAGTTGCATGGAATTCTTACTTGATAAGTATAGATTATTATTTATTTGTCGGAAAATTATTTTTTTGCGACAATTCAGGTCGGATCACTGAACTTATGACAAAAACGAAAAACCAATAATGATGGCATGAGGTGGAGGCACATAAGCAAGACCATAATATTTAAAAATGCAACAAAATTACAAAACGTTGCATGAATTTATCAGCGAGTTTAAATGTTTATAATCACTTATCTCGGTGTTTATAGAGGCTACGGCAACTGATATAGAATAACAGTTAAAGTGCTTTCCACGCCTTATAAACAAAACAAAAAACAAGTTAATGACGTCATAAGGCATCTACGATAATTGCTTCATGCAACACCGTTGCATGAATTTATTGCATGAGGCTAAAGTAAACAAAATTAAATAAATAAAATCAAATGTTTGTCCTTCTGTCTGTCTGTTTGTTCCGTAAAGGCTCGAGCGCCATTTATCCGATTGAGCTGAAATTTAGACACCGAGTACATTTCACAGAGAGAAAGATCATAGAGGGTGTAAAAAAGTGGGCAGAAGTATGTGGGCGTGGTACTCTATAATAACTACTAAACACCTATACCGATTTTAATGAGTTTTGGTACGAAGGTTCAACAGCGCCCAAAATAAAATATAGACTCTACCAAATTCCAAAGACTTCCGCAAGAGGGCGCTTTAAATAGTGCATTGTTAAGACTCAATAACTCCTTAATGACTTAACCGATTTCAATAAAAATTCGGTACGTGAAATACTCTCACCTGACTCTGCAACTTTAAATTGATGCTATTTAAATTTCAGAAAACTTACGTAAGAGGGCGCTTTATACAATTAACTATGTCTGACTCATTCACGTCAAAACGGATGATGAAACTTGATGAACTTGGTAAGCATTTGTATCTGTTAATGAAATAGATCCTATGCTTTTGACCATTTTCTTCAGAAACCAGACGTCAGATCGAGACGTTGAAGATATAATTTTTTTTAATCATGTCAGGCAGGTACAGTTTTACGGAAATTTGACCAAACACATCGACGGAGGGAGGGGCAAAACCCCCAAAAAACCATAATTTAAAAAATTTAAAAATTTAATTGATTGAGAGCATTTTCAAAAATCGTCCTTTTTCTGTGTTCGATTCACAACCCCGAGTAACACCGGGTTACATCCGCTGGTCAAAACTAAAAAATGTGTGTGCAAAAGAGCAAGGATTAAGAGATTGCTTAAAAACAAAGTTAGGACAAAGACTAAGATAATAAAATAGAGATTAGAACAGAGGTCATGTTTTACAATAAGAACAATGAACAAGACAAGAATCAATATATTGGGTTAAAAATTGAGGATAAGGCCAAGAATAAAAATAAAGATGAGGATTAAGACAGGAAAATTGTCCAGGAATTAATTGCAGCTAAGTATAAGTATAAGTATAACAACAAGGATATCGACAAGAATTATACCAAGGGTTCGAATAAGAACAAGAATAAGAACAAGAACAAGAACAAGAACAAGAACAAGAACAAGAACAAGAACAAGAACAAGAACAAGAACAAGAACAAGAACAAGAACAAGAACAAGAACAAGAACAAGAACAAGAACAAGAACAAGAACAAGAACAAGAACAAGAACAAGAACAAGAACAAGAACAAGAACAAGAACAAGAACAAGAACAAGAACAAGAACAAGAACAAGAACAAGAACAAGAACAAGAACAAGAACAAGAACAAGAACAAGAACAAGAACAAGAACAAGAACAAGAACAAGAACAAGAACAAGAACAAGAACAAGAACAAGAACAAGAACAAGAACAAGAACAAGAACAAGAACAAGAACAAGAACAAGAACAAGAACAAGAACAAGAACAAGAACAAGAACAAGAACAAGAACAAGAACAAGAACAAGAACAAGAACAAGAACAAGAACAAGAACAAGAACAAGAACAAGAACAAGAACAAGAACAAGAACAAGAACAAGAACAAGAACAAGAACAAGAACAAGAACAAGAACAAGAACAAGAACAAGAACAAGAACAAGAACAAGAACAAGAACAAGAACAAGAACAAGAACAAGAACAAGAACAAGAACAAGAACAAGAACAAGAACAAGAACAAGAACAAGAACAAGAACAAGAACAAGAACAAGAACAAGAACAAGAACAAGAACAAGAACAAGAACAAGAACAAGAACAAGAACAAGAACAAGAACAAGAACAAGAACAAGAACAAGAACAAGAACAAGAACAAGAACAAGAACAAGAACAAGAACAAGAACAAGAACAAGAACAAGAACAAGAACAAGAACAAGAACAAGAACAAGAACAAGAACAAGAACAAGAACAAGAACAAGAACAAGAACAAGAACAAGAACAAGAACAAGAACAAGAACAAGAACAAGAACAAGAACAAGAACAAGAACAAGAACAAGAACAAGAACAAGAACAAGAACAAGAACAAGAACAAGAACAAGAACAAGAACAAGAACAAGAACAAGAACAAGAACAAGAACAAGAACAAGAACAAGAACAAGAACAAGAACAAGAACAAGAACAAGAACAAGAACAAGAACAAGAACAAGAACAAGAACAAGAACAAGAACAAGAACAAGAACAAGAACAAGAACAAGAACAAGAACAAGAACAAGAACAAGAACAAGTACAAGAACAAGAACAAGAACAAGAACAAGAAAATAATTGGGACAAGAACTAAGAAAAAAATTGGCATAAGAATTAGGACAAGGATTTAGTGAAGCATAAGGAAAGAATAAGAACAAGGATTAGGACAAGAACTATGATAAAGATTTAAAAAAAGATTAGGACTACCATAGGGAATAAGGATTATAAAAAAGATGGTGGAAAGGATTTTCAAAAATATTCGGACAAGAATTAAGGCATGGATTTAGACAAGTATTGAGACAAATATTGGGAAAAGGATTGGTACAAGGATTTGGGCAAGAATTGGAACAAGGCTTAGAACAAAAATCAGAGCAAGGATTGGGCGAGTATTGAAATAAGTGTTGGGACAAGTTGGTACAGGGATCAGGACAACGGAACAAGAATTAGGACAAAGATTGGTACACAGATTGTAACAAGAATTGGGACACAGATTGGTACAGGGATCAGGACAGCGGGAAAAGAATTAGAACAAGGATTGGTATACAGATTGGGACAAGGGTTGGAACCAGAATTGAAACAAGAATTGAAGCATGGATTGGGCAAGAATTAGTGCAAGAATTGGTACAAGGATTGGTACAGGGTATAAGGATTGTGACAAAATTTGGGACAAAGATTGGGACCATGATTGGGACAAGAAGTCAAACAATGGCTGGGACAATAATTGAGACAAGGATTGGGGCAAGAATTGGGACCATTAATAGGACAATAAGTGGCAGCAGGATTAGAACAAGACTTGAGACAAGGATTATTTAAGAATTGGATGAAGTGTCGGAACAAGACTTTAAAAAAAATTGGAAATATGATTGAAACAAGAATTGTGACGAAGATTATGAAAGGATAAGGATTAGGGTTGGGAAAAGAATTGGGAAAAGGATTGGGACAAGAATTGAGACAATTATTTCCAAACTAAATTTCTTGGGGCAAGAATAAGAAAAAGGAACAAATAAGATTAGCACAAGGATTAAAAAAAATATTACAGAAAAGATTTTCAAAAGTATTACAACAAGGATAAGAACATGAATATGAACAAGCATTTAAACCATAATGAGGAGAAGGAGTAGGCAAAGAATAAGGATAATTATTGTCGATTGTATAGTAACGATTGGAACAAGATTTGGGAAAATATTTGGGACGAAGATTGGGACAATAATTGCGACAAAAATTAGGACAAGATTTGGGACAATATTTGGAACAAATATTGTGACAATGTTTGGAACAAAGGTTGGGAAAAAATTTAGAACAAAGATTGGGACAAGATTTTGCAAAAATATTAGGACAAGAGTTGGGACAAAGATTGTGACAAGATTTGGAACAAAGTTTGGGATGAGATTTGAGTCAAATATAAGTACCAGAATTGCGACCAGGATTGGAACTAGAATTGAGACAAGGATTATGAAAAAATTTCAACAAGTATTAGTAAAAAGATCAAAAATATAAATTAGAACAGGAATGAGGACAAAGATTAGAAAACAAAATTTGAGCAACAAGAATTAGTATAAAAATTTGGACAAGGATTTGAAAAATTCTTCAAGAAATTTAACCAAAGATCATAACAATCATTTTGAAAATCATTTAAGAAAAGGGTTTATAACAGGGGCAATAAAAAGATATAGAAAAAGATTATAAAAAGGATTTGATTTGGAAAAATCCTTGAAAAAATTAAGCCAAAGATCACAACAAGGATTAGGAAAATCATTTTAGAAAAAGATTTATGACAGGGACGATAAAAAGAATTCGAAAAAGATTATAATAAGGATTTGCTCAAGGAATGAGACAAGGAGTAGGTCAAGAATTAGGACAAAAACTAGGATAACACTATGGAACAAATTCTGGTCGATTCTGAGAGTGAGGGGTGAAAATAGAGGCTAAATTAGAAGACCCGTATCGCGGCGTTTGTTTATGTTAGTTCGAATTTTTTTTTAATCGACCTTCGAACTTTGCAGTCAATTTCTCTTTTATCCTTAGGACTTCCGCAGCTATAATTATATTTCGCAGTCATATATTTTTCTACTTACCACACTCTGTAAAAGTTAAATTGCTTTCTGTCGAAAAATCGATTTGCGAAAAACTGTAGTGATTAAGTTTTATCTATATAATATCCAATATTTGGTTTTTCTGCACTGCTCGTCTAATTTATGTAAGCTGTACTGCATGCTTTTCTCATAATCCTTAATTCTTATTTGCTTTCAATAAATTCTGCCCCATTCTTGCTCGATATTTCATTAGCCAACACGGCGCGCCGTTATTAAGGTTGCTCAACTCTGTGGCTGTGATGAAATTTTTGCTCGATTCGAAAACATTTTATTGCTCACATGATGAATTCTAAATGGAATTCCTTGCATTTCAAATATGTTCACTTTGCATTACCGCAGATAAGATTCAGATGTGAATTTTCGCTAGAATGGATGGCGTTGGCAAGGATGTGTGTGTGAATGTGTGTGAATATGTGGTAACTGTTTATCAGCAGCTAAGTATGTTTGGCTGTATGTGAGTTCTGGTGCAAAATAAGCTGTTAAATTATGACTTGGTAGCTGTTAACTTGGTTTTATGTATGTAAATTTAAACATATTCTAGAGAACTTTTTAAGTTTGCCGTTTTAATCATGAGTGTGTGAGGCTAAGTGTGTTAGTAGCTTATATGTATGTCTTTACGGATGTGTGTGTGTGTGTGTGTGTGTGTGTGTGTGTCTGTTTATGAGTATGTGAGCAAAAGCTTAAGTGCTTACAGAGTTGAGTTAAGTTGCAAGCTTTTGAACTTGCTCGTATTTAATACTTTCAGTAAAAGCCACGTGATATTAACTCGCTAAGAAATAATAAAGTGGCATTAGAAGCATTCAAGTGCATAAAGAAGAAGGAAGGTACTGTATAGCAAACGCAAAGAAACTGAAGGTACTAGCTACATATCTTCAAAAGTTGCTAGCGAGCAGTGTCTCGAAAAGGCTGTGTATGTGTTGGGGGGGGTGGGTGGGCAGGAGTAGCAAAGTTGTATAATGCGGCTGGCTATTAATGAGTGTGCGGCTGAAAACAATACAACACAAAACGTTTTTAATGCTGTTCAAATGAGCGTATTAATTGGATTAAGTAACTTTACCCCCTCTACCAGGCCTGCCTACAGCACGGTATGCATTGATCGTGGGGTTGGTTAATTTAAGCTTATGTTGTGGTGATTGTTGTTGTTGTTGCTGTGTCAAGTGCAGCTATTCAAAAAATTAATTCATACAGCGTTATTGCAAGAGCTCAAGTGGCACTTTGTGCCGTTATATTTTTGAACTCAGCAAAAGTATTGAAGCTATATCAAAGGCAACAATAATGCCACTTAAGTTGATTATTTTTAGCCAATGCTACAAGCTTGCTGATATTTTCAGCTTTCAATTTGAAAGTATTTTTTTTTTATACAGTTTTTTTCCACCAAATGTTGCCAGTTTAATTGATAAAAGATTTGTTGGGAAAATAACAAAAATGCAAAAAAAAAAACCAAAAATGAAACACATCAATTTGTAACATTTTAGCTTACGACAAAGTTATTAAAAAATCTTCTCTTCCTTCTTCCTTCTTCCTTCCGCTCTTCTACTTTATGGCAAAAATTCAAATTTATTCTACTGCACCGCAAAATCTCCGTGATTTTGCATTTCAAATTTGAAAAATTATGTAAAACCAATTTAAACTTTGTTCATTTCTTCCATTTCAATTAAACTTGAGCGCTAGACTGACTTGCTTAACAGCGAGAGACAGAGAGAGCGGATGGAAGCAATATAGTGTGGGCTTGAGCTTCACTCATAAATAAAGTTGTAAAGTTTTACTTAAGTAAAACTGGCATGCAGCCGCCAACCAGGCACGGTTCACTTGTAGACGAGCTGCAGTTTTAAGCACAACTTTTGCCTAGTTTTCAACATAAATAATTCAAATCTTGTGATCTTGCTCTATCTTAATCCACCTCAATTTGAACTGCATCAAAAGTCTTCATTTTATCACGCTTACAGTTTTTTTTAAGTAAAACTACTGGTGGTTCGCTATGCTCTATTCATAAATTGAATACCAAAAATTAAGCATTTCTCTTTGAATTTGATAAGAAGCAGGAAACACTGTTATTATAGCAGCGTAATTTTTAGCAATCATGAGAAATTTGAAATAGAAATAATATGGAATAAATTCTGCCAATAAATTAGTTACATACTTTAAGCATCTATAAAAACCTGGGTTCTCTTTTATTACATAAACGAGAATAAAAGCCCGTCCAGCGCCGGGTTGCATTCAACATAATTAAGTAGCAGATGATATGAAACTTTTTTACATTCGCCTCAAATCTTGTTTTGTTGCAGTTGCCGTCAAGGCGTCGTAACTGATTTATATCACATAAATTATGTGTGCATACTTTCAGGCTGACAATTTTTTTAATATAATAAAAGCACTGTAATAGCAAGAATGAACAGTTTGAGCGATATTAGGTGTGAAGCGATTCTCTTTGATGTAAATCAAGGTTAATCAATACACACTTGCATTCGTTTGCAACAATTTTCAACATATTTTGTTGCCCTGAAGTTACCTCTGGGTGGTTGTTACCTCCAAAACGAGGTTTTTTAAGGCTTCAACGATTTGTTCAGGTGCCCGTAGTTCGTTCAGTGGACAAATATCACAATTTTTATGGTCGCAAAATTTTACAAATTGTGTAACGGTGTATTGGCAACCCAAAAGTATTTTTTACGAAGGCTTTGTCTCTTCAAAACCAAAGTTTTAAACTATATTTACCTTTAAAAATTCTCATTTGTGAACGTTTGGATAAAAAATATTACTAAAAATTATTTTGTTTTCAAGTAAAAATTTGAAAATAGCAAAAGTAGCAAGGAAAGATTGACGCAGATTGGACCAAAGATCTTATGAAGGATTTTTCTCTCAAAGACCTTTCATCAAAACGGCTTTGATTAAGGAACATTTTACCTAATTTTGTCGAAATTTAAATTTCAATACTTATGTAAAATAATAAAAAATTATTTTCTCAAATATTTTTACCGTTTTTTTCACATTCCTTACTTTATGAACTCTTCAAATTTCAAGAAGGGACTCTGCTTCTCAGTTGCATTGAAACTGATTTAATTTTTGAAATTAGTGATGCCAAAATATCTTATATGCAAAATTTCATGATGGATGACTGTTTCCATTTTTGTCTAACTGAGTCGAATTGAGTCTAATCACTGTGCCCCATCACGCTTTTCTTCTGAGAGAATGTGAGGAAACAATAAGTAGTCATTGGGTGACTTTAAGGTGGTTGGCCCATCAATTCTATGTTTTGATTGTTCAAAAACGCTGAAGGATAATATTTCTTCGGTGTTTGGTTTTCCTCAATTCTTCAAAGACTTTCGCTAAACAAATGGTTCCGTATCATATCAAGTATACTTGCAAAATGACCAGTTTTTGTGAAAAAACTAGTGAATATTTGCTTGAATGTGCTTCGTTCGCAGACAACTGTAGTCGGGTTTGCTCTCTTTTAAAAAAAGCTTCCAGCATTGGATTGTTTCCTTTTTTCAGCTTCATAAGCGTAGGTCCATGATTCTAAGCCTGTGTCAAATTCATATTTTGAGCCATCTCCGCTGCATTTTTGTCATAATTTTCTTGCTCTAATCGACACGAAGCCTTTTTTGAGCAATCGTCAAATAATGTAGTGTCCATTGGGAATAAATCTTTATCTGACTCCTAAGTGCTCACGTAAAATCAAATGTCTGCTAGTCCCACCAATGATCAAGGATGGCTTTGATCTTCACGAAATTCTTCTAAGAAAGAACGACAACAACGTTTGAACTTTTAAAACCACTCTAACCAACACAATAAGTTGTGAGTATATTTATGCTAGAAAGTGTCAAATTTTCGAATGGAACTGGCACAATATTTAAAAGCCAATTCTCATTTTATTGTTTTCAACAGTTAATAGTTCATTGAACTTGTTGAAGAAATGTTTTCCAGGCGCGAAGTCATTCTAGATTTCGCCAACGCAGGTCAAGCTCTTCAGAAGTGTGTTAGGGGCGTTTTCTCATGAGGGTCATCGCAACTACGACAGTGAGCGTAAAAGGGTATCCCAATGTTTTCGGTATTTTATTTTCTATGAAAACTGCTGTAGTTCTGGCTATGTTATCACGGAATCTTGATGACAGCTCATGAGTTCTACTTAGGTTATAAGTTGGCCTGAGTTTGCTGGCTGTGGTACGGGTGGATAATCTATTTTACCTTCTTACAGTTAGGGCAAAGTAGGGAGAGGTTTCCTTGACTGTATTAAGTAGAATTGCGACTGGTTTTGATGTTGAAGCGTCAAAGGAAGAACCTAGCCTGACCCACTCATTGCCATAAATGTTCCTATGACAGGTAATCCATGATGGCTAATCTGTGGCATTTCCTTCTTATATTGTCTTACTAAATCAAGTAGGCAAAAAAGCATTCCTCTATTCCACAGAGTATGGAAAGAAACGTGGATTATAACCTCTTATATACGCATCATGTAAAGATAATTTGTCTGAAATTCTTTGCTGCTTTAAGACCTCGCCACATCAGCTGCTGACCTACATATATAATCTTATCTTTTATGAAAATAGAGCTAAAAAATGCCGTTGAATTGCCTCAGGTATGCCCTCATCGCGACTGCTCTCTTAGGCTGCGTGCATAGTGAACGCCGATTCAGACAGACAGGCAGACAGGCAGTGTGAACAAACGAGATAGATAGCGGTTTGTATCTCGTTTGTTCGCATTGTTTGCCTGCCTGCCTGCCTGTCTGAATCGGCGTTAACTATGCACGCAGCCTTATTCGGGAGAGAAAGTACTACATCATATTAGTCCACTAGAAGGGCTCTTAAAAACCTAAATATTCCACCAGTCATAGGCAGGTGGATTATGTTTCTTATGGACAGTGTTTACTAGAGTCTCCAGACTTGTTTGGATAATACTTCCCTCAAAGCAACTACAACCAGGAGTTGCCCCCGAGAAGACGTTCTATAGCCTCTGCTTTGGTCCCTAGTTATAGATAGTCTCCTAATAGAATTCAAAGAAACTGGGGTAGATGTGGTTTGGTATGCCGATAACGTAGCAGTCATCATATGAGGGAGCTTTGAAAGTACAGTGTCTGGCGTTCTTCAAGCAGCACTGAACACTGTACAGAGATGGCGTTGAAACGAAGAACTCTCTCTAAAACAAAAAAAAAAGACAGTTATTGTGCCTTTAACAAAATGGCGTAGCTTCATCTTGCCTGCCCGGAACTCTTTGGGGTGAAAAAAAATTTCTCCAACTCAGCTTAGTATCTCTGAAGTCAGGAAACTGTCCTGGAACATTCTCAAAAAACCGCATTATTAGCAGAGACACAACCTCTTTGTGGAACTGTAGAAGAATTTGCTGCAAGAACTGGGGAATAAGTCCTAAGATGATAGACTAGCTGTACGCGTTGATCGTTAGACCCACACTACCACATGCTTGTGTAGTGCGGTGGTCGAAACCCCAAGAAAGATCAGCCATCAAGCGGTTAGAATGAGTTTTAAGATCTACAGGATCCATCTTAAGACAGACTATATAAAGTCCAGCCGTTAATATCATCTTAGGGTAGTCGTTAATGTCATTTTAGACCAATTCACATACACATTCAAATATAGGCGAAGCTCGGTCTGCACAGGTTTTTCTATCTGGGTAACATTGTCTCTAACCACTATTTAAAAGAACACCTCTCCTTAATTATATTACCCTAAAGCGAGAAAGGAAGTTCTACATGCCTTTAGATAACATGATTCCCAAAAGCTGCTTTAAGAAAAACTTTATCGTCCCTTTAGATCTAACTGGGTACACGAGAAACTAGCTCCATCCAAAAACGACCTTATGTGGTATACGGACGGTTTTTAATTGAAAAAAGGCACTGGAATTTATGGAGAATACTCTCATAAGAGCCATTTCAACAGCGTTGGTCAGTATACAACAAACTATACTCAATTGCACTCTATATTAGGTGCAAAAGTATTTTGTCTTTTCTGAAAGTCAAGCTGCTCTTAAAGCTCTGAAATCACCTTTCATTAAATCCAAGCTAGTGTTAGATACTCTCAACGTCCTCAACGACCTGGCTTCACAGAACAACAAAATTACCGTACAGTGGATTCCTGCCCACTGTTGCTTTGATGGGAATGATAAAGCAGACTCTCTAGCCAAATAGGTAGCAGAATCATAATTCACAGGACCGGAATCGATCTGTGGTGTTGGTAAGAATCTTTTCGAGATACACGACAAAATAACCTTATTCCGCAGATTTCAAGATTCTTGGAAGCAGTCTTTAGGAAAAATTTACACAAAACAAATATTCTCAGAACTATCATCTGAGAAATCGATGTTGTTTATTAACATGGGGAAAAATGACCTAAAGATGATGACCGAAATCAAAGCTGGACATGGCAAACTAAAGAAACATCTTCAAAAAATTAATCTCAACTGATTCCCTATGTAGACTGTGCCTTGAGGTTGAAGAAGCCTCCAGATATATTCTCACTGAATGTCCAGCTCAGGAAAGTAAGGAAATAAAGTGCAAGTTAGAAAGAGAAACTTCGATTACGAACATGTCACATAAGGACATCCTGCCTATCTTAACAACGGAAATATTAAACAGTATAATCTGAATATAAAGACTACGCTTATGAGTAGTAGTTATGACACCATAGGTAGGTCAAAAAGCGTGTTACACCTGTCATAGCTCGCCTTAAGCCATATCTACATTTCTATCTATCTATCTAATGAAAGCACAATAGACCCTTAAGACGACCTGTTTGGTTTTTTCCAGGGACTCAACGGAACAATTTAGTTCCTCGACTCTAAAGATGCTGATGAGTCTTTGTTATTATGAGAAGTTCTGAACGAGGTATCCTGGAACATATAACCTACCTCTGAGCATTAAGGATTTGAAAACAAAAATCTATTAGCTGGCTTAAGCTCTAAAGAATATCTCCAGGAACTCAACGGAATAATTTAGTTCCTACACCTGTTATTATTTTGGGAAGTTTTGAGAGCGGCATTCTGACAAATTAAACAACTCTGGGCGCTAAGGATTTCGAAAAGAACATCTGGTTTAAACTCTAGAAAATATATCCAAGGACACAACGGAAGAATTAAGTTCCTTTACTCTTAAGATAAGGGTATGTGTTATTTTGAAAAGTTTTGGGCGAGACATTCTGTCAAAATTACCCAATCTGGGTGTTTAGGATTTCGAAAGGAACATCTATTAGCTGTTTTAAATTCTAGAGAATATATCCAGGGACTCAACGGAAGAATTAAGTTCCTGCGCTCTTAACATGAGGTGTGTGTTATTTTGAGAAATTTTGGGCGAGGAATTCTGGCAAATTAACCTACTCCTGGCGTTAAGGATTTCGAAAGGAATATCTAAAAGCTGGTTTCTACTCTAGAGAATAAAAGCAATGATCCGAGAAAGACCTTTTACTTGACGCGATTTGACCGGATGTCTGTGATCACAGAATAAGAGGAAGGATAGTACAAATGTAAATTTTTGGAAAATTTATTGAGAAGTTTTTTTGAGAACTCACTTAGAATTTCGAAAGAAAAATTTATTAGCTGATTTAAACTCTAGACAATATCTCCAGGGACTTAACGGAAAAATTAACTTCATCCACTCTTAAGATGTGGGAGTGTGGTATTTTGAGAAGTTTTGGGCGAGGCATTCTGACAAATTAACCCACTTTAGGCGTTAAGGATTCCACAAGGAACATATTTAGCTCTAGAGAATAAAAGCAATGATGCGAGAAAGACCTTTTCAAGACACGGTTTGACCAATAACGAAGCTTGTTTTTAACCTACAGAGATAAAATTTGGTACGTATGTTTTTTAAAACAAAGACAAACACGTTTTTGCGAAATGGACGACATCCGCCCACGAACACGCCTACCTCTCATACAAACAGAAAAATTTAAAACTCCATAAAAAGCTTATGCTTGTCTTATAGAGATAAGATTTGGTGCGTATGTATTTTATACCAAAACTAAGATGTGGTCAAAAATTGGTAATCCGTTTACGAACACGTCCATCTCCCATACAACCCAAAATAGCGAAAACATTAAAAAGTCATAAACATGTGAGCTACAGGAAAAAACTTGGTATGTGTAAATTTTTCTTCAAAATTGAAATGCATATAAAATATAGACTTCATCCGCCCACTGACACGCCCATTTTCAATACTACTGTATTTCGAAAAAGTAGGTTTAGGGTATTTCATAGTCGGGCTAGGCCGACTTTAGACTTTCTTTGCTTGTTTTTATTAAAACCATTTTGTGGTGTTTCAGTATTTTTCAAGCAGTTCCTTTTAATTAAATTTTTAAAAAAATGTTGATTTTGAAAGATTTTGGCAGTAAAATGTTATGGAAACACTCAATTGAAAACTTTCACAATACAATTTGAAAGTTTTCGGTTATGAGCATTCCATAATTCGATTGAGGAAAACCTCTCTTTCAATAAAGAATTGAATCCTGTTTGGATCTGGAGCGTTAATTTTTTAAGATCTGGAAAAAAATATGCAGAAATTCTTTTAAAGAGTTAGTCTTTGTTTTGAGATGCAGAACTTAGGAATTTAATCGATCCAGTCTAGTATATGATATACAACTCATGAGCAGAGCTTCATAATTTCTTTTTTTACTAGAAATATCTTAACTGGCATTGACTGATGCACAAATATTTCAGTACCTAACTTTATTTTTCCTAACTTAATCGAAGCCTAGATAAGTCCTTAAATTTCATTCAAATCAATCAATATAATTCGCCACAAAAATTTTTCAATAGTAGCCAAAAACTACAAGCGATATTCACATATATTGTGCTTTCGGCACACTTTAAATACTCTGCTATGTATGTGTGTTTTTTCCATCTACATAAAGAGGCATTTCTTTTTCCTTGACCGCACATTAAGCTCACTCATAAATACTTGATGTGGAAAATGAGGAAAAAGCAATTTCAACTTTATGTCAACTAAACATTGGCATAGTTATTATCCTCTGGACCGTTTTGTATGAATATCAACTGTAAGTTGATAAAATTTGTCATTTTCTTAGAATTATGGAATAATTGTTTGCCCTATTAAACTTTTACAAAAAAAAACCATCAGCCACAGTTTAGGTAAGCTTTTGCCCCAATCTTGACTCATCAGCCAATCGTAACCGTTGTCATTGAGACATTTTATTATGCTCTTCTTTTATAGTAAGTTGCAAGAATTTTCCACCTTATCAGCACAGTCTGTAGTAAAGTATTCGTTGTATTGATAAGCAAGAAAATTTATGTGCGTGCTATTTGTGGCAAATGTGCAGATGGCAGCTTAAAAAGCTCTTTCACACGCACACACACACACACACACACACACTGACAAGGCCACAAAGCTGGCAAGTATGTTCCTTTTTTATTTTTAGCATGACAGCATTTTACGTCGCCACTCAGCCAGCTAGCTTCTTCGACCATAACGACAACATTGCATATAGTTGTTCTCTTAATACCGTTATAATCCTTTGAAATTGAAAACACATTAAATTTGGAAGACAACAAAGAGAAAGAAGGCAGTGAAAATACAAATGTAGGCACGCATTGGGTATAATTTTTGTTTCTTTTGCCGCCCTTAAAAATCTGAAATTTATTACTTGATTATGGACCCTGTAAGGGAATTCAATAAATCTTTTTGTAGCGGCAACACAGGCGGCTGAAGTGAAGCGGTGGCAAATTGGTGTGCGACATGAAGCATAAAAATGAAATTTTAATTTATTTTACCAAATGCTTCATTTATTTTATGACGGGTGTTTTTATTCGATTTATTGCTAAGTGAGTAAGCTTGTGTGTGTTTATGTGCGTCCCTGTGAGTGCGTGCAAATGAAGCGGAAGTGCACTGTAGAACTGTTTTTATTTTATATTTATTTTCATATTTCAATAACATCAAATGCACTTTTTTATATATGTAAAAAAAAATACAAATTTATTAAATAATAATATTTGTGCTTAATTTAAGAATAAGCCTTTAGCAAAGGTTATAAAAAAATTTGTTTGTTTTTCGCCTGAAAAGTCAAGTGCCAGTCCAGTGCATTCAAAAAATATACAACAAAAATTAATGGGTTGCACTAATTAAAGGTTAAATTTAAAAAAAACTAATATTTTAACAACTACAGAGAATCGTGACAGAAATTTAAAATACTTTGGTTATAGATTTTTAACCTTTGAAATACTTATTCCGATATTAGGAAGAAAATGCTTCTTTGTTGTACTGCTTTTGAAATCATTTGAGGTGAATCCCCAACTAACAATTAAACTTCCAACAAGCTATTGCGAAGAACTTTAACCCCTCTCTACCTCCTCCTCTTAAGCACTTGAACGAAACCTCTTTTCAACTCATTTAGAGCATTGTAGAGCTTCACAGTTACGATTGAAGCAGCCTCGAACTCACTTCTCTCATAAGCTAAATCGTAGAAATTAAGAGCGAACTGAGCTTCGACAATGTATCTACTTCGCTGTTGCCTTTAAGAAGCAGATGAACAGCCTCGTTCTCAAAAGTAATATATTAGCTGCTTGGAAGCTTCCCAACTAACAATTTTCCTTCTTTTTTCAAACTTATAGTATGATTTAATGTTATAAACGTTGTATAGTGCTTCAATTTGGAAGAATTGCTGTTATACAAGAACATTCTCTGAATCTATTTACTCAGGGTTTATAGAAAAATCACATTCTTTTTGTATAATGATGTTATATTCATTGTATTAAATAACTATGAAGTGATTCTTCCTATAAACGTCGCATAACAAAATTATACAATGTTTATGCCTTTGCAACACTCAGTTCGAAGTTCGAAAACTGTTCGAAACGAATACACAAATCGCCATGACACAAATTTTCTCTTTTTCGAACTAAGCTTGTCATTCAGAATATTTAAAAAAATATAAATTATCTATATTTTATTAAAAAAAAAAAATTCTCTAGGCGCCCGCAGCATTTGAACCATGGACCTTCATGTTCCAAGATGAAAACATTAGTACCCGACCTATTTGACAAACTTCGAATTCTCATATAATTTCTTATATAAAAAGCGAGTTCACTGTCAATTGTAGTTTAAGAAGGTATGTCAATCACAAGTAATGTAAACACAAATAATAAAAGTAGGGAGTTTTTACCATTTGGAATTTTAAATTCTGCATGTGTTTATAAGCCCACATATATTTAATTTTATATATATTGATAAGAGTCACCTCCTGACGAGATTTAGCACTTTCAATCTGTCGGTCGACAGGATTACAACCGTAATTTGTGATTTATCGACATAAAATTATAATTATTTTATAAAAATGCACTCTCAAAGAGCTGATGTTGCTTGTCTTTCGTATTAAAAATAAAACACTTTTCAAGATATATTAAAGAAGGTAGCAGAAGTAGATAGCACTACGGTGTGGATGTGATAGACGTGAATCTACTTCTGCCACCTTCTTTAAATAAATCTTGACATTTTCTAGGGATCTTTGAGCTATGCAAGAGCTGGCTGCATGCTATCTTGAAAATGATAAAAGGAATAACTAAGTTTATTTATTTCACAGAGATAATTTGGTAGTATGAAAGCGTAAGACGAGGATTTATTTTTAAGGAAATCGTTAAAAATTGTAAAAAACAGACCTAAAAAATTATAAGCTCGATTCTGTTGGGTAATGCTTAAATATTACTACCAAGAGTGGGTACTTTGACTTCGGGCATGCCGAAAATAATTATTTATAATTTTTGAAGTGAAACTTCTTTGGCGGCGAGTGAAATTTCAAGGTCCTTTTTCGTGACGCTAGGCTAACGTTTTCAATTCATATGAAAATTAAAAAAAAAATTATTTCCGCTGCCGAGAATTGAACTCCGAATATCGTTGCTTATGAGCCGAAATCTATTCCTTTACGCCACGTAGGCACATGATAAACAGCCAACAAAATGTAATTAAAACTGAACGCGTAACATACTGAAAATAACATAATTAACATTAACATTAGATTAACATTAACATTACATTATTAACATAACCATAACATTAATTTTCCTCCTACAAGTATGCACAGAAAAAAAAAATAGAAAAATAGCTAAAACAGGAGCAGAACGCGTTCGTGAATATAGAGAGCGAATTAGAGCTCTTAAGAATACAGCTGCAGCTGGGTTTGCAACTAATGATGAAGGTAAGGTGATTGCAACAACGGCTGAGTTTCAAAATGCATTTTTACGAAACATCAGTGTATTTTGGTGAATCTACAAAGAACCAATCCCCACTTTGTAGATTCACCAAAATACACTGATGTTTCGTAAAAATGCATTACGAAAAATAAACGGCAGAAAATAACTGTTATTTTTGCCCAAAAAAACTATAAAGCACAAATAACTGTTATTTTTGCCCAAAAAAACTATAAAGCACAAAAAACTGTTATTTTTGTCGGAAAAAATAAAAATTAAGAGATAAAAGTTAATATGTGACACTTTCGTCAAAAACCATATTCGGTACGGTCCCTGGATGCAAATATTGAATCAACAAATTATTATTCCATTTCGTGTTGATTGAATTTCTTTTCAGATACTTTCTCTCTCTATGTCACACTAAAATCTCTCTTATTTCTTACTGTTAAAGAAGTTTCACTTCTGCCACGTGTACGTTGCAACACGCGAGTTTTTTTTTATTTTAATGTTAAAGTTTAATAAAAAATGTTTTTGAACCAGGAAATTATGTTTTACCTACTCGTATAAAACAATAAACATTTGAAAAATAACAGTTCACTTAATATGAAAAAATTACCTGTTAGTAAATAATGAATTATAAATACTTAATAAAGAGTGAATAGTTAAACAAAAATTTCGCCCTTTTCTTATAAAAATAATAAAAGAAGCATCACCTCAATACGACATTATTGAGATTTCGAATAAATGTCACATATAAATATTGAAGCTACCAATAGGCAGCGCAGTCGTTTTTAATTGAAAATGTTTTCAAAATATTGAATATGGAAAAATGGGCGAGAGGTTAATGTGGACTGGCAACACGGAGGTACCGAGATCGAATCCGCTTCCAACACAATAAATAAATTTTTATAACGAAAAAAAAATGTTAGGAAAAAAAAGAGAAACTCAATTTCAATTTGTCACATGAAAACAAAGAAAAGAAAAACTGGAAGAGAACACTTCAAAATTATTTTTTTTCGAATAACATTTTTTTTTCGAACATTTATTTTGACATATTTGACATCGCTATTAAACTTCAATGTTTTCATGATATAAATATTCTCTAATGCCCTCTATAGCAACAAACACTGATATAAGACTGAAAAAATGATATAAAGCTCCTATAAAGTAATGATAAGAATATGTTCAACAGAATATAATTTTACTGATGTAGGGTTTAATACAAACAGAAAAAGTGCGCCTTTTTTGTCTTATACGATTATTATACAATGATTATATCCGTAACTGTTGTGTTTTAATATGTTGTTGAGAATGTTCTTAGGTGTTTTATAGGAGGAAAATTGTTACTTGGGTTACTGATGCTTTGCTTAAGCCTTTATAAAGCACCCCAACGAGCATTCGCTCTTACATGAACAATTTAGCTCTCACAAGCAATATAGAAACCTCTTGGAAGTTAACTGGAGCTCTGTCAAAACGTTTATGAAGCACACTAACGCGGATTTACTCAGAAATCTATAGCCTCGCTCTCACATGTAATATAGTAGCTGCTTGGAATCTTACTGATGCTGCGTCAAAACCTTTATGAAGCACATTTACAATGATTTGCTCACAAAAGCACAATCTCGCTCTCACAAGTTATATATTAACTGCTTGGAAGCTTTCTGATACTTCGTTAGAAAATACAATTTATGAATTTATTAACTATCTGTTATTATTTTTTTATAAAGAATACTGAAAAGAAACAGGAATATTAATATATAAATTGTATTGAGCATACTGGAATACAAGCATACTCTTCATCGCACTCCGCTCAAATATCATATCCAATAGGCGAATCTATACTGAAAGTTATATTGAATGTGTATTAATTTATTTTGGAGATTGCCCTGCTAAGGAGCTTCGAAAACATTTTTCCCAAATCAAGCAATACAAGTTCTCTCACAAACATTTGAAACAAAACTATACAAGTTCCTTTGATATATCAGAGAGGAAGACTAATACTTAGCATACAAGTTTAGAGAGGCTCCTCATTTGGGTAATTCCACGGCAACTCGCGTTACATGCAGATGGTTTTAAGGAGTTATACAAATACAAATGCACTCTTTATCAACCCATCAATGCTTCCCATTTCCCATCTGAGCTTCGAATCTCAAATGCTAACGAGGCTTATACAAGGTTATATTCTCAAGACCTCTCAGGACCACAAAACAAGTTCCTTCACAAAAATTTGAAACTTCACTTTACATGTTCTTTCAAAGTATCTTAGATGTAGAGAATTTAGAGCAAGCATTCACAAGTTTCTTAGATATGATATTGAGGTGGAAACCTCTTATAATTTCGAAAATGAAACCTCTTGGAAGTGCAATTGTTTGTTGGGACATAAAGTTGGAACCAAGTTCGTTTGAGTTCCACTTTATGATAATAATGCCCTTTTTAACACCACATATCATTCATTTCAAAAAATCGATAAAGTTTTCTGCACGTTTCAAGGGCATTCCGTTGATGTTTATGCGTCCCATTAAAAGAACTTCGAGTTCATGAGGAACTTTATAATTATATCTGGCTTGCTCATGCATACCAGGTTTTTTAGGTGGACGTGACCACTTTTTTTGGACTGATCTTCAATGTTTCTCTTATCTCTCATGTATATAACAGGTGTTTGACTTGTTCAATACACCTCTATATTGTCGTTTTCAAATTGGTTTATTATGTGGATTTTTTTTTAGTTGAATTTTTTTTTTCATCATGAAAAGTCAACAAAATTTATCGAATTTTTAAAAAGACTATTTTGATTTATCGAATTGTGAAAAAGGTCGCAACTTTTTGGTTTTTGGCAATAGTAATTCATAAAATTTGGAAAATTCAAAAACAATCAAATTGACTTCTTTGTTTAAGAGCCTGCCATAGTTTTTGATGAGTACTATTTTTTCTTAAGAAAGCATAAGGTTCAAATAGCAAAAATACCGTAGATTTATATGGGGAATTCTTTTTGAATCAGCCACACACACCCCCTCCCCCACCCCCAGCACAACAAAAGTTTTGTCAGGAAATTTAGTTTTTAAAGCCATTTAGCGTTTTGTGCTAAAAAATTCTAACCTCAAATAAAAGAAACTCGCGTGTAACAGTAAGAAATAAGAAAGATTTTAGTGTGAAACAGAGAGAAAGTATCTGAAAAGAAATTCAATCAATCCGAAATGGAATAATCATGCTGATTGTGGAAAACGGCGGATCAGTTGCGGCGGGAAAATAACTCGAATTCGTTGTTTTAGCGATTGTAGAAACCGGCGAGTAAGTTCGTTGCGTATCGATAATGAAGTTGGCGGATTCGGAGTGAAAAAGTGGTATTGTTGAAAACGCTGTCCATCCGCACTTCATACAAATTTTTTCACTTTTCATCCGCAACAAAATTGGTGCGGATCTGTGCGGATTTGATGAAAATTTCTCAAAAAAGAAATTTTTTATACGATTTCAGGCTAATTTGAGGTCGCTGAACTCAAATCTGGTGGTTAAAATATTACTACATTTTTTTTTAACTCAAAAATAATTTTTTATAAATTTTAAAATAAATTAATTTTTATCATAGTAGTTTTCGGATTTCAAAGGAAAACAAATTTTTCAGACATTTTTCCAGTTGCTACTTTGATAAGGCTGTATGTATTAAAAAACAACGCGATCGAGTCCATTTCTTTAACAAAAAACGAAAATATTAAAACAGCGTATCTAGCCAAGGTAGAAATATAAGCGCCGGGCCAAAGAAGCAGCAAATAGCATCGGAATCTTCACCAGCAGCAGATATAAGGCTCAAATGTCTTGGTGTCGGTTCAGATGTCTCAGGAGCAACAAAAGCACCATATCAAATGCAAAAAACATCACCACCCACAAAAAAGAGCTAGTGCGAGGCGTCCTGACGGCAGCATCGCTGTGCTGCAGTGAAAGGGCCACTCGCCTAGAGCTCCATGTTGCCAGAACAATGTATTTGTGATTTTTAAAAATTATTTTATGGTAAAATTACTTTTAAATTGTGTTTTTATTTATATTTTTCACTTTTGTAATTAATATTTTACACTTATGCAAATTCACTAGTTATTTAATTTTATTTTGACAGCTGAACAGCTGTTTTTCGGAGTTCGGAGTGCGGATCGGTATTGCAGTTCACTCGCACGGTTTCAACAATGGGATTTTTTGTTGAAGTGAGGAGAGTGCGGATCTGATGAACTCCCGCCGCAACCAATCCGCCGTTTTCCACAATCAGCATGAATAATCTGTTGATTCAATATTTGCATCCAGGGACCGTACCGGCTATTGTTTTTGTCGAAAGTGTCACATATTAACTGTTATCTTTTAAGTTTTATTTTTTTCCGACAAAAATAAAAGTTATTTTGTGCCTTATAGTTTTTTGTGCAAAAATAACAGTTACTTTTGACTATTATTTTATCGATAAAAAATAACAGTTATTTTCTGTCGTTTATTTTTTCGGTCAAAAATGTGAGGTAATTTATATATGTTCAAAAGTCATTTTACCGACTAAAAAAAATTTTGATACCATTATTTTCATCTCATCGGTGAGACATTTTACACATGGTGTCAACAGTTCAATCTGTCAAGCTGCCTTTAAAAAAACACAAATTGCTTGATATTTTTGACCAAAAAAATGAAAGTCACAAAGTAACTGCTATTTTTGACCGATTAAATAAAAGTCCAAAGTATCCTTTATTTTTCCTCGAAAAAATACAAGGCAAAAAATAACACTTAAATTTTAACTTTTGAAGAATCAGTTTAAAATTTAAAAGGCACTTAATAATCGAGAGGCTGAGGACATTTGTAACATAATGGTATATTTGAAAAAGTCTTTCAACAATTTTTTTCATTTGAAAATTGTAAAATAACAGTTATTTTCCGTACTTGTTTTAGTTCAGTTGGTGTTTTAGTTGCTTTCGAATGTCTTCTCAATATTGTCACTTTTTGAATGCTAGATTGCATTTGCATAGTACTCGTTGAAGGAGCCTCCGAAGGCAGACGCAAATCTTGTTGATTATTACCTCCTGCTTCCTAATCATAATAATTGCTATGTTGAGTGAGGGCCTCGTAAAGCAGCGAACGTTGATTGTTGAGTGTATCAACTTGGCTGGCCATAAAATTTTGTTGAGATGATGACTGAGTTCCAAAATACATTTTTAGCAAAGCATCAGTGTGTTTTTCTGGGTATTGGTTCTTTGTAGATTCACCAAAATACACTGATGTAAAAATGCATTTTGGAACTCAGCCGATGTTGCAATCACCTTACCTTCATCATTAGTTACAGACCCAGCTGTGGCTGCATTCTTAAGAGCTCTAATTCGCTGTTTATATTCACGAACGCGTTCTGCTGCTGTTTTAGCTATTTTTCTTAGCTTTGAGACGTTATTTGGCTGTCAAAAGCTATTCTCGGCAGTCTTAAATATTGCACTTTTAACACTTTTTGCTTTTATTATTATATTGAATTAACTGTTTTTTGCATATTGTCAAGCGTCTGTCAAGTTTTTTATCACAACGAACCAAATTAAGCTTTAAGCTCATTATGCGGCGAACAGGCAGTAGAATTTTTTCCAGCTGGATGTATCTCTATGCCTAAATATTTTCGTTTGAAGCTTAAAGAAATAAATTTTCCGCGCATACTTTTCGGATGAAAATTAATGTTACGAACAGAATGTTACGCGTTCAGTTTTAATAACATTTTGTTTGGCGTAAAGGTATAGGTTCCGACTCTTGAGCAAGGATGGCCAGGGTTCAATTCTCGCTAGCGCGGCTATAATTTTTTGAAAATTTTCATATGAATTGAAAACGTTAGCCTAGCGTCACGAATAAAAGACCTTGAAATTTCACTCGTCGCCAAAGAAGTTTCACTTCAAAACCTTTTTAAAGTGAGGCACCTCGCAAGAAAATGCCAATTTTTCAGTCAAAAATTCGTGATAAAATTATAGTTTTCAGTAATTTTAATCAAATTGTTTTGAAAAACTGTTTTGGGGGTCGTTGACCAAAAAGTATAGTTTTTGGCGCTTCATGTTTTCATAACTTAAAATATTAAAGTGATGCAAAACTATTAAAATGAAAATTGGTTGAAGCAAAATTAACTGCTAATAAAGAACTTTTCTCCCACCTGCTTGAAATGAGAAAAACAGAGCACAATCATATTTATATTACTTTTTTTTTGTTGTTCAAAGCAGTTGCTTTAATTTGTGCAAAAACTTTAACCACTTGAATCGTAACAAAAATAGAACAGACAACAGAATAGCCAGCAGTTGGTGTTGGTGTGGCAGAGATACAGAGGGCGCTGGCTATATAGCAGATAAGTATTCTGACCTATTTACCAGAAATGAGCAGCAAAAACTATGGATGATTGGCTCTGCTGCAACAAACAGTGCTTGTTGGCTCTTAATAAAGGATGCAGGATAATGACAGAAACAACAACAAAAAACCAAGAACACAACAACAACCAACAAGAAAATAACTAAATAAAAAAATAACACAGCGCAAAGTAGCCAACAAAAAAAAAAAAAAAAAAAAAAACTTGCAAACAACAATAATTACAACAAAACTTGCCAACAACGACAACAAAAACCATGCAGCGAAGTGTAAAAATCGTAAAAAGCGTTCCTAAAGTAAGACTTCTAATATTAACAGGAATTTTTCTAATATTCTTTTATTTTTTTCTATATCAATACTTGTTGGTTTTTCTTGTTCTTGTTTTTGTTGTTCTTGTGTATTTGTTCTTTTTCCGCTTCCACATTTTTAAACATTTTAATTAAAAAAATGAAGCAACAAGGATGCTGACAGAGGATGTTGAATAACTGAGTGAAAGGATGATGGAAAGCAACAACAACAACAAACAACAACAAAAACAATTCAATGAAAGCTTTCAATTTATTTGCTGTGAGCTTTAATTGCTATTTGGTGTTGTTGTTGTTGTTATTGGATATTGTGTTTGTTGTTGCCAGTAGGTACCCGCGTAGCTGTGGAAAACAACACCTCCTAGCAGCGCTGTGTGCATTACAGGGTCCTGCCACCTGTTATATGTTAAATGTTAAATGTTAAATGTTAAATGTTAAATGTTAAATGTTAAATGTTAAATGTTAAATGTTAAATGTTAAATGTTAAATGTTAAATGTTAAATGTTAAATGTTAAATGTTAAATGTTAAATGTTAAATGTTAAATGTTAAATGTTAAATGTTAAATGTTAAATGTTAAATGTTAAATGTTAAATGTTAAATGTTAAATGTTAAATGTTAAATGTTAAATGTTAAATGTTAAATGTTAAATGTTAAATGTTAAATGTTAAATGTTAAATGTTAAATGTTAAATGTTAAATGTTAAATGTTAAATGTTAAATGTTAAATGTTAAATGTTAAATGTTAAATGTTAAATGTTAAATGTTAAATGTTAAATGTTAAATGTTAAATGTTAAATGTTAAATGTTAAATGTTAAATGTTAAATGTTAAATGTTAAATGTTAAATGTTAAATGTTAAATGTTAAATGTTAAATGTTAAATGTTAAATGTTAAATGTTAAATGTTAAATGTTAAATGTTAAATGTTAAATGTTAAATGTTAAATGTTAAATGTTAAATGTTAAATGTTAAATGTTAAATGTTAAATGTTAAATGTTAAATGTTAAATGTTAAATGTTAAATGTTAAATGTTAAATGTTAAATGTTAAATGTTAAATGTTAAATGTTAAATGTTAAATGTTAAATGTTAAATGTTAAATGTTAAATGTTAAATGTTAAATGTTAAATGTTAAATGTTAAATGTTAAATGTTAAATGTTAAATGTTAAATGTTAAATGTTAAATGTTAAATGTTAAATGTTAAATGTTAAATGTTAAATGTTAAATGTTAAATGTTAAATGTTAAATGTTAAATGTTAAATGTTAAATGTTAAATGTTAAATGTTAAATGTTAAATGTTAAATGTTAAATGTTAAATGTTAAATGTTAAATGTTAAATGTTAAATGTTAAATGTTAAATGTTAAATGTTAAATGTTAAATGTTAAATGTTAAATGTTAAATGTTAAATGTTAAATGTTAAATGTTAAATGTTAAATGTTAAATGTTAAATGTTAAATGTTAAATGTTAAATGTTAAATGTTAAATGTTAAATGTTAAATGTTAAATGTTAAATGTTAAATGTTAAATGTTAAATGTTAAATGTTAAATGTTAAATGTTAAATGTTAAATGTTAAATGTTAAATGTTAAATGTTAAATGTTAAATGTTAAATGTTAAATGTTAAATGTTAAATGTTAAATGTTAAATGTTAAATGTTAAATGTTAAATGTTAAATGTTAAATGTTAAATGTTAAATGTTAAATGTTAAATGTTAAATGTTAAATGTTAAATGTTAAATGTTAAATGTTAAATGTTAAATGTTAAATGTTAAATGTTAAATGTTAAATGTTAAATGTTAAATGTTAAATGTTAAATGTTAAATGTTAAATGTTAAATGTTAAATGTTAAATGTTAAATGTTAAATGTTAAATGTTAAATGTTAAATGTTAAATGTTAAATGTTAAATGTTAAATGTTAAATGTTAAATGTTAAATGTTAAATGTTAAATGTTAAATGTTAAATGTTAAATGTTAAATGTTAAATGTTAAATGTTAAATGTTAAATGTTAAATGTTAAATGTTAAATGTTAAATGTTAAATGTTAAATGTTAAATGTTAAATGTTAAATGTTAAATGTTAAATGTTAAATGTTAAATGTTAAATGTTAAATGTTAAATGTTAAATGTTAAATGTTAAATGTTAAATGTTAAATGTTAAATGTTAAATGTTAAATGTTAAATGTTAAATGTTAAATGTTAAATGTTAAATGTTAAATGTTAAATGTTAAATGTTAAATGTTAAATGTTAAATGTTAAATGTTAAATGTTAAATGTTAAATGTTAAATGTTAAATGTTAAATGTTAAATGTTAAATGTTAAATGTTAAATGTTAAATGTTAAATGTTAAATGTTAAATGTTAAATGTTAAATGTTAAATGTTAAATGTTAAATGTTAAATGTTAAATGTTAAATGTTAAATGTTAAATGTTAAATGTTAAATGTTAAATGTTAAATGTTAAATGTTAAATGTTAAATGTTAAATGTTAAATGTTAAATGTTAAATGTTAAATGTTAAATGTTAAATGTTAAATGTTAAATGTTAAATGTTAAATGTTAAATGTTAAATGTTAAATGTTAAATGTTAAATGTTAAATGTTAAATGTTAAATGTTAAATGTTAAATGTTAAATGTTAAATGTTAAATGTTAAATGTTAAATGTTAAATGTTAAATGTTAAATGTTAAATGTTAAATGTTAAATGTTAAATGTTAAATGTTAAATGTTAAATGTTAAATGTTAAATGTTAAATGTTAAATGTTAAATGTTAAATGTTAAATGTTAAATGTTAAATGTTAAATGTTAAATGTTAAATGTTAAATGTTAAATGTTAAATGTTAAATGTTAAATGTTAAATGTTAAATGTTAAATGTTAAATGTTAAATGTTAAATGTTAAATGTTAAATGTTAAATGTTAAATGTTAAATGTTAAATGTTAAATGTTAAATGTTAAATGTTAAATGTTAAATGTTAAATGTTAAATGTTAAATGTTAAATGTTAAATGTTAAATGTTAAATGTTAAATGTTAAATGTTAAATGTTAAATGTTAAATGTTAAATGTTAAATGTTAAATGTTAAATGTTAAATGTTAAATGTTAAATGTTAAATGTTAAATGTTAAATGTTAAATGTTAAATGTTAAATGTTAAATGTTAAATGTTAAATGTTAAATGTTAAATGTTAAATGTTAAATGTTAAATGTTAAATGTTAAATGTTAAATGTTAAATGTTAAATGTTAAATGTTAAATGTTAAATGTTAAATGTTAAATGTTAAATGTTAAATGTTAAATGTTAAATGTTAAATGTTAAATGTTAAATGTTAAATGTTAAATGTTAAATGTTAAATGTTAAATGTTAAATGTTAAATGTTAAATGTTAAATGTTAAATGTTAAATGTTAAATGTTAAATGTTAAATGTTAAATGTTAAATGTTAAATGTTAAATGTTAAATGTTAAATGTTAAATGTTAAATGTTAAATGTTAAATGTTAAATGTTAAATGTTAAATGTTAAATGTTAAATGTTAAATGTTAAATGTTAAATGTTAAATGTTAAATGTTAAATGTTAAATGTTAAATGTTAAATGTTAAATGTTAAATGTTAAATGTTAAATGTTAAATGTTAAATGTTAAATGTTAAATGTTAAATGTTAAATGTTAAATGTTAAATGTTAAATGTTAAATGTTAAATGTTAAATGTTAAATGTTAAATGTTAAATGTTAAATGTTAAATGTTAAATGTTAAATGTTAAATGTTAAATGTTAAATGTTAAATGTTAAATGTTAAATGTTAAATGTTAAATGTTAAATGTTAAATGTTAAATGTTAAATGTTAAATGTTAAATGTTAAATGTTAAATGTTAAATGTTAAATGTTAAATGTTAAATGTTAAATGTTAAATGTTAAATGTTAAATGTTAAATGTTAAATGTTAAATGTTAAATGTTAAATGTTAAATGTTAAATGTTAAATGTTAAATGTTAAATGTTAAATGTTAAATGTTAAATGTTAAATGTTAAATGTTAAATGTTAAATGTTAAATGTTAAATGTTAAATGTTAAATGTTAAATGTTAAATGTTAAATGTTAAATGTTAAATGTTAAATGTTAAATGTTAAATGTTAAATGTTAAATGTTAAATGTTAAATGTTAAATGTTAAATGTTAAATGTTAAATGTTAAATGTTAAATGTTAAATGTTAAATGTTAAATGTTAAATGTTAAATGTTAAATGTTAAATGTTAAATGTTAAATGTTAAATGTTAAATGTTAAATGTTAAATGTTAAATGTTAAATGTTAAATGTTAAATGTTAAATGTTAAATGTTAAATGTTAAATGTTAAATGTTAAATGTTAAATGTTAAATGTTAAATGTTAAATGTTAAATGTTAAATGTTAAATGTTAAATGTTAAATGTTAAATGTTAAATGTTAAATGTTAAATGTTAAATGTTAAATGTTAAATGTTAAATGTTAAATGTTAAATGTTAAATGTTAAATGTTAAATGTTAAATGTTAAATGTTAAATGTTAAATGTTAAATGTTAAATGTTAAATGTTAAATGTTAAATGTTAAATGTTAAATGTTAAATGTTAAATGTTAAATGTTAAATGTTAAATGTTAAATGTTAAATGTTAAATGTTAAATGTTAAATGTTAAATGTTAAATGTTAAATGTTAAATGTTAAATGTTAAATGTTAAATGTTAAATGTTAAATGTTAAATGTTAAATGTTAAATGTTAAATGTTAAATGTTAAATGTTAAATGTTAAATGTTAAATGTTAAATGTTAAATGTTAAATGTTAAATGTTAAATGTTAAATGTTAAATGTTAAATGTTAAATGTTAAATGTTAAATGTTAAATGTTAAATGTTAAATGTTAAATGTTAAATGTTAAATGTTAAATGTTAAATGTTAAATGTTAAATGTTAAATGTTAAATGTTAAATGTTAAATGTTAAATGTTAAATGTTAAATGTTAAATGTTAAATGTTAAATGTTAAATGTTAAATGTTAAATGTTAAATGTTAAATGTTAAATGTTAAATGTTAAATGTTAAATGTTAAATGTTAAATGTTAAATGTTAAATGTTAAATGTTAAATGTTAAATGTTAAATGTTAAATGTTAAATGTTAAATGTTAAATGTTAAATGTTAAATGTTAAATGTTAAATGTTAAATGTTAAATGTTAAATGTTAAATGTTAAATGTTAAATGTTAAATGTTAAATGTTAAATGTTAAATGTTAAATGTTAAATGTTAAATGTTAAATGTTAAATGTTAAATGTTAAATGTTAAATGTTAAATGTTAAATGTTAAATGTTAAATGTTAAATGTTAAATGTTAAATGTTAAATGTTAAATGTTAAATGTTAAATGTTAAATGTTAAATGTTAAATGTTAAATGTTAAATGTTAAATGTTAAATGTTAAATGTTAAATGTTAAATGTTAAATGTTAAATGTTAAATGTTAAATGTTAAATGTTAAATGTTAAATGTTAAATGTTAAATGTTAAATGTTAAATGTTAAATGTTAAATGTTAAATGTTAAATGTTAAATGTTAAATGTTAAATGTTAAATGTTAAATGTTAAATGTTAAATGTTAAATGTTAAATGTTAAATGTTAAATGTTAAATGTTAAATGTTAAATGTTAAATGTTAAATGTTAAATGTTAAATGTTAAATGTTAAATGTTAAATGTTAAATGTTAAATGTTAAATGTTAAATGTTAAATGTTAAATGTTAAATGTTAAATGTTAAATGTTAAATGTTAAATGTTAAATGTTAAATGTTAAATGTTAAATGTTAAATGTTAAATGTTAAATGTTAAATGTTAAATGTTAAATGTTAAATGTTAAATGTTAAATGTTAAATGTTAAATGTTAAATGTTAAATGTTAAATGTAAAATTTTAAATAAAAAATACATTCATATATATACTTACATGAATCTTTCCGGAAAAATAGACCGTGTTGTTTTACGCGTTCTTCTTAATATGTTGCCACCATTTGACGTAACGTTTGCAGCTTTGTTTTAATTACTTTTTTGCATTTTAAAACTTTATCAACAACAAAAACATATGAACGTTGGTGCTGTTTGGAGCGCGCTTTGCAAATGTCAAGCTGTTAAAACTTACAGCACGATTAAAGTTCATAACAGCGACAGCTACAGCAACAACAAAAACAATGACAAAAGTTTTACAAACTAATTGGCTCCAAAATGTTGTCAGCTGCTTTTGACATTCATAATATTTTTAAAAGTACATGAATTAAGGAAAAATGTTTGTTACAATTGTTTTTATTAAAAGTTGTTCTAAAGCGAACTTAAACACCATCAGCAAAAATAGGCTTACTACCCACATAATTTTTTTCATCCATATATTTCTTAGTGATTTTATTGATACTTCTATGTCAGCAAAAAACTAACATTAATCTTTTATACATTTAAATTCATAACAAATTGCTTATTTAGATTTCTGTTCAATCCAATTTAGCATCAATCTTAATTAATTTATTTTTCTCTCTTTCCTTACAGCAACGTGTTTAACATTCAATCATTTTAACGTCAGCAACAAAAGCAAGCTTAAGCAATCAACATGCATATCAGCCACGCCCACAATAGTGGCAGCACAAAAAACAAAACGTGCTCATCCAATGAATCATCGAAATTCCAACAAATCAATCATTCCGAACGCAATGGAAAAATAATTGAAAATAAACAGCATTAAAAACGGAAAGACAAAACATTGGATGAGAGTTTTAGTCAGCAGAGCACAAGAAAATAAAATAAAATAAAACGTAGCAACAAAAAGTGCTAGAAAAAAAAATACAAAACAATCAATAACTTCGGCTTTGTAGGTGAGCTCAACAATATTCAACAATAAGCAACTAAATTTCGAGCTGCTGCTATCTTCCAGACACAACAGTGAGCGCGAATAGCACGCGGACATGTCCATAAGCGGCTCATTATTAGGCTACGAAAACAACAACGAAATTGGTTGCGGTGGTGGCGGCGGTAATAAAAAGAAAAATTCCATCACATCGCGTTCTTTACTACAACACTGCAGCAGCAAAGCCAGCTCCATGGGCATACATTGTCCGCCAAGTCTCAATTCGAGCATCTCGAATTCGGTCATAACCACGACCAGCAGCACCACCAGCCATCATCATCATCAACAACAACATCAGCAACATCAACATCAGCATCAGCAACATTTGATGAATGCCAAACGAAAACATGTTAAATACAACAATATGCATCCGGATCTGGATAATACGAATAATTTACACCTCAACTCGTTGTGGTCCATTTGGTATGGTGTGCTACTGACGCTCTTTCAGGGCTATTTGGCGGTGCATGGAGCTTATCGATTCCTGGGTAAGTTTTCTGTATCAAATGAATATTTATTAAAGTAGATAGCATTAAGTTGCACTTAAGAGGCGATATAAATGGATTATGTACGAAAGTTTATCCTGTCTTGAAAAGTAGCAGATAGTTATAGAGTCCGAATAATATTTAACAGAAGCTCAATAGCTCAATAGAACGAAGTAATGGTCCTATGGTCTTCCTTTTCTCCTTCTTCAATCTTTTGAAGGAAATTTTCGCTTGAAATAAAAAAAAATTAAATGGGCACTAGACGGAACTTGGAAGCCTTGAATGAGCACCTTTTCTCCAGAAGGGTCATAGTGATGCTTTACAAAGCTATAAATTAATCATGCCTAATTTTTTTTTTTTTTTAATTATGTTATTGAAGTTAAGATATCCTTGAAGTATTTTAAATAGGGTCGGTCTCTCTCTGAACAAAAAAGTTTAAGACTTGCATCTCTTATTTTGAAGATGAACTCAAAAAACTTAAGAAACAACTTTTTTGGATCCCCGGAAAAACCACCAAAATGGTATTTTTTCCATAACTTATACATTTTATGGGGTGAGAAGGGGGCGATCTTCACATGGCAACGTATCTGACTGCCTCAACTTGGCAAGGCCAGCATATCTCAAACCTCCTCGTTTGACTCAAACCTCCTCGTGGTTTCTCCTGAAAACGGCAAAACTAGCGCCCGCTAGTCTTGGCGGCTAATTTGAGCGGCGGGCTTCTTTTGGTCACCAAACAAAGGTTGTACGTAAAATATTTCAGTGAAACGAATAAGAATAAAATAAAAAATGATCCCCAAATCTGATGACGACTACCGCAAACGAAAAACTGATAATGATTTACGGATATGCACCTGAAATGTCTGCACCTTAAATTGGAATGGTGCCTTTATCCAACTGATTGATATCTTGGAAAATTATGCAAAGCTGATATCACTGCAATCTAAGAAATGCCATGGAAGTTGCAGGGTTACTTACGGCAAACATCCTGTGATATCAACTACAGCGGCCATGCGGAGAAGCACGAGTTTGAACGCGAATTTGCGTCCATGCCATGCTCTTTGTTGGCAAGAGAATACGGTATCATGTCCTCCAATTCATTCCTATGAACGAACGACTTACCATAATCCGCTTCAAGGCTAAATTTTTTTACATGAGTATAATATGTGCGCACGCTCCGACAGAACGCCGGAAAAGTTTCTATGAACGCCATGAAGATGCATACGAGCGCTGCCCCCGACATGACATAAAAATCGTGCTTGGTGACTTCAACGCTAAGGTGGTAAAAGAAAACATATTTGGTCTAACAGTCGGAAAGTTCAGTCTGAACGACAACACATCCGATAACGGAATGAGGTTGATTGACTTCACCGCAGCACGAAACATGGCTATCACGTTGGTAGCACTAGATTCAAACATCTCAATATTAATAAGGCCACCTGGCTGTCCCCAGATCAAAAAACGCGCAACCAAATTGATTACCTTTTGATTGATGAAAGGCACTCTTCCAGTGTACTAGACGTACGAACGCTCCACGGTGCAAACATAGACTCGATTCATTATCTTGTCGTAGTCAAGATCCGCACACGTCTGTGCGCAACTAATAAAATGTCTCGCAATCCCACACAGAGAAAGCTAGACGTCTATAAGCTGCAGTCAAGATGGACAGCTGAAGCCTGCACTACTCGACTCTGACTCCTGCTTCAAGAAAGCACTCCTCCGATCGACGATGTATGCGCACAGTGGACGCACATATCCCACTCTATGCGTACGGCTGCCGTAGAGGTTATTAGCTGTTTTGGTACCTTCACCGAAACCAGTGGCGACCAGGAGTGTCGCGACGCCATTGCAGAGAAAGACATTGCCTACAAAGATACCGTGCAGTCGGTTGTAACGCGTGCTGCTCTGGAGCGATACTGAGAGAAAACGAGGGAAGGTGAAAAAACGAGAGGCAGAAATGCGTGAGTGCGAGAAAATTGAGATGCATGGCGACAGGAATGGGACTCGAAAAAAAGAAGACTCCTGGCCGATGGTTTTAAGACCGGAGCTTCTTCCGGCAAGGATGAAAATGTGAATCTAGTGATAGATATCCAGAATACACTGATGTTATGGAGGGAACACTTCTCTAGTCTTCTAAATGGTGGCGCTGAAAACAGTCCCGCCAATAGAGATGATATCTCGGAAACCCCAATTATGGATGATAGCGTTGAAGTTCTGCTGCCGGACTATAAAAATAGGTTTAAACAGCTATAGCTTGGCTTAAAAACAACAAAGCCTCAGAATGGATTTCAAACATTTGGAACCTCAGTGTGTGCGTCACTATTTGCGCCAACTACCGTGGGTAAGTCTTATTAATATCGCATATGAGGTTCTGTCGTGCGTATTGTGTAAAAATTCTGAAGCCCATCGCCAACCGAATGATTGGACTTTATCAGTGTGGCTTCAGACCTGGAGAGTACACCATCAATCAGATATTTATGCTCCGACAAATCTTGGAAAAGAACCTTGCAAAACAAATCGACACACACACCATCTTTTTGTCGATTTCAGAGCCGACTTCGGCAGTCCGATAAGCAATCACCTATTCCACCATGTCTGAATAAGGTATCCCTGCGAAGCTAATACATCTTTGCAGTTGATTTACAAGATGATCAGCAGCATAGTAAAAATTCGACCTCTCTCCTCCGTTCGCTACCAAACGAGGTTTTAGACAAGGTGATTCTTTATTGTGTGACTTGGTTAATATAGTTATGGAGAATATCATCCGAGCTGATGACCTCAGCTGAACGAGCTGCTGCGTAAAGTCAGTGCATCATTCTTCAGGGTAAAAAAAGAATCGAGTCGAATGGGTCTTGCAAGAAACAAACGGTCCGAGTGTCTTGGAAACCACGTCACTGTCGACAAAATGTTCTGCGAGGTTGTTAAGGATTTCGCTTGGCTGAGATCCAGCGTTAACTCCTCCTACGATGTCAGTATTGAGATCAGACAAAGTTTTACTAACATCAAATGATTGTCTTTCTGTCTGTCTATCTGTCTGTCTATCTGTCTGTCTGTTCCGTATAGGATCGTGCACCGTTTATCCGATTGAGCTGAAATTTGGACACCGAGTACGTTTTATAAAGAGGAATATCATAGGGGATGTAAAAAATTGGGCAGAAGCATGTGGGCGTGACACTCTATAATAAATCCTAAACAGCTAGACCGATTTCAATGAAATTCGGTACGAAGGTTCAACTGCGCTCATAATAAAACATAGGCTTTACAAAATTCCAAAGACTTCCGCAAGAGGGCGCTTTAAGTAGTGCATTTTTAAGACTCAATAACTCCTAAACGCCTGGATCGATTTCAATGAAATTTGGTATGAAGGTTAAACTGCGCCCAAAATAAAATATAGGCTTTACAAAATTCCAAAGACTTCCGCAAGAGGGCGCTTTAAGTAGTGCATTTTTAAGACTCAATAACTCCTAAACGCCTGGATCGATTTCAATGAAATTTGGTATGAAGGTTCAACTGCACCCAAGAAAAAACAAAGGTAAAAAGTGGGCAGAAGTATTTGTTCGTGGCACTTTACAATAGATCCTAAGCATCTAGACCGATTTCAATGAAATTTGGTATGAAGGTTCGACTGTTCTCAAGATTACATAGGCAATAAAAAATTGCAAAGACTTGCGTAAGAGGGCGCTTTAAGCAGTGCAGTGTTAAGACTCAATACCTCTCAAATGACTTGACCGATTTTACTTAAATTTGGTACGATTTTACTTAAATAAAAATTGTTAAAACGAGACCAGTTTTAACAAGTAAAGAAAGTCTAAAGACGGTCTGGGCCGACTATGAAATACCCTAAACCTACTTTTAAAAAAAAAAAAAAATAATATTATTGAAAATGGGCATGTCCGTGGGCGGATGAAGCCTACATTTTATATGCATTTAAATGTTGAAAAAAATTTGCACATACCAAGTATTATTCCTGAACCTCACAGTTAATGCCATTATTATGCTTCCGCTATGGGAGGTGGGCGTGTTCATGAACGGATTACTCCCAATTTTTTAATACACCTTAATTTTGGAATAAAATACATAAATACCAAATTTGATCTCTCTATGACAAACATAATCTTATTTATTCAGTTTTAAACTTTTTGGGTTGTGTGGGAGGTAGGCGTGTCCGTGAGAGGATGACGTCCATTTTTCCAAAACCATCTTTATTTTGTCATAAAATACATACGTGCAAAATTTTATCTCTGTTGGTTAAACATAGGCTTCTTTATGGTGTTAAATTTTTGGGTTGTATGGGAGGTCGGCATGTCCGTCAGCGAATGACACCCATTTTTCGAAGACATCTTTACGTTGATACAAAACATATGCACACCAAGTTTTATTGTTGTATGTTAATTATAAGCTTATTTATACAGTTTTCAATTTTTGCGTTGTATGGGAGGTAGGCGTGTCCGTGTGCAGATGATGTCCATTATTCAAAACATCTTTTTTTGTCATTTTTTCTTTTTTTTTTGGATTATTTATTGCGTTTTCAATTTTTGGGTTGTATGGGAGGTAGGCGTGTCCGTGGGCGGATTCCAAAAATATTCAACAACGCAGATTCTCGAGTTCATATGACCATGTGTACCAAGTTTCATCCAATTATCTCAACTCATTCCTCTTATGTTCCGCCGCGACAGAGTTTGTCCCGAATATTCAATAATTTTAATTTATGTCATGATATTTAATTCATATATGCATGTGCAAATATTACTGATAATTTCAGAAAAGAAGTGTTATCGCACCATTATAAATTACCATTAAGATTCATTTGCTTTTATTTTATTCGTAAAATCAGTTCAAATGAAAATAAGACTTAACAATCGATTTCTCAGCTAAAATAAATTTAGCTCAAAAATTTAAGACCAACTTTTTACCCAATTCGACGGAAATCATAACTGAGCTTTGAATTCACAGCAATTAAAAGATTAGTTATAAAAAAAGGGTTTAATAAAATTTTTAAAAAATAGTTGAAAAAAAACTAAGTAGTACCAAAAATTGGTATCAATTGCACGTACTACCGTAAAATGGCCTGGAATTAAAATGCTCAGATTCGCTTGAAAATAAGAAGATTATGAGTAAAAAATTTGCTTTGATCGTAGAAATCAACCTTGCTATGGTACACTTGTACCAGATAGTCATTTTGAAAATTGTTTTCGGAAAAAACGACAAAATGGGTGGTAGATGAAAATTTCTCATTTCTGAGTACCATTTCAAAGAATTTTGAAACAAAAAATAAAAAAAATTAGTTAACAAGTTTATACAAAAGAAAAAATTAATTCCAAAAACTCTGATCTGCAAAAATAAAATGGTTTTCGATTGGGTGCACTAAATCTTCTAAAACCTTGGTGCTCTGATAATTTTTTTTTTATAAATATTGGTTTTTTACGAATTTTTTCATTTCATATTTATTTGTAAAGTTTTTCAAAATCCCGTTTTTTTTCGTACAAATTTTGCAATAGTCCCGTTTCACTGAAAAAAAATCTGGCAACACTACTCGGTACTGTATTTATTGAAGTCTGCAATGTATTCAACACATTATAAGCTGTATTGAATATATTTTTCATTAATTTTAAAAAAAGAATTAATTGATATGTAACCAGTTACACACTCCCTTTACCCAGTAAATACAGCTCTCGATACGTTGCCATGCAAGATGCAGTACATAGTTTTGCAATATTTTGTCCCTTAGTGTAGTATGTTAAATGAGATGTTAAGCGTTCTCAATATTTTAAGGTTGCTACTTTGGGCAATACTTGTGCATACCTCGGTATGAACTTAATGAGAATTTTTCAATGCCAGCGATGAGCCAATGCAAATCGTATGTTTGTTTACATATCTTCTATGCGAGTTTTATGTGTTAAAGTGCTATATAAAAAATACAAATGAAGAAATTTCTTAGAGGTGAATTACCCTGAAATAATAAAGGAATACAACCTACACATGGGCGGTGAGATGTCTTGATGAGCAGATACCATATCCGAGTAAAGGAGAACAATGCTATGATACATATTTTTTATCATTTCTTAGATATGGCTGGTTTTCTTATTATAATTGTGGTAATACTTTTCCTAGGCAATCTATAGACGGATCAAATTATCATTACAGTGAAACTTTTCTTACTCGAACTTATTTTATTCGAAAGTCTCCATAACTCAAAGTAATATTCGAGCTTTCTCAATGCATTTCTCTTAGTTTTTGATCTCTAAAGCTCGAATTTTCTGTAACTCTTAGAGAAATTGCGGTTCCTTGACACTTCGAAATAGGAAAGCTTCACTGTATATGATATTTGAAAATTTATACAGGGTTGGGCAAAAGTAATCGCCCAATGCTTATTTTGCAGTAATGTTTTTTTAATCAAAAACTTTGGTTCTGCTTGTGAAATTTGTTTATTTCATCCATTAGAATTTATTCCATCAAGTTGAGAAAATAATATCGGCCAAGTGGCCGCATTGTCGTTTTATAGCATTTCATGGCGATTTATGGCATGTCATTTTTTATGGCAATTCATAACTTGTCGATATGTATTCTGCGTTTGTTTACTTTACAAATGTCAAAACCGAATTCACATTTAGTGCCATTTGCAAAAGTTAAGGGTGTTCCAAAAGTGTGATAACTTTTGCTCTACTTTTGTATTAGACAGTTTTTCTGTTCGTCTAGTTAGAGAGTTAAAGCACAAAATCAGTAGTTCGAACATAAGCTAAAATATTAAAGTCAGCAAAATATAATTAGTTTAATTAAAGAATATATTAAAATAAAAAATTTTATCTACATAAGGTTTTAATGATTTTGTCAATTGCTGTCGAAGCTTTAATTGCAAAACAGTCAAAAATATCTAACTGTACAAAGATATAACTTTTCAAATTTAAATAATCCTGAACTTTCCTCTACTATATATTGCCTTTTAAAGCTCAGACGTCATACAGACATTCACTCTTCTTTGTATCTAGAGTTCTCTTGCTATCTTCGTTAATTCTCATTTAAACGTCTGCTTTTTTTTATTATAATTCATTATGAAGAAATTCGTTTATACTGTCAATTATTGAATGCTAGACTTAATGCATAAATGAAAATTTTAACCAGTCTCTCTTAACCCATCTTCCTACCTTCATTTCATTTCAGGCTGCTCGCTGATACAATGGAAAATCGAGCCTGTGGCTGAGTTAAATTTACAGATTGTTCTGTCAGGCGTGGTATTCATACTGTTGCCGCTCTTCTTTACATCGGCAGTTTTTAAAGTAAGTATATCTTTGTTGTTCTTCTTGCAGTTTGATGTTGTTGCTGTTTGTTGTTGCTATTGTTTTTCTGCCATGTGCAAAAATTGTGGTGAATTTCATTAACTACTTTGTTACACACAAAAGGACTCAGCAAGCGAGAACGTGGCAAAGGCGTGATAGTGTGACGACGCTTATGGTACAATGCACCGACACAACAACAACAGCAACTACTACTTCTACTAGACCTCCACCAACACTTGCACATGCATATATGCATGTGCCTGCCACACTGATAAACACAAACAAATTTTCACAAATACAGCAGAAGTAGCAGGAGTAGCAGTCATTCTGGCTCGCCGACATCAGTCAGTTACTTACTTAATTTCAACCAAACAATGCCGCCATGTTGAGTAATTTAATTTTTGCTTGATCTTTTTTTTTTAATTTTTGCTTGATTTTGATATTGCTGTTTTTGCTTTATTATTAAATTTATTTGCAGCAAACACTATCACTACTACGCCATGCAAGTGCGGCAAGTGGAGCTGTTGGAGCATATTGGTTGGTTGGTTGGTGGGAGGGCTGGCGATGTGGGTTAAACATGGCAGGGTACTTTAAATAGCAGTTTCACTAAAGAGCAATACTGTGGCAACACTATGGCAGTCGAGTAATTTTAAGTGCTGATTGCGTTGTTTTTGTTGTGGCATAATTGTTGTTGCTGCTGCTCTGCAAGCTCGTCCTGCTGCTGCTGCTGCTGTTGTATTCTTTGAGTGCGACTGTGTCTGTGTTTTTCTGTGTGTATGTGTGTGTGTGTGTGTGTGTGTGTGTGTGTGTGTGTGTGTGTGTGTGTAGTAGTAGGTTTTTATCAGCATAATAAATGCAATTATGGATTTTCCTATTTTCATTTTTGTTGCTGTTGTTGTTGTTTTTTTTTTTTTTTTTTTTTTTTTTACTGTTTATCGTTGATGCTCGAAACGTTTTTGTTTTTACTGTCGATGTCGATGCTCTCTATTGAACGAAACACACTCTGTGCTTGAGCTGCTGGCTCCTCTGTAACTACCGCAAAGCGACTGACTCACCATGTTATTTTGATGTCTCTACTTTTGCTGCAGAAAAGTATTCAAAGCTTAGCAGGCCTTTACTTATATTGAAAGGCATTGTAGTGGAATTTTCCGGTCTCTAGAGATTCTGATACTGTTTGTTTCAGAAGCTATGCTATAAAATATTTAAAACGGAAGTATTGAGCTTTTGTTTATTTGAGGTTTAAATATAAATGAGTAAATATTTAAAATTTTAAAAGATTATACATAGATTAACTTAATCTTAGAAAAAAAAATGCTCTTCACAGCTTGTGTTGTCATCGTATGCAGTTAAGGAACTAAAACGAAACTGAGTTAAAGTCATTTTAATAGAGTTTAACTTGTGGCCTTTTAAAAAAAAAAAATATTTTTTAAGGGAACTGATATGAGTTTTTATGCGAAATTTAGGTGATTCTTATAAAAGGATATATAATATGTTTATAAAATATTTGAATCTTAAAAAATATCGGTCCAAGATATTGAATTAAAAATTTTTGTTTGTTTTAAAGATATATTTATTTTCCAAAAAAAATTTTAATACTAAGAACCTTGAAAAACCAGGAAAAAGCTCTCCTTTGAAGTGCAGAATATCGCGGATTTATTAAATCTATAAAAAAATTAATTTTCCTGTTGATGTTCACACTTAATACATCGAGTTTCTTTAAAATTTTTGATTTTAAACAAAAAAGTGGTTCGCGAAAGTCAAAATTTTAAGGGTTAAGATAGGTGCATACAATTTTGTAGACCATAAAAAAAAGGGGCAGTCAAATTATGAAAAATAAGTTGCTTAAAACCCATAAAAAACTTTTAGCCAATGGATCAATCAGTTTTTGAGTAATCTTTCCGAACTTTACCCGCCGAATTTTTTCTTGGTAAAATTCCTGAATGATGAAAAGATTACATCTCAAAAAAAATATTACTAAATACCTCGCACAAATTTTAAATTCAATTCCTGTCACCGTAATTTCGAATTTCTCTCAGAAAAAACACCATAAATTTTTAAAAAAATTTGAAGGTGGAGGTGGAAAAGTTGTCCTTTGAAAATTTATAAGCTTTTGAATTAAAGATCCTATAAAAAGAAGTCCTAACATTTTAGAGAAACTAATTTTTGCAAATACAAACGAAAACTAACGAAAAATCTTACTTGCCAGAGAAATGACGTCGACATTTTAATGCTAATGGGCACAGTGGTTGATTCCCAAACAAAAAATTTCAACTAATATAAAGACTCATTGTGGACCAATAAATTTAATGGTATATAAGTTAAAATTAGCTATATTAGAGTACAGACATATTTTGAAATCCACCTAAAACCATGCCTGCTTTCCATGGAATACGAATATTTAAAACGCCATAATTTGTTTTGTATTGAACCTGTAAAAAATATGTCTATAAGACCAATTTCGTTAAAAGACTTAAATATATGTAAATTTTAAAAAAATTCTGCTTTGCCCGCCTTCCATAGATACGAAATTTTCCATATAATGTTTTTAACAATTTCAACTTCCAAGCATTTTAACGTAAAGAATTTGTGGTTTATAGCGGTTTATAGTGATGCCCAGAAAAATTATTTGAAGAATGCTACAATAATTTCAATCAAAGTCAACAACAACAACAAATCTTTGGATTCGTGGCACAACAATTTTTTTCAACAAAAAGAACGTATGAAAACAACAACTATCTTACAACCAACATACATACGCGCCAGCGCAAAAGTTCAATTATATTGAACCCACAAAACAACAACTGGAATCCTTCAAATACAACAATAAAGTAATAATAAGTAAGGGTGAAGCTGAAAATATTAAAATTGTTGTAAAGATTGGAAAGAGAGGAATATGTTAAAAACAACAACACGAATGCTGGCAGCGCCCAAGCTTTCGCTATTGGAGTTTGTAGGGGAAGTGGGCGTGTTCATAGACGAATTACGCCCAATTTACATACATACTAAACATACATACATACATACTAAATTTGATCTCTCTAAGACAAACATAATCTTATTTATTGAGTTTTAAACTTTTTGGGTTGTATGGGAGGTTGTGTACGTAGTGTACATGTACGTGTACGTGGATGGAGGACGTCCATTTTTTAAAACCATCTTCGTTTTGTTATAAAAAACATTCGTACCAAATTTTATCTCTGTAGATTAAACAGGAGCTTATTTATTGTGTTTTCAATTTTTAGGTTGTTTGGGAGGTGGGCGTGTCCGTGGTCGGCTGACGTGCATTTTTTCAAAAATATCTTAATTTTGTTATAAAAAACCTTCGTACCAACCTTGTTTTATTATAAAATACTTACTCACCAAATTTTAAGTCTGTAGCTAAACCATAAGCTTATTTATTGAGTTTTCGGTTTTTGGGTTATAGGGAAGGTGGGCGTATCTTTGGGCGGATAAAACCCATTTTTTAAGGTTATCTTTTTTTTGATATTAGAAACATATATGCCAAATTTCATTTTTGTAGGTTAACTACGAGCTTTTTTATACAGTTTTTAATTTTTGCGTTGTATGGGAGGTAGGCGTGTCCGTGCAGATCCTTGGGTTCATGTGCCATGTGTACAGAGTTTCATCCAATTATCTGAAATCATTCTTCTTATTCTGTGTTTACAGGCAACACACAGACGGACGGACGGACATGGATAGCTCAACTCACGAGGTGACCCTGATCAAGAATATATATACTTTTCTATACTGGACTCTCTTCGTTTTATGCGTTACAAGCGTTTGCACAAAGTTAATATACCTTAACCTTTCAGGTTTAGGGTATAATGAAGTGAACCTCATGAGCATCAGTTGGAAAATTCTATAGCATACTTTTTGGCATTATGATAAAGTAAAGACAATTCGTGTAGCATGCATGACTGCAGCATAGCTGCCAAATTTGTGGGAAAAATCTCTTTTGTGTGAATTTTTAATTGCAGTGGGAACAGGAAATTCCTGTAGTATTTTTTAATTCAGCGTGGTATTTTTAATTCGTGTGCGAATTTTTTTCTCTCACTTTTTTTAATTATATTCGCGTATATAAAAAGTAGTTTTTTCAATAAATTACATTTATATTTTGTTTTCGATTTAGTTATGGTTTGCATTTTGAGTAAATCTCACGTAATAAGGTTGAGTTCACACTCTACACACATTTTTCCATGGAATATTTAATATTTTGTGGGAGTTTTGAGGTATTTTCAATGGCTGTGAGAATTTTTGTGGTATTTTTTAATTGCTGTGGTATTTTTTTTTAATGAAAAAAGTACCGTGGGAATTTGTGTGGTAATTTTTTAATGTGCTTGTGGGAAAAAGGTATTTTGTGTGGGAATATGGGTTGGCAGCTATAACCTGCAATCTTTGTAGCGTATCTCTAGTGCTTCTTCAGAAACCAAGTCATGCCTAAAAGCATGCTAAGGAATGTTTAGGATAATTATTAAAGTACTAAGCTTTAAGGCTGCGTTCATAGTGAACGCCGATTCAGACAGGCAGGCAGACAGAGTGTGTAAGCAAGCGATATTGGTAGATATTTGTGTCTCGTTTGTTCACACAGATTTCAAACTGCCTGTCTGCCATCCTGTCTGAATCGGCGTTCACTATGAACGCTGCCTAAGACTGAGGAAGTACTCGAAACGCATTTAGTTTTTGACCTGCATAAAAGTAGGCTGTATTCAACAAAGGGGCGTGTCGCTATAAGAAAAACACTGTATCTCAGTTAATATTGACATAAGGGTAATAAAATTCACAGTAAAATTATAAGAGCAGGCACAAATTTTAAAAAATACGCTCACTTAAGTGGGCATTATTCGAAAAAAGGGTGTGACAATATTAGAAAAACTCTGTTTCTCGAATAAAATTGACACTAGAGTACTGAAATTTAGGCACTATGAAATTTAGGCACTATAATTAAAATTGACTATCAAGAAAGTGGGCGTTATTTGACAGAGGGGTATGGTAATATTAAAAAAAAAACACTTTCTTGAATACAATTGACACTAGGATGGTAAAAGTTAGTACAGAGGTATGCACAAGTATAAAAAATTACTGCCAAGTATGTGGGCGTTATTCAGCAAAGGGGTGTGGCAATATTAGAAAAAAATTGTATGTCGAATAACACTAGAATACTGAAATTTAGTACAGAGGTAGGCACACTTATTACAAATTACTATCATGAAAGTGGGTGTTATTTGACAAATGGGTGTGGCAATATTAGAAAAACACTATATCGAATACTTTTGACACTAGGATATTGAAATTTAGTAGAAGGTTGGGTACAAATATATCAAATTGCTGTCAATGAAGTGGGTGTTATTCGACAAAAGGGTGTGGCAATATTAGAAAATACTGTGTCTCGAATACTATTAACTGCCGAGAAAGTGGGCGTTAGTCGGTAAAGAGGTGTGCATTGTTAGAAAACACTGTGTATAGAATAATATTGGCACTTGGGTAATAAAATTCATATCTAGAATGGATGGAATTATTGAAACACTGTTAATTAAGAAGGAGGAATTCGACAAAAAGGCGTGTCACTATTAGTAAAAACACTATATCTCAGCCAATATTGACGATTTTGAACATATATCAAAACTGAATATTGAAAACGATACATGAGTCGGCATAATTATAAGAAAACAAGATCAAGAAAGAAGATTAGATTCAACAATGAGGCGTGTCACAATTAGAAAAACACTCCATTTCAGTCAATATTGAAACTAGGGTACTAATATTTAAAAGATGGGTGGGTAGAATTATTAAAAAAGTGGGAGGTTTAATTTAATTATTAAAAAATAATGTGTGACATTTAAAGAAAACCACTGTATATCGGTTAATATTGGTACTAGGGAATTAAAATTTGGTACAGGGCTAGGTTGAATTATTATAAAGTACAGAGGCGGGATTTGAAAAAGGGCGCGTCATAGGGACATAGGCTGTTTGTTCTACAATTTTGACAAATTTACAACTAGTTTTTGTCAACTAGTGCTCACATCAAAAATGAGATCTTATGTAAAATTTTTCCAGTAATTAGATTGATTTCTTTTACAGATTTTTAAGAGTTCTTCTGATGATGTAGCTTTATATGGGAGAAAAGCATGTTTTGCATACGATTATGACGATTTTCATACGTAGAGTGTTTATTTGGGATTCAAACCTATGTGTAAAAGTTCAAGTCAGCACATTAATTTCGTTAAATTTAAAGAGATGTTATCATATTGTTACTTTGTTTGGGAGATAAGCGTGGTTTTCATACCATTTGAATCATTTTCGAATTTGATCATTATTTTACGATAAAAGCTTACGATAAAACATGGTACAGTTGGGACATAACCATTCTGTGTGAAATAACTAGTGAGAATATGCTTGGATGTCCTCAATCCGTGGACAACTTTTGTTGCATATTGTTCACTTTGAAAGACCCAAACAATGATCCAACAAGGATTTAAAAAAAAATCAAAAGTTTTGGCATGGAATAAGTTAAATTTGGCGTATTTATTCCAACAATTTCTTCTCATATCAAACTATTCTTACCATATGTTTTGTCTCATATCAAACTATTCTTATCATATGTTTTGCATAGAGTCGTTTCAAGATTGAATTGAGTTTTACTTATCCTGACCGTTTGAAAATTTTGGAACTGTGTCCTTATTGCAGTGAGAACACAATGTGTGCAAATGTGCCAGCTGAGTTGTGATAGCAATAACTCAATCAATTTTTTTTTATTTTTGTTTAAATTACTACCATTTTCAATAGCAAACGAGATAAAATTTTATAATCAAATAAATTATGACCACAGTAATGCATAAATTGACAAACAAGCTAAACTTAATAAAATTTAATTTACACTTTTAAAATTTTAAATATAAATTTAATTCAATTTACGCAATGCTTATCATCAGCACTACTGTTAGGCAACTCTACGGTATGCCATACAGTGGCCGCCATCAGAGTTATTCGATTAATGCTAGTCACTGAAAATGCAAATAAAAACAATGACGACAACAACAATAAAAACTTGTGCACATTGAAGCAGAGCAAACTCACAAACACTAAAACAAGCAACACGGAGCGGCATGCATAAATGTGTGAATGCATGAGTGCATGTGTGTATGGCTGTATGGCTCTGTGTGTGTGTGTATGTGTGTGTGTATGTGTGTGTGTGTGTGAAAACATTTGAATGTCAGCATTAATGACTATCTGGAACCACAAAAGATGCAGCATTTTGCACAACCTTCAGTTGACTGCTGACTGCTGACTGTCGGTCGTTCTAACTGACTGACCAACTTGCTATTTCTAAGCTGCTCATGATTTTTAATACAACAACAACAATAGCAACAACAGCTAAAGCAACAGCAAATGCCATTCAATAAAAACTACAACTGCATTTTGCATATTTTCATAGTTTTGCATTTTTCGTGCTTTTGTCCTTTTGTTTACTTGTGCAATTATGTGAAATTCTGATAACAAATATTATGACAAAATGGTTGAATAACCAACACATGCACACTCTTCACTTCCGCATTCACAGATTCTGCCTGGTTGCCCGCCTGCCTGCCTGTTTGGTTGACTGACTTCCGTTAAGCAAAGCTTTACTAGCCAAAATCCACAGAAGAGCATCACAATTAAACGAGTCTCAACCAACAAACCGCAGACATAAAACAAAATATAAAAATAACAAACCGCCACTCTATAGTGACAACAACTCTGGGCGACAACGAAGAAACACAAAAAATTTTATCCAACAAATATGGCTGCCTGAAATCGCGCCAAAAAATATGCCATACCCGACATTATGTCAACAGACACACTTACTTACATACACACACTCACATTCAACCTGCAGTTCACTTCATTTTAATGAAAATTGCAAAATTTTTTTTTCATTTATTTAAGCGCAAAAATGTCAGCGCTTCATCTGCCTCATTGTTAATATTTATTGTTGCCGGTGTTTTGTTTATGTTGATGCTGCTGTTGTTATTGTTTTTACTGGCTATTGTTGTAGCCAATCTCATTATATCAGCAACGTTGCACAGTGCGTTTGTGATGTTGATGTGGATTTCGAAGCATCAAACAAACAAAACTTTAAATAAAATTAATTCAAACTCTTGTCTGATGAATGGACAAAAAAATTTCATGTTTATTGTCTCTTTTAAATAAAATAAATGTTTAATACAAAACTGATATTATTTTCAACTAATTACTAAAAATTATTTACTGTTCAATTTAATTTAGCAAAACATTTATGACAAATTTAGCAAAAAAAATGTTGCTAAAGACCCAAAACTATGTTTATTAATTATTTACTTAATTATTATGATTTGTTAAATTGTTGTAAATCACACTTTATCATGCGTATTTGATCTAATACTAAGAAAAAAGTCATAATTGCTTATTTTAAACACCGTAGAAATTCCACCAAAAAATTGCTACTGAGTAGAGTTGACACCGAGGCGTATGAGTAACATTAACTAAATTGAATATTATGAAAGAGCTTTATTAGTGCTGTTTACGATTAAAAAATGTTAAAATTCTTTAGTGCGGGTTAATTTTTTGAAATTTGTATCAATAATGAATAGAATGATTTAATCAATAATGAATGAATTAATGAATATAAATGGATTAAGACCCAAAAGAAATTTGAGCTATTGATATTGCTCATATTGATTACTCACATTGATATTGCTCACTTAAAGGTAATTTTGAAGCTATTTAACTGACAAAACAAATTTGAATAGTATGTATATCAACACGAAATACACATGAAAAAAATTTTAAAAAATTAGTTAAAGTTATTATAGTAGTTCAAGTTTTTTAAGGTTTTTATTTTCGAGAAATTTGCATCTGATTTTTTTTTTTTGCAAAAATTTCGAATATGTTAAAACTTGCAGAAACTATCATTTTTTTATGAAGTCGGAGCTTTCTTTACCATAAAACTATAAAAACAAAACTGTAAATATTTATTTCACATATTCGCTATTTTAGGTTAGTAATTTTTACTTTGGACCCCAAAATAGAAGATGAGGAACAGTTTTTCCTCCTCTTCGTGACTATCTTGGTCTCCATCTTGATCTTGATCTTGATATTGATCTTGATCTTGATCTTGATCTTGATCTTGATCTTGATCTTGATCTTGATCTTGATCTTGATCTTGATCTTGATCTTGATCTTGATCTTGATCTTGATCTTGATCTTGATCTTGATCTTGATCTTGATCTTGATCTTGATCTTGATCTTGATCTTGATCTTGATCTTGATCTTGATCTTGATCTTGATCTTGATCTTGATCTTGATCTTGATCTTGATCTTGATCTTGATCTTGATCTTGATCTTGATCTTGATCTTGATCTTGATCTTGATCTTGATCTTGATCTTGATCTTGATCTTGATCTTGATCTTGATCTTGATCTTGATCTTGATCTTGATCTTGATCTTGATCTTGATCTTGATCTTGATCTTGATCTTGATCTTGATCTTGATCTTGATCTTGATCTTAATCTTAATCTTAATCTTAATCTTAATCTTGATCTTGATCTTGATCTTGATCTTGATCTTGATCTTGATCTTGATCTTGATCTTGATCTTGATCTTGATCTTGATCTTGATCTTGATCTTGATCTTGATCTTGATCTTGATCTTGATCGTGATCTTGATCTTGATCTTGATCTTGATCTTGATCTTGATCTTGATCTTGATCTTGATCTTGATCTTGATCTTGATCTTGATCTTGATCTTGATCTTGATCTTGATCTTGATCTTGATCTTGATCTTGATCTTGATCTTGATCTTGATCTTGATCTTGATCTTGATCTTGATCTTGATCTTGATCTTGATCTTGATCTTGATCTTGATCTTGATCTTGATCTTGATCTTGATCTTGATCTTGATCTTGATCTTGATCTTGATCTTGATCTTGATCTTGATCTTGATCTTGATCTTGACCTTGATCTTGACCTTGATCTTGATCTTGATCTTGATCTTGATCTTGATCTTGATCTTGATCTTGATCTTGATCTTGATCTTGATCTTGATCTTGATCTTGATCTTGATCTTGATCTTGATCTTGATCTTGATCTTGATCTTGATCTTGATCTTGATCTTGATCTTGATCTTGATCTTGATCTTGATCTTGATCTTGATCTTGATCTTGATCTTGATCTTGATGTTCCCAAGAGTTTTTGGAGAAAGAAGCCAGTTATTTTAGAAAAGAAATAGCTGATGAAGAAAGAACGATGGTTTCCAAGATATCTTTAAAGAAAGAACATAAGTTCTGGTTAGTAGAATCTGATGTGTTCTGAATTCTTTCGGGAGCAAGTCTGATGACATTAGGTGTTTCTGCAAGCGACAAGCAAAGCATGCCTCGATCGTCACTGATTTAATTTATTTTATTGTACAACATTTGTATCAGTGGAGCTGGCTGCTAAGGTTGTCGAGGTCTTCTGAAGAGTTCATTGAATTAATATTACTCATACGCCCTGTTGTACATTAAATACTTATAAATAATAATTTTTTTATACATGATTATTTTTCACTAAATAAATTTGTAAACAAAACCACCAGCGAAGTACTGTATTTTGCACTTTAAAATTTTAAAATCCACTACTTCTTGCATTAAAAAAATTGTTTAACATTAAGTAAAAAAAATTAAAAATTTGCGGTTTTGTGATAGCCAAAGACTACCCTACGTACTTTTTCTGTCATAAATGAGCTCATTGCATCGTATGGCCAAACTTTTAAATGTATGCATCAACTTAAATGTCAACATGAAACTCAAATACATCACAAAAAACCAATACCAATACCAACATCAATATCAATATCAATAACTTATTCATGGTTGGCAAAAACTAAAACTTCATAGCTATAAAAAGGATGCGACTGTGCTCATAACTGTGTGAAACAAACAGCATGTGAGCGAGCAGCAAAGTATATGAAATAAGTTGCTGTCAATAAAGTGGTTATTATCAAGCAGCAAGAAAGAAGCAGAAGAAAAAAATGTGCACTACCTGCAGCAAATATTGCTTAAAGGACTTTCAAACAAAGTGTACTTGGCAGGAATACAGCAAAAACTTAGTTAAGCTTAACTAACTGCTGACAAATTTGCCAAGCTTTAGCTGAAGCAATTTTGCAACTTAGAATTAGAATAGAAAAGTTCCAGGAGGCATAATAAAAGTGACGACGACGACGATGAGGAATACGACAATGTCGAACAATGAAATCCAATAAAATGCAAAAATAAATCTTTATCCGCTGCTTAGCAAACAACGTGGGCAGAACATAGGTCTGCACACTAACTTCAAAAGCCTTTGGCACTAAATAACTTTATCAATCAGTCAGTTAGTCAGTTAGTCAGTTAGTCAGTCAGTCAGTGAATCATGTTGCTAGTATTCTCTGCTAACTTGACAGTATTTCTTTATATTTTGTTTCATTGTATTTTTTTTTGTTTTTGTTCTGTTTTGTACTTTTACTCATACCTCATATCTCTGTTTGCTATAAATTTCAGGTTGGCAACTTGGCCAATGATGGCATCAAATTGGCGACTGGCTCAAAGCAGCAAAGATGCTCCATGGCACCGCATGATGGTTTGGAAGAGGAGGCTGGCGGTGGCACTCTGCGTGCTCTCTGGACACATGGCGGTCCGACGGCGGCTTTCGTGCATATCGTGATTGCGATGTGTTTGCTTTTGCCGCGGCTACTCTTAGAGGCCAGGATAATTGAGAATGGACTGCTACCACGAGGTAATTAAGCACCAGTGGCAACACTGGTCGAGTGCAAGTGGGTGTTTGTGTTGGGTAAATGTATGTGTGGCGCATATGTTGACAGTCTGCACACAATATCGACAGTCAACAGCAGCTTTGCCTTAGTTATATTGTTGTTGCGAAAAATAGTTGCCATTTTTTTCTAAAAACTGTTAAAGCAAAAATCTTTTTCTATTCCTACCTTAACAAGATTTTAGTTTTATTCACCTGCAAACAGCTATAGCGCAATTTTTTGCGTTTTTAAAACCGTTTCCGACTTCCGACTTTTTTTCACATTCATATGTAGTGCATTTTTTGCGCTTTTATGGTGAAATAGCGCGACTTTTTGTTTCACCCACTCAATGGGCTTTGATTTAAAAATTCTTTGAATGTGCTTTTAAGCCTTTGTGCAGTGAAAAAAAAAATGAAAATTGCGCTCTAGCTACTTCTCTTTAATTTTGACGCAAATACTTCGCTGTCATGCGTCAACGTGTCAGCATTTCATGGAATCTGTACACAGTTCAATGGTTATGGTCATCACGATATTGTCTTTCGTGGTCAGTGCCTTATTATTGTTGTTGTTGTTGTGCATGGTTGGCTTAATCATTTTTTGCTTTTTTCAGTCGTTATCAATTTTCACTGAAATTCAGAACTATTGATTAAAAATCCATTAAATTGACATTTTTTTAAATGAATATTCAACGAGCACAAATAAAACTACATGTGTGTGTGGATTGATGTGTGAGTACGCGTTGTCTTGTTAAATTTTAAGTCATCATCTTAAGTAAATTACAAGTACATTACAAGAAAGAATAAATGCCAAAAATACTACAATAAATAGCAGGATTTCTTCTTAAATTGAACATAAATTCATTTAAAACACTTAATTTAAAGCTTTTTTGATGAATTAAGAATACATGCGAATTTTGCGACTAAAATTGATATCAAACCCATTCGAACCTATCCACCAGGTAGTATAATTTTTTTGTGAGCGCAATGCAAATATCTCAACTTATGTAATAATTTCGATTAAGCTTCTGAAAAGTTTTACAGAAGCTAGTTATAGAAGCGACGTAGCTTCTAAAAGCACTCTTTATACCACTTTTCACCGAAAAACCATTTTCATTTCCCTTTTTCCATTTTTATTGTTTTTACTTTTCAATAAAAAAGTTATAGAAGCTTCGATATTTCTATAATAATTGTATTTGGCTTCTATAATGATAAAAAAACCATTTTTGAAGTAGTTTTACATTTTGACACTATTTAAAGGACAGAACAAGCTAGCTATATAAACTTGGCGCTCTTAACGCCTTCTTTAATGACTGAAAGACGAACATTTTTATTAATGTAGAGTTTTAAATAAATGACGTAAGCCTTATATATGCCAGTTATAGAAGCTATGACTTTTATTGTGACATAGAAACCAAAGTTCTTACTTAGTTTACGTTCTGACACGTTTTTAATAACAGAAGCTAGTTATGCAAGGTGTGCTGAAGCTAGTTGTGCAAGCTACGTTACTTTTATAGGCACTACTTATGACTTCTTTGAAAAAGCTGAGGCTTTTATTATTAGAAAAAGGCGAACTTTTTACTTTTTGACACATTTTGAATGTTATAGTTAGCTGTACAGGAACTAGTTATGGAAGGTATGTTTCTTTCAAAGGCATTTCTTATGCTTGCTATAAAGAAGCTATGGCTTCTATTGTTATAATGTTATCATTATGCTGTACAGGAGCTAGGTATGGAAGGTATGTTTCCTTTAAAGGCATTTCTTAAGCTTGCTATACAGAAGCTTTGGCTTCTATAATAACAAAGAAGCGAACTTTTTACTTTTTGGCGCGTTTTGGTGACAAAATTAAGCTATACAGGAGCCAGTTATGGAAGGTATGATACTTTCATTGGCACTTCTTATGCTTTCTATAAAGAAGCTATGGCTTCTATAATTACAAAGAGATGAACTCTACTATTTTTACTTTATATGACATTTTTACGTTCTGAAGGAGAGTAGAAAGCTGTACAGAAGCTAGTTATAGCAGATACGTAACTTCCATAGGTACTCGATAATGACAAGATTCTTCTTTAATGACAAAAAGCCAATATATTTTTTTATTTTATATTTCAACACGCTTTAAATTACAGTAGCAAGCTTTACAGAAGCTGGTCTTAGTAGTTATTGCTTAATTATGTAGCCATATTATAAAGAATCATACTAGAAACTAGTTATATAAGGCACATATCTTCTATAGGCACTCTTATGTCTGCTATAATGACTTTAAGGCAAACTTTTAAAACGTTTTTAATGAATAAAGCAAGCAAATCAGAAACTGGTTATAGAAGCTATGGCTTCTATAATATCCAAAGGGTGATATTTTTATTTTTTTACTTTTTGCTACGTTTCGAATGCCAAAAGCTAGTTATAACTCGGAGTAAGGTAGCTTCTATAAACACTATTTATGACTTCTGTAATGAGCAAGACGCGAACTTTTATTATTTTTACTTTTCAACACGTTTTAAATGAAAGAAGCAAGCTTAAGAAAATCTTATTATAGAAACTACAGCTGCTGTAATGGCAAAAAGTGAGCTTTTACTATTTTTGTTTGCTTTTTAATACGTTTTAAATGACAGAAATAAGCTGTACAGAAGCTATTTATAGAAAATGCGTTACTTCTATAAGCACTCTTTATGTGTTCCATAATGACCTTAGGGCAAACTTTTTATTTTTTTTTTACTTTTCAACACGGTTTATATTAATGAATGTGGCAAGTATGGAAGAAACTAGTTATAGAAGCTAAAGAGTCTGTAATGTTCAAATTACAAAATGTTTTTACTTTTTGACCGGTTTTGAATGACAATTCCCCTGACATTAAAGGGGAATTTTTATTGTTTTTACTATTCAATACGTTCTAAATGAAAAAGAAAGTTTTACAGAAGCTGGTTATAGAAGCCATGGCTTCTATAATGACAGAAAGGCGAATTTCTTAATTATTTTTAATTTTCAACACGTTTTAAATGAAAAAAGACAGCTTTACAGAAACAGGTTATAGAAGCTATGACTTCTATAAGAATGAAAGAGCATAATTTTTAATGCTTTTAACTTTTTTACGATTTTCGGTTTTAATGACAGAATCAAGCTTTTCAGAAGTTACTTATAGGAGAAGGGTTACATCTATATACGAGCTGTTTACAGGAGCTATGACATCTATAATGACCGCAAGGCGAGCTTATTAATAGTTTTGACTATTCTACACGTTTTTAATGAAAGAAAAAACTTTCCATAAACTCTTTATAAAAGCTGTGGCTTTTATGGTTTCTAAAACAAGCTTGACAACTAGCTAGAACAACTTCTAAAGTTCTATTACGACTTTAAGGCAAGGCGTTTTAAATGAATGAAATAAGCATTAATGAAAATGGTTATAGACGCTAGGGCTTCTTGAACGATATTTTTTTTTACTTTACTTACTTACGATTACTTTTTGACGCATTTTGAATGACAAAAGCTAGTTATAGAAACTAGGTAACCTAAAAAGGCATTATTTATGCCTTCTTTAATGGATTTTCAATGTTTTTATTGTTTTTTTCTTAATGTTTTTGTTTATTTTGAATTTATTATTTGCAAAGTCTTAAGTTAAGCTTTTCAGAAGCTAGTTATAGGCGCTATGGCTTCTTTAATGCCCAAAAGGCGAATTTTAACTATGTTTACTTTTTATACTATTTGAAAGACGTACTTAGCTTCTATAGGCACTCTATATGTCTTCTATAATGACCTCAAGGCAAAGTTCTAATTTTTTTTTCTTCACGTTTTAAATGATTGAAGCCAGCATTACAGACAACTTTTATAGAAGCTATGGCTTCTATAATATCCAAAGAGCCAAATTTAATGGCTGGTTATAAAAGCTATGACTTCTGTAAAGGCCATAATACAAAACTGTTTGTCCTGTTTTACTTTTTAATAATTTTTCATGACAGAAGTAAGCTGAAGTAAGCAGAAGTAAGCTAGTTATGGAAGGTATGTTACTTCAATAGGCACTCTTGATGTTTTCTTTAATGACATAATGGCACAATTTGTATTTTTTTTACTATTCGACACATTTTAAATGAAAATGAGCACTTACAGAACAAAAATTAACAGAAGCAAGCTATAGCTTTGATTATAATCATCGACACGTTTTGAATGACAAAAGCAAGCTTTTCAGAAATGTATAATTTCCTAAGGAGTTCTATGTGGATTCTGTATTGACAGAGAGGAAAAAATTTTAAGATATTTACTTATCGACACGTTTTTAACGACAATCATTTTTAATTTCTGTGCTGTGCACTTTTTAGACTAAAAACTTTAATAACATATCCATCCATACCATAATAGATTGGTAACAAAGAGGATAGTTCGTCCGTTAAATCAAAATCTAAATCAGACAGCAGCTAATATTTGGTACAGCCAAAGAAAGCCTGAAACTATGCAATTGAATTCAAACATTCACAGCAATGCTTTAAATATTCTTGAATTTAAAATTTCTGGCCAAAAAAATGCAAGGATTTTTAAAGAAAAAGAAAGGGAGAGATAGAGAGCATCTAAAAGCACAACAACGTAAAGTGGTTTCAGACCTAACTGACAGCTTTTATGTGCTGATAAAGTAATTTAAATTTAAGACGAAAAACTGACTTTGAAGAGTCACACACAGACACAAATAATGCTCTCCCATCGCTCTTTCTAATAGGCTTGAGTTTTTTCCCTTTGCTTGAAATTACAATGGCACGTCCATTTCTAACAAACCTTAAAATTAGCTGACATCAAAACTGCTGTGTTGTAAAGATAAAAAATTTTTACATTCATTATTTCTAATATCTTGAACAATAAAATTTGTAAGACATTTGATGTTAAAAAAATTTTCTACTACTTAGCATAAATAATTTAATTATTGCATCGTTTGCTTTTAATTCAGTTTCTTGCCAGACGTCACCACGCTTTGACATCCATTGCATAATAATTATTACTTAAACACGCTTAAGAACTTTATAAATTGAGCATGAAAAATTCAAGCACCACGAAAAAAAGAAAAAAATAAAAAAAACATGACAAAAAATTGCTAACAGAGTGTTTGAGCAGCAGCAGGCGACGTGGTTAAGAAATTGGGCAAGAAACTAGCGCACACCAAGATTAACAGCTCATCATCTTTCAAGCTAAATACTGCTAAAGACTTCGCTTAGCTCAAAGCGAAATGCGAAACTGCCTGCGTAACCCTCTACTCTGCTCTGTGGGACGCCATATCTTTCAACAACATTGCATGGCTTTTCATTCAAGCATGGTTAATCCATAGATTTGGCGGGTTTTTATGAGCCACTTGGATTTGATGTTTTTTTTTCATCTTTATGTGCCACTAAATAAACATTAATTCTTTTTGGTGTTTCAACTCAGCTCATCTTCATTGGTATCTTCTTAATCTTCTTACTCTCGTTCTTGGCTACAACATCCCCAGCCATTTTCTTTTTTGGCTTTCAACAGTTGGCTGATTTTGCTTGTATGTTTGCTTTCTTTTTGATGTTGTTTGGGGGGGGGGAGGTGCGAGGGCAATGAATGAATGAATCCTTTTTATATCTTGTTTTTTATTTCGTTTTTATTTTCGTTTATTTGTGCTAAATTATAAATTATTGCATTGAGCCATATTAAATGGGCAAACGGAAATGTCGAGTTGGTGTTAATTCTGTGCATAAAAAAAACACAACAATTTTATGGCTTCAACATCGAGTTGTTAAGAAACTAATAATAATAAAATAAAAAATTAGCCATGCGAATTAGTATTCTTTGTGGTCATTGTGTGTATATATTATGTGTGAGGTCGTTAAGGCAAGTTATATGTTTGCAGGTGTGTGTGTTTAATGTTGGATATTTGCAAAATGACAACAAGGCATATTTAGAGCAGCTGTTTTTATGAGGCTATTATGACAAAGCTTATATTTTGCTTTTATATACTTAAACCACATTAACAGGCACTTAATACATTTAAGTCAATGTTTTCATTGGTCGTGCTCAAAGTGTAAAGGATGAGAAATAAACATACAGTTCTAAGTTCACAATTTTTGGAATGAAAGCTACTAAGTTTCTTTAGTATTTTCTCTTATATCTCAAAATTTTAATATTAAACCATGTTAAAACATAGCCTATGTCTATTGAGGAAGATTAATATGCCTGATAGCGCAAATTTCAACAAAATCTGTGGAGTCCTTTTTAAGTTTACCCGGAACATATGAACCAGATTACAAACAATAAGAGAGTTTAAAGCTTATAAAAATAACGTTTGTATGAAATGTCATGCATAAACATAGATTAAATGATTCATCGGGGCCATCAGCTGATTTTTTTCTTAAAACACTTGTTCTTTTGACACTGAATATATTTGAAGCGAATGAGAAATTTTATAAGATTTTCACAAACAAAAACACTGAAAATATGGTAGACATATTTATTTTGGCAAAAAGTTTTCAGCAAAAAGCACCTTCACTTAATGAAAACACTCTTCGATACTTAGTTTCAGATAAAACTAAGCTTGTTTTTTATTTCTTTAGAATCTTAGCCTGGAAATCAACAGTATTCTTCATAGATGGTACATATTTCAATTCCATGATACACTTCTGATAAATCTCTCGAACTTGATGTTCTCGAATATCGATTTGCTTGTGTCTTGCATGAAATACAGGATAGTTAGTTGCTGAGCACCAATACAGGGGCAGTATGTTCAAGAGGTTTTAAGTATACACCTGCCGTGTAGCCTTAAGTCTACGGTGCTCTAAGTTTTCTCGGTGGTAGAAGTTTTCATGTGCCTGGTTAGACTTCGTAGCAAGCTTTTACCAGTTGAGCTCATCACAGCTTCGGACTGGTGGCCAAGAAATAAAAGAAACGAATTGACACTTCCTGCACTTCCCACTTACCTATGGATTACAAGCATTCAAACACAGGCGCGGCAGTTTGCGTTCACCCCGTGTGGGTAGTTCGTCTAACCAAAAAAGAAATCTTCAGACCGTACGTCTTTTAAAACATGAACCATTTTTTTAATATATTAGTTTTAATGTAATTATTTGTTTAGAGCAAAAACTGCACTTCTTTTGAAGCATTTAAAAAAAATTGATTTGGTAGAAAATTTAAATCAACTATTTCACATTTATCTGAATTAAGGTGGGACATAACATTCGCGGCAGAGAAAACAGTCCTTTTTTCTAAAAAATTCATAATTCAGTCAAAAACAAATATTTTTCCAAAAAGTTTTTTTTAATTATTGTAGAGAATTGTACAAATTACAAGAAAAACATTCACAAAAATATATTTTTCACTCCAACATGGTTTTATAGAGCTCCAAACTGGTAACAGAAAAAAAAACGGGGCCTAGTCCAATCTGGAAAAAAATTACTTTTTTAAATCTTAACAAAATTGGAAATCGTATGACAGGAGCTTTTTTTAAATTTTTTTGTTCAATTTTTGGTGATGTTCCAAATTTGAAAGTGTGTTTCGAAAAAAATATTTACTTTAAAAATTCATAAAAAATCGAAAAAAAAAATTTAACAAAGCTCGTGTCATACAATAGCGAATCAAATTTAAAAAAATACAAAAAAAAAGAAAATTTTTGTCAAAAACTGAACCCGCTAGTGCCGCAACCAGTACGAAAAACCTGGTTTTGAGATAAACACGTTCAAATTTTGGGAACAAAGAAAAATGCAAAGGAAATAAAATTGCGCTCTCACTAATCCGGCTGTAACTTTTGAACCTGTAAGAAATTTTTTTTTTAGAATTTTAAGAATATTGACTAAAATACGATCGTTTTAAAAAACGGCCAATGTCAACACACTCTTTCAACGAATTTACTTCTTCGTTTTGTCTCTTCAATAACTCCATGAATATTTACTTATCGCTCATGAGTCTTTTTTGTTTAAGTCTTAACAGAAGTTTATAAAAGTGTGATACATCCCACCTAAATTGCCATCCAGACCTTGCTAACTCATTCAGCATAACCTTCCATTCACTCTCACTCAACACACTCTAATTAAAACTACGTTACCCAGTAAAACAATAAGGAGGGCACATTTCTCCGGATCCCATAAGTAACAAATTGTCGCTTTACCATGATATCAAGGGGAGGTACCCCCAACAGCACTTGTAAGTCATAGGTTGATACCATCCGGCACACTGGCAGAACTTAATCATAATGGCTCTCTGATAAGAGCGCATCTTTCGCTATCCCACAACAGACCTGACCTCGAACCCTCATACGGTAGAGCTATAAGTTGCACAGTTAGCAAATAAACCCACATGCATGAAAGGCACATTCAGCTTAATGAGCGCACCTGTCCTACAATAGGCGCGGCGTCAAGGTTTTCAGATGAGCAACAAAACTCATCACCTCAGTCATGGCTATCACCAAATTTTTTACTTGCATTGAATACCTGAGGCTTACCCTATTCACATGCATAAATAAATGTGGAATAGGCGTTGATCTGTCTTTCAGTAGCATTATCATCTGTTCAAGGCAATTATCATCTAGTTCAAGACCACTCTCACATCAACCCTCTCAGCCTATTAACACACTATGCCTCACTCATCCCGGTCTGAAGCGCAGCACGAGACTGATCCTTGGCTTTAGACAAGAAGGTCATCAGCATATGCCCCACATTCCGTCTCCGAAGCTGCCTCAACAGGGGATCTATCATTAGATTCCAAATAAATGGGTTACAGATAGAGCCCTGCAGTCAATTCCAAACAACATCCATCCTAACACCTTTTCTACACCAAATTTTTTACTTTTTTTTAAGAATTATAAACTTAAACTGAGCAATTAAAATGCCACAGTTAAAATGCCACAATTTTATGACTCAATAAGGTGGCAATCCTGGTTCACTATCTTAAATCTTAAAATTCTGCTATCAGATTCGAAACTAAGGACCTCTTAAACTCTTAAATAATGCTTCAAACTCTTGACGAAACATATTTTAAAGTGGCAACCCTATTATAAAAAATGACACAAATTAAAATTACAACAACAGATTCAGATTCAGCAACCCCTTTTTTATCTAGAGTGCGCCCCAGCATTGAATTTGTACAAATAAAACATATTTAAGTGGCAACCCTATACGCAATTTTTAATTTTAATATTGTCATCAGATTTGAAATTAGTTACTCTTAAAACTGTTAAATAATGCTCTAAACTCTTAAAAAATAAAACATGCTATAAGGTGGCAATCCTATTTTAAGAAACTACTTAATTCTGATATTTTGATAACAGATGTGGTTTCAGTGACCCATTTATACCTAGTGTTCGCTCCGAAACCGAATTTGTAGGTGTCAACTCTGTGCTGACCGTGGCATGCAGGTTAAGTATGTGGCTGAGGATTGCTCGGAGCCCGAGTTCGATCCCCAGTCGCGGCAAAAGTTTTTTTTCAATAAAAATTTTTCTGATCGGTCTCTCTGCAGACAATGGCAAATCTCAGAGAGTAAATAATGCCATGTATAGCTTCTTGAGGACATGAACTTTAGCCGTTTGGAGTGGGCATAAAACATGTAGATCCAGTTCTCGGTCAAGTGTGTGCAAACATTTAATGACACATGCAACACAATTGATCATTAGAAGCTCGGTTTGTGTTTTTTTAGGTGGCAACTCTATTTGCCACTTTTATTTGAAAATTCTTACATCAGATTCGAAATCGGTGACCCTCTTAACTGTCATATAATGCCTGAAAGTCTAAAAGCGACCCTCTAAAACTATCATATAATGTCTAAAAGCCTTAAGAACATATAAAGTCATAAAAAACATATTATAAGGTGGCAGCTCTATGCTTAAAAAATTACTTTATTCGAAATTCTGACAACTGGTTTGGATTAAACGATCCATCTTTACGTAGAGAGCGCCCCAGCTCCGAATTCTTAAAAATAAAATTATATCATTCATGTATAATTATTTAATTATTTAGCTCCGAATTCTTAAAAATAAAATTAAATTAAAGTCGAAGGCTATCCACCATCATGAGTTTTAAAATTCTGATATCAGATTCGAAATATCATTATCATTCATGTATAATTATTTATACTAGAATTCGACAGTTGCCGAAATTCAACCTTTTCAGTTACATTCTCTGTTCATTCGATACAAAATTAAAATGAAAATCAAATTTTCTTCTTACAAATTTGACTAAAAAAATCTTTTAAATATAGTCGCGTGCAGTTCTTCTCCTTACTTTGATTCATTTAAAAAAAAAAATTATCAAAATCGGTTGAGAAATACGTGAGAAAATGTTACTTAACTATTTTCCCTACGCCTTTTATACATAGATCTTCTTTTTGTTCTATTGGGCCTTAATTTCTACTGTTTATCTATTATTGGGAAAGTGTTGAGTGAAAAGTTGAGAAAATGTGAGAGAAAAATTCGAGGCACTCGATAATACCTGGAACACCGAACTTAAACAGATACGAGTATATTAACTTAAGCGAGTCCGGTATTAAATATATAGAATATATATTTTATATCAGCGTTATCTCCTGGGTCGATTTATCCATATCCGTCTGTCCATCCATTCATCCCTCCGCCTATGTGTTGTCCGTAAACACAGGATAAGAAGAACATCTTAATATATATAAAAGGCAAGTGTCCTGCTCCGTGCTCTATATTGCTCAAACTGCTATAGTTGCTATTGCTATGCTTTTTAACATGTTCGGCCTGTACCAGAATCTGTTCTAAAATTATCCATTTGAAATCTTTTTTCGTACTATACTTTTTATAACCTGTTCAGCCTGGACCAGAACCAGTTATAAATTTATCCATTTGAAATCTTTGTACGTACTACACTTATTCAGCCTGGACCAGAACCTGTTATAAATTCATCCATTTGAAATCTTTGTACGTACTATATTTATTGCAACCTGTTCAGCCTGGACCAGAACCTGTTCTGAAGTTATGGCATTGGAAATCTTTGTACATGAAGACTACCAAGTACCAGAACCAGAACCGGTTCGGCCTGCATAAGCTGAAAAGCAATTATATCTGCTATTATAGTGCTTCTTAAGCATGTTCAGCCTTTAATATGCACTGAAAATTTATTTATTACTTATCAGAAACTGTTCACCCTAAGATGCACTGAAAATTTAATTGGTACTTATCAGTAGCAAAATTAGCAAAAGTTCAACATTGGTAAAGGTTCGCTTATTAAAGAGATTTTTGGGGATACTTTGAGTCCGGATAACATCAACCGTTATTCCAAAACCGCTATCCTGTGCCCAAAAAATTCTGATGTGAACGAAGTCAACGAGCAAGTTCTGAATATTTTAGTTGGTGACACAGTTACATATTTGAGCACGGATTCAATTGAAGACAGTGATGATAACGATAAACAAAATTACCCTGTCGAGTTTTTTGTCGAGTTAAACCTCAAAATTGGAAGTATTATAATACTTCTTCGAAATTTAAATACCAAAAGAGGTAGGAGTTTTTCTAAAAGAACCTGTATTTAGTCATGGGCAGCTTTATATAGCCATGTCTAAGGACAAGGTGCAAGGGACAAGGTGAATTGGTAAAAAATTCTAAAAAATTTTTTACTAGAAATGTTGTATACAAGGAAGTTTTATTAAAATAATTTTATAACATTTTTTGAAAAAAAAAAGCTTTGTATATAAATCCAATAAATTTTTGGTCACATTTTGTACTCTAAATGGTTCCTTCCCGTCGTAGGACGGGCTTTTACACTAGTATTGTAATAAATGCATGAATCTTGGTGAACATGAGCTCAAATGGACCCAGGGATCTTTAAGATTACATATTTTTTAAATCCACCTACGGACACGCCTACCTAGCACACAACCCAAACATTTAAAACTTTAATAAATGTTTGGGGTCTCGGTAGTCGAGTGGTTAGCGTGCTTGACTGCCAACCCAGGGGTTCCGGGTTCGAATCCCGGTCTAGCCATGGTCCTACGCTTTTACCTTTCTTTAATTCTTTCCTCACTTCTAATCAACTGAAAATCAAAAAACTTCATCAATATATACGACTTTAGAAGTTGTAGTTGGTGGTACAGATGTTTGTGGAATGAGATTGCTTGATAACTCGAATTGACTGAGGTAAAGGCATAACACTTGCCTCAGATTCAAATTCGAATGTTGATATAGCACTCCGTCACACTAGAACATTCTGAACTTGTTTCTCTTGATTTCCCTTTCTCTCCTTCTTGTCTATCTCCCAATTTCCGAACCAAGGCAGACTTGACTGAATAGGTTTGACACCTGGAATCCTTGGTTCAAAGCTAAAAAAAAAAACACTAAAATGTAATGTAAAAATAGGTGTCAACCGCCTATGGACACGCCTAACTCCCATACAACCACAAAATTGAAATCATTTTTGAGTGGCTTGTATTTTAGCTATATAAATAATTTATAAGCATGCACTTTATATCAAAAGTAAGATGTATACTACATATAAATATGGGCGTTATTCTACCCTGAACACGTCTACCTCCAATACAACCCACAATAGTGAAAACACTATCGCTAGGTTTGTATGTGAGCTACAGAAATAACATTTGGTATGTGTATATGTGTCATGAAATTTAAGATGTGTACAAATTATGCACTTCATTTGCCAACAGACACGCCCACCTCCCATACAAGCTGCCAATTGAAAGCTATATAGAGAGATTTATATTTGAGCTACAGACATAAAACTTGGTACGTAGGAATGTTACATCCAGATTAAGATATGTACAAATTTTGGGCTTCATTTACCGTCAGACACGCCCACCTCCCACACAAGCTATCACTTGAAAGCTATATAGAGAGATTTATATTTGAGCTACAGGCATAAAACTTGGTACGTAGGTATGTTACATCAAGATAAAGATGTGTACAAATTATGGGTTTCATTTGCCAACAGACACGCCCACCTCCCATACAAGCTGCCAATTGAAAGCTATATAGAGAGATTTATATTTGAGCTACAGGCATTAAACTTGGTACGTAGGTATGTTACATCAAGATTAAGATGTGTACAAATTATGAGCTACATTCGCCAACAGACACGCCCACCTCCCATACAAACTGCCAATTGAAAACTCTATAAAAATATTTATGCTGAAGCTACAGGAATAAAACTTGGTACCTATGTATGTTATATCAAAACCCAGATTTATACAAATTATGAGCTTCATTCACCCACGGACACGCCTACATTCCAGACGACATGCACAAGTGAAAACTCTATAAATAGATTTTTATCTGAGCTAAAGATTCCGAATTTTGTATGTCTGTTTGTAACAGCAAAACTAAGATGTGTATAAATTATGAGCTTCATTTACCCATGGACACGCCCATTTCCCATACAAGCAACCTATTAAAAGCTCTATAATATTGAAAAAGTAGGTTAAATGTGTTACATAGTCGGACTAGACCGAACTTAGACTTTTTTTACAAGGTTTTTTTTTGTTCTGTTTCTGCTTTTTGGTTTTTGAAATAATATTTGGCAAATAACAATAATACAAATGCAAATATAAGTTTGAAAAGCTCGTTTGTATTTTACGCGCCTAACATGTGCTGTATGGTATTGCATAATAAACGTTTCGATATAAAGTTCTGATATCACGTGAGTTCTCTCGTCAGTTGAAGATTTGACGCAATGTGTTCATAATATTTATTGACTAAGGCTTTTCTATACAATCAAACAACGTAGAGATAGATGTTGTGCCACGTAGAGCTGTGTTAAGGATGCTTTCTATTTTTTTTTTTTAATTTAAATATTTTTTTATAAATTTGTTTTGCATCAATCAGTTGTTTAGCGAATTCATGCTGTGCTTTATTGAGGCATTACCTTTTTTCTCTTCCCTTCCACAAGACCTATTTTTGTTTATTTTATTTATTTTGTTACTTTGATTTTATTCAATAAAATCCGTTTGTCGATTCAATGGCTAAACGGTCGTTAAATAGAAATAGCAATCTCAACATGATATTTTATAGCTTATGGCATAGCTCGATAGACACTTGAACCAAATAAATCTTCATTGAAAGTAAAGGAAGCAAAAAAAAATAAAATAAAATAAAAAGTAAAATAAACACCTTCGCTAAACTAAAGGCTCAAATGCGTTGGCAACATTATCTTTTCTCAATAAAACAAACAAAAACAAAAGCAAAAAAAAAGAAAAAAAAAAACAAACAAAATGGTTACCAAAGCGTGCTTATCGCTGTACTCATCAACATCGTCATCATGTCAGGCGATACGAAAGCATAGTACAGCAGGAATAGCAGCAGCAGCAGCAGCAGCTATAAATACCACCCAGCTTCCTGTTATGTAATCCTGTATTAATACAGCAGCAGCTAAGAGCTTTACACAAACACACACAAAGACTGCCTGTCGACATAAGCAGATAGCAGCAAAGACTGCAGCAAGAGTTCTATCTAACTGTTTGGCTGCGTCTATCTCTGTATGTGTGTGTGCGTGTGTGTTTGTTTGTATTAAAATGGGTTTCTAGAATATCAGTATATGTCCCACAGAAGCAGCTGGTGAAACGGTCGCATAACTTTCAAACTTAACGAGAAAAAAGCGCAAAAAAAAACTGCTACAACCAAAAGAGCTAGAGCAAAATTTAGTTGAAATAAAAAGAAGTTGTAAGAAAAACAAAAATAAAAACAACAAAAACTTAAAAAAAAAAAAAAAATTATAAAAGCCGTTTGCTCACTTCTTCATATGAACGGAGACGGAAATAAGCGCACATTGAAAAGTTTGCAATCAACAACCTCAACATGGCAGCCAAGATGGCGCAGCAGCTGTCGAGGGAGCAGCAAACTAAACAACGCGCTCTGCAGTTATAACGCTGGCTACTTATATAAATATAACTGCCATCTATATATATATTTTATATGCTTAAGTTTATAGCAGGTTTCAATATATTTTTTAAGCATGTCGCAGAGTTTTATAATTTTATTTTTTTTTTCTTTTGGCTTTTATTGCTGCTTGTTTTCTTGTTTTCTTGATTTAGTTTTTTTTTTTGTCTTAGTTTTGTTTTGGTTGTTTCACTCTGTTGACTTCTTTTGTGGGTCGTCGTCCTGTTGTGTTGGCAACACTATCGCCGCAGTGACTCACAACTATTAGCCATGAGTAAGCTTAAATATTCTGCCGCTTGGTTGGATGCACTTTCCTCAAAAATCTGCGCACGTTGTGCTTGAAGGGGAGGGAGTTCCTGAGACTACGCCACGGGTCTTGGTCTCACTTAAGTTTCATGTTTTTAAATGCAGCAACTAGCTGGGAAACGCGTATAAAAAACAGCTCAGCAGCAATTTATTTCTTGTTTTTATTGATCGAGTTTTATGTTCTGTTTTTTCTACAACTAAAAATCAAAGTTTTTGCTTTTATTTTTTCTCTCTCTCTCTCTCTCTCTCTCTCTATATATATATATATATATTTGTTTTTGCTGTGCTATTTTTTCAAAATTGTCCAGTCGGAAAAAATTCAATAATGAAGCGCGGCGGAATGCTAGTTTATGTGTTCATAATGAAGTGTATTCGTTGTTGTAGCTGATGTAATTGAAATTCTGCATTTTTTGCCGTTCGTGAAGCTGGGCAAGATGCTTTGGTTTGCTTGTTGGAATTTCTGTTATTAAATTCAATTGACGGATTTGTTGTTGTTGTTTCAGTTTTTACGGGTTTTTTTACTTGGTTTATTAAGGATGTTATCATGTGTAAAAGCAGGAAGAAATATATGGAATAAATTTGATAGCGTGTAAAGGTGAAACAAGTTGGAAGAGTGGAATATAGTTATGTACTGCAGGAGTCAACAAAATCCATAAAAGTAGCTATAACCTAATAAGTTCCATAAATAGTAAAAACAATTGACCATAGAAACATTGATTTTTGTGTAAAAAGTTCACAGGACCACAAACAAACTACCTCTGACCCAACTAGTTCCATTAAAAGCATCAGTGAAACCAATTTGCAATGCATATTTAGCCAAGAATTAATTCAAAACAGTTTCTATCTTACAGCTGGTTTCATAAGTAATCTTAGTGGAATGTATTGGTCATAGATTTCTGTGCAAGAAGTCCACAAAATCCAGAAAACAACAAATTCTATTAAACAACTAGTTAATTAGCCAGTCTTAGTGGAACCTCAAGACCATAGAAAGTTAGTATAAATGGAACCTAATGATCATCAAAAACTAAAATTTTGTCCACGGAGTCTACAAAAAACAAAAAAGTTCCTACCCAACCAGCAAGAAACGCTCTAAATTTGGCTTATACAGCGAATTCTCTAAGCTGCTTTGCAGTGTAAGCAGCCCAAAATTTAAGTAATTTTTCGTACTTTGAGGTATCAACAAGAACGTTGCATAGACTGCTAAGCAGCCTTCTAATCGAACTTCGAAAACTTTTTTTTTAAAAAAAAATATTTTCCTGTTTTATTTCTGATTTTAATTTTTTTATTTTTATATTTTTTTATTTTCTTCTTTTTCTACCATTACCGCTTTTGTTCTCAACTTGTACCATCTGATTCGCAGTGAAAAAACTTTTTTATTAAAATGTTGCCTTTGCCAGGGTTCGATCCCGTGTCTCGCCAATTTGATGTCCGACGCCTTAGCCATTCTGACATGTAGCTTTATATCGAAACGAAGATTTTTCATTTATACAGTTAGTTCTGTCGTAGGTACCCATAAGCAGCGTTAAGGTCCAACATTAGGTTCAATCGAACCATTAAGCAGCTTTAAGTTCAAAATAAATGTAAAGAAGATGTACAAGCGGCACTTCAGAACTTCTTTTGAACTTAATTATCTTAAACCTGCATAGAAGTATAACTTTTTCCTTTTGGAATTATAAGGTCTATTGCCTGAAATTGACACCATAAAGCAGCTTTAGGTGTGGCAAGTTCCACAACGTACCTTTAAGCAGCTTTAGGCGTGCCAAGTTCTACAACGGACCATAGAGCAGCTTCGAAGTGCCATGGAACTTATTTTGCCGCTTAAAACAGCTTTAAAGGGAACTCAAACGCAAATTTCTACTCATTTTTCTGGTTGGGTATGTACCAACTATTTCTATTGGTAGCCTTAGTGGATTGTATTGACCATAGATCCATAGATTTTTCTTCAAAGAGTCCACAAACTCAAAATAAAATTCTATTACCCAACGAGTCCCAACTAGTTAGTCTAAGTGGAACCTAAGTGTATCATAGAAAAATAAAATTTTTCCCAAACAAGGTCATATATCCCAACTATTATCAATAGTAGTAATAGTGGAATGTATTGACTAAAGATCCATAAATTTTTAAAAGAGAGTCTATAAAATCAAAAAGTACCTATTTTTAGGTCCTATTAAATGAATTAAACAACGTATGAAATGGTCCAACTATTATCAATACTAGTACTAGTAGAATGTATTGACTATAGATCCATAGATTGTTTTCCATCGAGTCTATAAAACAAAAAAAAATTCCTTAGTTTCAACTAGTTTCATTGGTATGTAGTATCAATATAAATTAAAGATTGTTTATAGCCCTAGAACCATAATGCCTTCATGGTGAGGCATTAACTGAATCTTAAAAAAAATCCTTCGACCCACACTTGGTCAATAGATAGTCTAAGAGGAACCTATTGGCTATTGAACAATACACTACTATCTTCTCTTATGCCCTAGAGGTAAAGATAGACTGAGAATATATATTTTCAGATCCTTCGGGCCTACAAACCCTAAGGACCTCTAATAAATAACCTTTTGATCATATTACAATAAGTTTTCGTCGACGAAGTCTAGAAATACCAAAAAAGTTCCTATGGCTCAAATATTATCCATAGTAGTAATCGTAGTAATGGTAGTAAGTAATAGTAGTAATGGTAGTAAGCAATAGTAGATTTTTTCCTTCGCGTCTATAAAAATCAAAAAAATTCCAAAGTTCCAACTCGTTTCATTAATAGCCTCATACAAATTATAAATTTTAGACCCTAAAATCATAGATTTTTCCAAATCCACAAAATTTACAAAAAAATACTTCAACCCAACTAGTTTCGTGGTGACCGTGGCATACAGATTAAGAGTGTGGCTTAGCATGCTCGGAGCTTGAGTTCGATCCCAACTCGCGGCGAAAAGTTTTTTCAATAAACAATTTTTCTGATGGGTCACCACCTCTCTGCAGACAATGGCAAATCTCAGAGAGTAAATAAATCAGAGTCGGCGATAAAACATGTAGGTCCAGTTCTCGGTGAATTGTGAACAAAAACATTGTGCAAACATTTAATAACACACACAACACAATTGATCATAAGAAGCTCGGTCAAAGTCCTTTCAAGGACTGAAATGGCCAATTTGTTTTTTGTTTAACTAGTTCCATAAGTAGTCTCAGAGCAACCTATTGACTTAAAAGCAATAGACTTGGCTATAGAACAATATTTAATTTATTCCATCACCGACTTTGTTTGTAGCTCTATGTGCGTGTATTGACGGGTGTACCTTTTGTTTGGCGATCGCTGGATCTTAGAGCTCACTTTAATAGGGTTATCAAAGGCATAATTTTTGCTCTTAGCTCTAATTGGAACAGTGGCAGAGTGTTCCACTGCTGCATTAGAGTTGGAAAAAATGTCAGTTGGAAGCTCCAGAATGTTTTCACCGTCATTGGAGTTGCCATGGGTGGATTTCCACTATTGTGGCTGCCAACTGGAGTAATAATGTTAAAACCTGACATTTCGATTTAGTGGTTTATTTGCAAGTTGACCTTCCCATATTATACCTACGGACAGGCTTTGAAAAACTGCGCCAAGGTATAGACGCAGATCAGGGAGTTTGAGGTTTTGGTTGAGGTTGATATATAGTTTGAATTTGAGTTTGAGTTTGAGTTTGAGTTTGAGCTTGAGTTTAAGTTTGAGTTTGAGTTTGAGTTTGAGTTTGAGTTTGAGTTTGAGTTTGAGTTTGAGTTTGAGTTTGAGCTTGAGTTTGTGTTTGAGTTTGAGTTTGAGCTTGAGTTTGAGTTTGAGTTTGAGTTTCAGTTTGAGTTTGAGTTTGAGTTTGAGTTTGAGTTTGAGTTTGAGTTTGAGTTTGAGTTTGAGTTTGAGTTTGAGTTTGAGTTTGAGTTTGAGTTTGAGTTTGAGTTTGAGTTTGAGTTTGAGTTTGAGTTTGAGTTTGAGTTTGAGTTTGAGTTTGAGTTTGAGTTTGAGTTTGAGTTTGAGTTTGAGTTTGAGTTTGAGTTTGAGTTTGAGTTTGAGTTTGAGTTTGAGTTTGAGTTTGAGTTTGAGTTTGAGTTTGAGTTTGAGTTTGAGTTTGAGTTTGAGTTTGAGTTTGAGTTTGAGTTTGAGTTTGAGTTTGAGTTTGAGTTTGAGTTTGAGTTTGAGGTTGAGCTTGAGTTTGAGTTTGAGTTTTAGTTTGAGTTTGAGTTTGAGTTTGAGTTTGAGTTTGAGTTTGAGTTTTTGAGGTTGAGGTTTTTTATTTTATTCGCGAAGGGGGAACCTTCAGAAGGCCCTATCCGTGCAGGTGGAAGTATGAATCTTCGACCCAGTATAAATCCCGTGGAACCGCCGTAAGGCATAACTTCGCGGGATGAGGGAACAGCACTAAGCTGAAATTTGAAGGACTAATTTCGTCTGTCGGGGTCTGTCTAGTTAAGAGCTTAAATTTTCTCCTTAACTTGATGTTGACTCTGGGTCGGGGAGAACCCTCAACTTCATATATAGTTGCCTATCTCATGCTCTTCGAAGTTCGTCGATTATGCGTTTGGACAAAGAGCTTACCACTGACCAGTTGGTTTCACTTCCCAACGAGGATGCGCTCTCGCTATTAACTCCTGGTTGGGACTCTTCGACCAAGAGCTCGATTGGGATTGAGTTAACGAGCACCAGAGCTCCATCCTCAGACACTGTTCTGAAAGCGCAGCACACTTTTAGAGCGCCTAGTCTATACACCGACTCAACTCCTCGGCAGTAGGACTTTACCTTAATCGCTGCGGCCCAGACGAGAGTCGAGAGTCGATCAGCACGCCGAGGTATTAAATAAATTGTTTTGAGTGTTCCTCCGTCCCGCGCACGTTTATAACTGCGATTTCGGACTTTTTACGCCTACTGATAAGCCACGCCTCCATCTTGTGTTCAGCCTAACTAAGCCCAGCTGACTTTAGTCAATCGTAAATAGTGCTAATAGCAGCACTACTGAAGACCTCCACTTCTTCTAGATGTTTAGCTGTTACCACAACCGCTAAATCATTCGCGAATCCGACGATCTTCATACCTGTAGATACCTCGAGCCTTAGAGCACCATCATACATGACGTTTCACAGAAGGGGTCCTAGAACTGACCCCTGTGGAACACCGCCAGTGACTTTGTACATCATTGCGCCGCTATCGGTCAAATATTGCAGCACTCTCTCATCGAAATAATTTGCAATTACTTGGACTTACTTCTGCCTCATCACATAGCTGCAGGAAGCAGCTTCAAAGCTTGTTTGGATACACGGTAGGATTCGCGAAGAAATTTAAGTGAATCTGTTGGTGTCTCTTAAGCGGTAATATCTTCTTCTAGCTTGAAAACATTCTCTCAGTCTGAATACCGAGCTCACTACTAGTGAAGGTCAGATCAATAAAGGAGCTACCTACTGCACTGCTAAATGTTTGCTGCAATCCGGTATTGAGCAGCACCACGTCAAATGATGTGAACGCCTCGAGAAGTATAAAGCCTCTTCGGTAGACTGCCTCATTTTACAGCCCCAAACTTTTCAACAGACAAACTTGGAGCATGATAGAGCCCACAACCCGAACACCCTCGACCTGAACAAAACCGTTTGCACGTGTACGGAAAGGGACCCTACCGCACGCCCATATTGCAGCTTTGCCATTATTGTCTGAAGTTCCTGGGCTTTTGCAGGCATACGGTTCACTTAGAATTGAATTGGTTTGAGCAACTCGCTCTCGGAACCTACATGTGACCCAGCCAACTTTAAGCTTGCCACCTTTGGTCATCTTTCTTGCCTGTGTCAGTGGTAGGCTTACAGCCGCCGTTTGTGTGCCAGCATAGACTAAACGTTCTCCACTATAGGCTCACCAAGATACTACTGGATGGCGTTTCGCACATCATCAGATGTTATCACCTCGCCCAGGTCTTAAATCTCGACCTGCATATCTTCTGTTAGGGTTCTCGTCTCGGCTTGGAACTTTAATACCATGTTAATTTCCTCTTTCAGCTTCTGAGTCGACTGGGTTGTAGACCCTTTGAACTGGATAAACACTTCACTTCACTTTAGTCTTTAAGTCGTCCACTGAGCTTGGAATGTGCCGTATCTTAGGAACTTTGTAAAACAAGACAAATTGTTCAACAATTTGTGGTTGTATCGCATGTATTGTGTTCTAGAGTATCGCTTGCTTGTAGTTACAATAAGATGAAAATTGTAACGCAAGGTTCGGAATACCATCTATCCCTTATTTTTGTCACTGTTGACAGGTATGTCAATTGTCACTACATCGTTGGGGTTTACCATCGGTGTTTCCATCAATGTTAATAGAGATAGGATGTTAATCGTTGTCGATTTGGTGAGCTTCTTTTGTTGTACACATGCTGCACTTATAAACTCTAAGCCTTGTCATGATGCCCAATACTTGCTACTGAGACTTGGTCATCTTCTCCTATGCTGACCACAGGCGTGTTAACAATCACATATTTTCAAAACACCAGCATCGTCATCCAGTCAATAAAACCTTTCCAGAAATCCTCTAAATTCCTGTAACATTTGATATCAAAGCTGATATCGTGAGAAAAGCTAATGCAAGATCTTGTGTAGTGATTTACATATGTTTCTAAGCAACAACATCATCCTTAGCGCGAAAAAAAAACTACTTAATTAATATTTAATTTAAATACTCCATCCACCTCGGAAACTGTCCGTCTTTCACACATTTCATCTTATATGCCAAACATAACTTTAATTACGATAAAATAACTCTTCCAAATCTTTGCACAAAACATTCAGTTGCTTTTGTTACTCTATTATTTCATTTCGTTAGCACACAGCGACAGCTTAACGAAGATTTAATGTCCTTTCACACACACACACATACACACACACAAACCACATACATAAAGCCAACATGTAATGACAACATGTTCTGCCTTTGTTAAGAACAATGCTTAAATGTTGCTTTGTGTCGATATTAAGCCAGACAGCGTTGATGCGAAGGATTGCAGGAACCTAACCTAAGCGTATTTAGGTATGTATACGCATGTTTCTGTGGATATGCTATAGCTGGAATTGTATGCTTGGGGTTTTTATGTCTCGATTAATTAACGGGATCCCAACTAATGACTTGTTTAGCAGTTTATTGCAATTGTCTTGGGCTATTATATCTGGCTTAGCAATTAAAGCTGCTCAGCTAGGCGTCACATAATTCTTAATAAGCAAAAATTAGCGAGCTAGTTATGAACATTTGTATATATTTTTAAGCTTTAATATTGTTATGTACTATTTTCCAACGAAATTTTTAATTTTTTTCTTTTTAATTTGTTAGAAAACATTTGGCAAACTGAGCTGGATTTTATAACCATCAGTCGCAGGAATTTGGTCGTCATGTCAGTGGTTAACGCACCATATCAGAATACATCAAATATTGACGATGAGGATTATTATAATGATACAATGTTTACGGCCATTGCCAGCAGTAGCTATAGCAACAACAACAACAACAACAACAACAACAACAACAACAACAACAACAACAACAACAACAACAATAATCTTATCGATATAAACAACGTTAAGCCGGAAAAACCAGCGAAACCAGCCAAGAAAACATACTTTGAAGTGCCCGTCTTAACGAGTGAAGAGAGCCTTGAAGACAGTTACGATGATAGAAAAGATGCCAGCCGCAATATAAGTCGCTATGGCGAGCAAATCAGCATGGAAGATATTGAGGCAAGTGAGTTTCTGGCAACACAAATGCCAAGCGGTAATGTGGCAACAACTTCAACTAATCAGCCAACCCTAACAACCACTTTAATGCAAAAGAATCTGGATAAAGTTCCGTTTAAATCAGGCCTGCAAGCCAAGAGCAACAGTTTGGAAAGCAACGCAGTAGCAACAACTGTGAAAGCATCAGCAGCAACAACAACTACGGCTACAACCACAACCTCAACCGCTGGAACAAGCAGCCAAATCCAGTCAGATTTAGCTACGACAACTAAGCAATCAACAACAGCAACTACGACAAGCACAACGACAACGACAACGGCGACGACGCCAACAACAGCAGCTGCAACATTTACCAGCTCTAGTCAGGAAACTGAATCCGCTGAGACAACCGAAACAACCAGCAGTATTCCCACAACCACCATTAAAGCACATCCGCATCATCATCAACATCATCACTTAAGTAAATCCCACAAAAAGCATAGCAATCGTCAGCATCGTCATCGCTCACAAAATCATCGACGACATTACACCGAAGCTCGTCCAACGCTCGCCGACGAATTCGAACGCAGTTTAGAGGAACGTACAACGAAGCCGATTGATTTCAATACTTTGGATGACATAACAACATCAACTGGTGGCATCGGCGGCAAGTCAACACATCATCTAAGCATCGAGCTTTCTGCCTCATATGAAGACAACGACTATGTACGTCGTGCTGGCGCACATAGCAATGCGAAGACAACATCCACCATAAGCACCACCACACGCGACAGTGCTATACACATTGTTAAGCCCGAAATGCTGCCCGAAATCATACCCTCCACGCCTGTTGCCAGCAATTCCAAAATTATCGAAATCAAAACGAATGAAAGATCGAGAAAGGTCAAGCGCATGACCGATGATGAATTGCAGGTAGAAATTGAGCCGGAGTATCTTGTTGGCGATGTAGGCAGCAATGAAGCCGATGCCGACCAGCTGACTGCAACGCCCACCGATGTTTTGTCGGCAACGGCAGCAGCCGCCGCTGCTGGTGCTGGTGCTGCCAGTGCCAACGTACCAACTGCAAACGATGATGGTCTGGTGCGCTTAGATGGCTTCTCCGGCATGTTACAAATCTTCTTTGGCATTGAAAAGCCAATTGATGTCGCCATCTTTGCTCAACCTCCTAGCGCGGAGTTTATTAACTTGCTATTTGCGCTGCTTGTTTGGTCTGTTCGCTATCCGGCTGTCTTTTGGTCGACCACAAAGCCATTTGCCACCATTTTTAGCGTACAGATTATTGCCGCTGCTCTGGATATTATCTTCAGCTATGTTGGTGTCTCGAATCTCTACAAGCTGCAAGTGTACAGTGAGGCAATGCCGGTGCAAAATTCCGGTCTTATTCTTAACGGAGTCGTGACTTTGTCGCTGTTTTTGCTATCGACAATTTTGTTGCTGGCCTCTTCGATGATTATGTACTTGTACGGTCATGGGCGATTGGCGGCAAAAATGCGTGATCGTTCGTTAATCACAATGAAAACAAGTGAGACGTGGATTTATTTCGCACACTGTGCTTCGCTGTGTTACGTCCTGGCGTTGGCAGTGGTGAAGGCGCCATTGTTGAACGACTTGAGCGCCACATATAGGAGCAACTTGCACTGCACGACATTCTTATCGGGTAAGTGGATGTTTCGAGGGAGAGGGTGATGTTTCGATGTGTGTTGGAAAGAGTTGGGAGTCGGTTTAGCAGTCATGATGTAGAAGCAAACTTTTTCTAGTGTTAGAGAAATCAGTGATGTTATTTATCTGCGAGATATAAGCTGGGCGTTAGCGCTGAACATTTTTATTAAAGGTATAGTTTTCCTTCTAGTGACTAAAGGCCCCATTTTCCTGATGATATCCAGGAAGCTGTAGCTGCTACTTTAAGATATTTGAAAGAATGCTTTTGTTTTATATGAAGCAAGTTATTTTCTAGAGAAGAAATCGGAGCTTTTAAAGTAGGACACATAAGTAGACTTGAATCTCCTCAGCAACATTAAAGGATCTAGGCTTTTTCTGAAATGGTCTTAGAAGGTCTTGATTTCAACTCTGGTAATATATGAAGCAGAATTAATTCTAAAGAAGAAGTCGGTACTTTCAAAGATTTTTTTCCTCAAACGATATGAAGGACCTCAGTGAGTAAAGGAGGGAGTAACATTGCTTGAGTAGGACTTAAGAAACCTTAGAAACATAGATCAGTTAAGGTTTTTGTTGGGTTTTGTATGAGTTTAACCATTTTTCCGCCAAGGACTTGAGTGAACTTGTCTTTATAGATTGATACTTGATACTAATATATTAAAAAAAAACCCAGTTGAAAAAATTGGCAGATGTATAAATAATATCATAATTTCACTTCTCCTTGCGATTATCTGAGTTCAAAACTGTAGCCGAAATTACAACCTAATGGCTTACCATAGAAGCACCTAATTCCTCCACTTCCCATTTCTCCTCAATCCCGAATCGGGCTATCGAACGCAGCTTTCTAATTCAAAAAAAGATTGTGGGTGTCATTTGATTTTCGTGGGTTTTTTCCAAGATTTGGTGTAGCTTTTAAATCTGGTATATGTCGGACTTGCCAGGACAAAAGCCCCTCTAATAAAGCCGAATCATTTTTTCGGATTCAATATATCACACAGTACGCATGTAAGAAATGCGATGGATATTAAACTGATGCCTCGGTACTTGGTACAGAGTTTTGGGTCCCCTTTCTTTGATATAGGACAAAGACCACTGAAATTCCAATCAGTTTGTTAAAATGTTGCCTCCATCATCTCAATGCACACTGCGTATCTGTTACCACCATTTTTATCTCTACAAGTGGATGCTCCGCGCTTGCAATTTTAGGTTAGACACTTAACCTATAGATAACATTTTCGTGCATTCTTCTTGCCCTGGTATAACTCTATTTCCTCTTGTTCACGCTTTTCCTGCTTCCTTTTTTGCATCTGAAAATGCGCCTCTCTTCCTTCATTTTTTGGCGGTAGATTTCGCGCTTGGCTCACGTTGTAGCTGACTACAGCATATTTTATGTGTAGCGTTTTTTGCTGCTATCGAATCACAATGGCAGTGATCGTACCATTAGTTCCAAGATTACGGGCGCCGGAAATCATGTACCATTAGTTCCAAGATTACGGGAGCCGGACACCATAACTTTCTCAGCAGCAATGCGCATGGAGAAGGATATGTGCGCTCAAAGTCCACCAGCATCACTGAGAGTTAAGCGGAGTTTACCTTGGCAATATTGATCCCTAGGTATTGTAATGTGTGCACATCCAATATGCCTGAAGCGTGCTTTCCTTCGAACACAACATGCTCAATTTGGTTCTTCGTTTTTCATCCGGGGACAACCAGATGTCCTTGTGGATATCGAGGAGTTTGATTCTGGTGCTACTTATTACCATATTTCGCTCCGTAATGAAGTCAATCAGTCTTAAGCCGTTGTTCGAAGTGGTCTCATGGAGACTGAACTGACCGACAGTGGAGCCAAAATTGCCTTCGCTTCCAACCTTCACACCGAGTACTATTTTCACGTCGTGGGCCGGGCAACTATCATGAACATCTTCTAGGCCCACATAGAGGCCCACAAGCGTCCTTAACAGCATCGCTCTTTTCCTCCATGGGGGTGTGCGCACAAATTAGGGTTATGTGGAAGAATCTCGGCTAAATGCGGATTGCGGCCGAACTTTCATTCACGGGCGTGAACCGGGAAACGAGGTGGTGTAGTTTCCGGCGTGCAACGCATACGCATTAAAACTTTGAGCTTCTACGCTTAGCAGCTTTAAATAATATCGTAACATGCACTATTAGAGCAGCCTTGTCTTTACAATCGCATCTTTACCATCGCAGTCTTTATTTTCACGAGGACTTCTGCCAATTGGAGACAGGCACCTTCCCTTAAATGGGAGCGAATATTCCAGGTGCATATCTGTAAATCATTGTCTGGTTTTCATTCCGTTCATAGAGGCTGCTTTGGTTTTCAGTCGACAGTTATAATGTGGTGTTACAGTTATAATGTGTGACAGTTATAATAAATTAAAATATTAGATAAAACGGGATATACCGAAAACAGAGTGAATTTAACCAAAAATAAACAGTTTTAACGGGCTGTCATTTCGAGATGACAGATAAATCAAGCCATATGAAAAAACGGGATATCTTGAAAATCAGAAATTTCGAAAATTACAAAGGCAAAGTTGGTAACACAAGTCTACAAATATGAGGCGTTTCTAGAGAAGTGGTTTCTGTTAGACTATTTTTATGTATTTTGGGACGAAAATTACAAAAATTGTAACCTTTTTGTTTCTTAAGAATAGTTTTTGAGATATCTTCAAAAAACACGTTTTCAACTTTTTTACTGATTTGTCCATATCTCCATCAAATCTTCTTAGTATCTATTTTTTTCTAAGAAGAGCTTAACTTTAGTGTTAACTTAAAACGCCGAAACACGTATTTTCTCTCTCTCTCTCTCTCTCTATCAGAATTCGTTAACAGAAGTCTGTAATTTTTCAAAAAATTGCCAATTCTCTGACAGTGTAATTAATTAATTTCCAAATCGAATGAAATTTGACATTCAAAGTGACCGAAACTCAACTCTTCAATTAGCCTGACATGCATCAACATGTTTATCTCAGATCAAACGCTCTTAATTGCAAACCATATCGATTTGCTACAAAACTAATCAACATGTTCTTTTTTTTTATCCACATCACAGCACTCATCAGCGTAGCACATATTCTACTATGGATTGTCATTTGGCTTGGGTTGACAGCCAAGCGTCGCTGGACCTTTAAGCTGCCACCTCTGGACACATTCGGCATAACAAAGGCCTCAACACAACCCCTCTTGATGCCCAATCGTGGCAGCATACCTAGTGGTACGGGCGGCGCCGCCATCATGGAACAGAAAAGCGTTATGAGCACTGCTTCTAGCACGGATGGTGTTGTGGAGGATATTTATTGGCCAAAATTAACACCGAGTTCGCCGAAATTGAAAGTTACCTTCAATGAAGTCACGAGTACGTCTGATGATGTCCATCTAATTGGTGACCAAGAACAAAACGATGGCAAGCGGTAAAAAATCGTTTTAATATAAAACAACAACAAAAACAAAAAAACAAACAACAACTAGCCGAAGAAAACTATCTGCTCTAGTAGGGTAGTGTTGAATTGCTAGCTGTGTACCAAATTCGTTCTAGAGAAAATTCGTTGTTTTGAAAAAAAAAAACAAATTCCTTTAAATTTTTTTTTAGTTTTTTTCTGTAATTCAGTCCCGTCTGCGTGCCTTTTGTGTGTTGTTTTTTGTATTATTTTATTTCATCATTATTTGCACGTTTTTTATTTAAAAACTTGTCACTAATAACGAATTTGCTAGTTTTATGATTTCATATGTATTTTTGTAACTGTGTGTGTTTTTTTAGTTTATGTATATTTACATGTGTTTTTCATTACATTCATAAAATGTTTGAAAAAAATTATCAAAATTTTTAAAATTTTTCAAACTGTTTTAAAAGATTTTTTTTTTAATTTTTAACTCTTCCACGCCTCACACATTTTTGTTTTTTTTATTATAAATTCGCACCAATTTCCGCATCGTACAATTTTTTTGTTCCTACACACATCTATAAATTTATTAGAAAAAATATTAGATTGTTGAAAAAACTACGCAGAAAGTCGTAAAAAAAGAAAACTATTTTGTTCCGCTTGTCGCCTGTTTTAAATTTATATTTAAACATATTATTTAACAGCATCATTTTTAACAAAAGTTTTACTAACAAAAATTGTTACTAACACATCTAATACTTATTTATTTTTATAATTGTATTGTATTTTTATTTTTTTTTTCTTAAGTAACGAAGTGCTTTTGATAGGTGCAAATATTATGATTGAAACGGTTTAACTGGCAACTCCATAAAAGATCAAGATTCTATTATTTTATGTAGCAGACGAGGTAAAATTATGATTTTTGTAACAAAAGAGCACGAATTATAAGGAACGCATAATTCCATATTTCTTTTGCATAACTGAAACAGTTGTCTAGTTTGCCGATGGTTTTTCTGCAAAGAACATGATTTGTAGGGCATAATAGCCTGAACACATAGTGCACGACATGCGACGAACGACATGTCTTCACTCTGTCGTTAATGTGGAGTTGTTAACAATAACAAATGTAAACAATGGAATAAATTACCTTTTGTCGCATATAAAATTAGAATTAATAGCTTTAACACATTGCACACGACGAGCGCCAAACGTCACTTTAAATTTACATGTGTTTCTTATGGAATGAAATTTTTGAAACTTAACGACGACATTGTAGCGCGAAATCAAATGTCGTTGTCGTCAGCATCAATTGAATTCTAATCTGACATGCGACAAAAGGAAATTGCTGCTCATGTTGATGTCGTCGGTATAGAATTATTTCAATTTTGATAGGCGACAAACACTACTCTTTCACTGCTTAGAAACACAGTCAAAAGCATTTTTTGTTTAAAAATTATATTGCTTACGAGACGTGCTGCACTATTTTTTTTTATTGCTTTCTATTGTAAACGCAGTTAAAGTTAAAGTACAACTATTTTCATACATTGATAAAATATGTTTATGGTATTAAACTTGGTTTGTTATGCCGCTTTCAAAATAATGTCGAAGCCGTCGATATGATTAAATTTCTATTTTTTACCGTGTCGTAAATTTGTTGTCGTTGGCGTCGTCAATGTGTTGCTTGTTTTAAGGTGTGCATTTTTCTGGTAGCTCTATTTTCAAACGCGACAAGGATTTTTTTATTTTCTTTTTTTAATTTAATGCATTTTTTACACTTTGTGTAGAGGTTTTCGAAACACATAGGACGCGACAAGTACACGAAGACACGTTGTCAATTTCTTGTTTGAGTTAAATGAACTTTTTGTTAAGGTTTTTTATTATTTGGAAACAGATAGGACGCGACAGCTACAAAAAGACAGCTTGTCAATTTCTTGTTTGAGTTCAATTACATTTTTTTTTAAGATGCTCTATAAGTTGAATTACGTCAACGACAAGTGAAAATGACAGTCAAAGCATGACAATGAGAGGCAAAATTAAATCGTGTGGATTTTGTCGCCCGTTGAAGAACAGCTATCACAATTCAAAGTTGAAACACATAGGACGCGTCAACTACATAAAGACCTTGTCGATTTCTTGTTTGAGTTAAATGACATTTTTGTAAAGTTTTTTATTATATGGAAACACATAGGACGTGTTGGCATGACATGAAAATGTCATATTTGAGTTTAATAATGACATTTTGTTAGGTGCTCTATTAATTGGAGTACGTCAACGACAAGTGAAAATGACAGTCAAAGCATAACAATATATGATAAAATTAAATCTTATCGAGTTTGTCACCCGTACTGTTTGTAGTTGGTGTACGTCAGCGACAAATGAAAATGATAGTCAAAGCATAACAATATGAGGTAAAATTAGTTCTTGTCGAGTTTGTCACCCGTGAAGTTACACACTTATTTAATGAAAAGTGACAGTGAAACGAAGTTTCACAGGAGCATCGTTGAAAAATAACACAAACCGTTAATATCGCAAAATGTCTCTTTTGGACCAGTTTGTGAGTTCTTACCCGCTACCTAAATAAAGACTATCTCCCAAAAAACTCATTCCAATCCTTTTTCCATTAGGATGAAAAGCATGACATGAGGCTTGAAGCCAAGAAAAGATAATAGTCGCCGATTGCTGTAGAGCGATAGGAATAACACCATGTGGCACAACAGATTTGTATGACTTAAAATCGTACCCAGCCATATCCAAACAAAAGCCCAGTTAATGCTGCGCCCAAATATAATATTATTTAGATTAATCCACACCAGGCCTTCTTAATAATATTTATCGTCAAATCGTTCTATGGAGCCATCTGGCAAATGGGTGCTCAGAAGAAGATCTAGGATTTCCTTACATGTGGATGTCTTCGGCCTATTTATCTTCTCCAAACGTAATTTCGTCTTAAAGTTGAAGTATTTAATGTATTCAGGTTTTGGTGAGCGTCAGCATTGATTGGTTTTTTATATTTTCGTGTGATTAATGTCGTCGTATAGCTGTCGCTCTGTTTTATGTCCTTAAAATAGAACCATATCATTGGTATGTTTTACACAAAATTCAAAACTAATTTTGACAAAATTAATGGTGAAAAATGTCGTCGTGTAGCTGTTGCTATTTTTCTGTTTTGACTTTACGGTTATACATCCCTGTTTTTACTGTAACCGACTTATGAGCTCAGCCTTAGTTACAAGAATTTGTCAACAAATTTAAGGCATGTAAATTAATTTTGACATATGTCGTCGTGTAGCTGTCGCTCTGTTTATGTATCAATTGAAATAGAACTATACTTCTGTTTTATGTGTTTAAAACAAAATTAGTCTACATAAGGAATGCAGAAATCAATTTTGACAAATTTAAAAAATGTCGTCGCGTAGCTGTCGCTCTGTTTATATATCAATTAAAATTAGAACAATTGTCAACAATTGAAATTGTCAACAAATTTAAGGCATGTAAATTAATTTTGACATATGTCGTCGCGTAGCTGTCGCTCTGTTTATATATCAATTAAAATTAGAACAATACGTCTCCTTTTGTGTGTTTAAAACAAAATTAGTCAGCATAAGGAATGCAGAAATAAATTCTGACAAAATTAAAAAATGTCGTCGTGAAGCTGTCGCTCTTATTCTGTTTCAACTTTAGGGTAGTTTTTTTTTTTCTTTTTTGTAATCGAAAGCAGCAATTAAGCAAAGACGCCTTATTTTAATATTATAATATGATTCATTATTAAATTTTTCATAAGTTCTTTCGTTAACCGTTCATCATAAAAAGTACCGCATCAAAAGCACTATTCATTTTGTCGAAAAACAAAAAGGCAATCAGTCTTAACAGTATCACTTGTAAATTATTGTAAATAATTATTCTGTCTTTTTTCTCATTTACTGCCAACTTTAACCAACTATCAACAACACATCAACAACATCGAAACAACAACAACAACTAAACAGCAATTCGCCCCGTGGAACCGCGGTATGTTTTACCAGTGTTACGGGGGAAATTGATGACGGAGACTATGCAACACTAAGAAGCGCCACAGCAACAACTGTCATTGGCATTGGCATCGGTGGTGCGGCTAGCGGTGGAGTTGTACCCAGTGCAGGTAACACGGCTGTTGGTGCGACAACAACATCCGGCAGTCTCATCATCGGTAGCAGTGTGAAAATTTTACATCTTAGCGAATACGATGAACTGCCACCACCACCGCCGCCCATAACGACAACAAGTCAATGTATTGGTATAAGTGTCGCTGCTGGTGCCAGTATAGTCGGCATTGGTAATACATCTAGTGACTATGCCAATTGTGCCATAGTTGATGACAACACTTCCGAGGAAGGCAAACTATTAGCTTGCGTACGAGATGACAGCGTAACATATGCTTCGACTAGAGATTTAGAGCCAACTCCACCGCTACCACCACCACCACCACCCAAGCCGCTGCCATCATACGCCAATGACAATGCCATACCACAGCGACCCGTAGGTGTGGCACCACAAGCAATGCCCGAAATTATGCAGCTCTCCTCATCCCCCGAGCATCTAGTCAGCCCACTGGCACCGGTTACGGTCACCGTTCACACTAACGAAGCACATGTAAGTAGTATGAGCTGTTGTACGTGTGCACAGCACATGTCTTTATTTATGTGTGCATAAATGTTTGTCTGTGTTGGGGCGGCAGCACATAAATGGGGGCGGGCGGGTTTTTTTTGATTTGCATACACTTCAAGCTACAACAAGATTTATGTTCATTTGAGAAGCGACATAAATCCTTCTGCCAACAGAGCATCAGTCTATGTAGCTGGCTGTGTTGCTGGCTGTTGCTCTGCATATAAATCTCGATTTGATTTCAATTATTAAAACGTAACTTTTGTCGCTTCCCTAACGTAGCCAACTGACACATCTTTGGTCTAGCTAGCACTGTAGTTGGTTGGTTGGGTTGGTCGGGTTGGGTTGGTCGGTCTGTGCTTGTGTGACATTTTGCATAGATGTGTGTTGTTCACTCGTGGTTAACTGGGGAAAAGGGAATATTTAAAGTGTCATTAAAATGATGTGCTCTCACGTTTAGAGTTGCTGGTTTAAAGGTTGCCAAATTTCGATTGAGTTAATGCGAAAATTAATATCAATTAAAATGAGTAACTGTAGCTTAAGGCAATGTAGTTTAGAAGAAACTTATATAAATTGTATAAAATGGGGATTCACTGACAGTGTTAAGCTAATGTGCATGAAGATATCACTGCCATTTTTTTTTTATATACATATCTATATACATATTATGCATATAGCCATGTGTCTGATTCGAGCTATCTGGATTTAGTTTAATTTGTCTGGATTACAGTAAGCATGAGCTGAGTTTTAGAATTTAGCATCATTAATTTTGTTTTAATTTCTTAGTTGTGCTGTAATGTGCTCGAGTTGTGCTACAAACTACCGTAAAGAAATGTTAAAAATTCTCTTATATAAATATTTTTACAGTCCAAGTACATGTTTTATCTATCTTTTTGGTTAATTTTTGTTGATAAAAAGTATGTGCTGCCTTGTTACAAATTTGTGCTATTTTATGTCAGCATTAAATTTTGTATAATAAATAAGTACACATTTTTTTAGGATCTAAGGTCAACTATTAATGTTTTTAGAAAAATGCAACTTGTGCTGGCTTGTGCTCAAGTGGTGCTACGATATACTGTAGAGAAGTTAACAATTTTCTAATAGAGTAATTTAATAATATAATCGTAATTTAAGCAAAATCCTACCAAAGTAAGCTTAGGATATGCTACTAAATGTCATTTGCTGCTGGTTTAGGTGGCGTTCACAGTGAATGCCGATTCAGACAGGCAGGCAGATAGACAAGCTGAAATCTGTGCGAATAAACGAGATACAAATTGCTATCTTTTTCGCTCGGTACTCTCTATTTCGGTGGCACTCAATGCTTTGCTAATGCATAGCTCAGCTGATCTTTGAATTTTTCTTAGCTAAATGTCTCCTTGAGGGGTTCACCTTGGAGAAGGGGAAACAAATCTTAGCATGGTTGCTGTTCGGAGATTTCCCGAGATCGATTTCCCAAGCTCCGTCAGAATATACATAAATGATAGTTTCTGCCTTGATTATTGAATTTTTTTTTTTTTTATGAAGGGTTTTTCAATGGTAAGGACTATGGAGTGAAGAGCAGTTTCCACGGATTTGCCTTTAGCGTAAGCATGTTGTGCTGGGGAAAGTGGGTTTACTTCTATTTTTAGTCTCAAGTCAATATCTATTAACTGTCGAGAGTCTTTTGGATTAAAATGTGAGCTTTTTCCTCTCTAGGTATGAAAACTACATTCACGTTTCTCCAGCATTTTGGGATCCAAATTCTATTTTTAGTCTCAAGTGAATACCTATTAAACTCTTTAGAGTTTTAAAAATGAAAAATGAGAGACTGATTGGTCTATGGTATTTTGGGTTAACATGTGATTTTTTCATCTCTTAGATATGAAAACTACCTTCACGTATATGCAGTGTTTTGGAATCCATCTTCTATTTTTAGACTCAAGTGATTATATATTAATCTCAAGAGAGATTTAAGAAGAAAAAATGAGATACTGACTGTTCTAAGGTCTTTTGGGTTAACATGTGAGCTTTTTCCTCTCTTGGGTATGAAAACTATTTTCACGTATCTCCAGCGTTTAGGGATCCAACTTGAATTTTTAGTCTCAAGTGAATATCTATTGAACTCTCTAGAATTTTAAGAAGGAAAAATGAGAGACTGATATGTCTAAGGTCTTTTGGGTTAACATGTGAGCTTTTTCCTCTCTTAGGTATGAAAACTCTTCCTTCACGTATCTTCAGCGTTTTGGGATGTGATTCAGGTCAAGACACTTCTAATGGCTCATAACAGCATATTCTCAACGAAACTCGATGTTTCTGGCCTAAAAGCGTTTTTTGACCAAAATAAGCATTGCTTGACTTTAATAAAATGTCAAAAATCGCAAATGCTCTGATTTTTTCATCTCTCTGAGGCACACTGTAGCACAACTATAGCACATTATAACTTAATTGACGAATTTTTGGAAAAGTTTTAATGGAGGAGTTAGCTTTACAAAAAAAGTATAACATTACAAAAACTTTATTTTTTAATTTGATACCTGGTAGCACAACTTGAGGACATTGCAGCACAAGTTCTGAATTTTTGAAAAAAATTAGCAGTGAAGGCAGATTCACAGAAAAATTATGCTATCAGAATACATTAAATTTTCAATGTGGCACATGGTAGCACATCTTGAGAACAACACAGCACAAGTTCTAAATTTCTGAAACAATTATCAGTGAAACTAGCTTAGACATAACAATCACAACATAACAAAAAATTTAATTTCTAATGTGGCACATCATAGCACAACCTAAGGGCAGCACAGCACAAGTTCCAAGTTACTAAAAAAAATTATTAGTGAAGGTTGCTTACATACAAATCGTTCCATAAGCAACAAATTCATTTTTAAATGTGATGCATTATAGTACAAATTGGAGAACATCACAGCACAAGTTCCGAATTTTTAAAGAAAAAATAGTGAAGACAGTTTGACATAAAAATATTGTCATTAGAATATATTTATTTTGCAATGTGGCCCTTGAAGTTGATAGCACAACTTAAGGATTTCACAGCACAAGCTCTGATTTTCTAAAAGCATGTTAGTAATGAATTCAGATTTATATAAAAATCATACCATTGCAAAAATGTATTTTCTAATGCGGCACCTGATAGCACAACTTGAGGACATTACAGCACAAGTTCTAAATTTCGAAAAAAATAAATAGTGAAGACAGTTTCACATAAAAATCATGCCGTGAGTGCAAATTAATTTTTGAACGCTTCACCTGATAGCACATGTTGAGAACAACACAGCACAAGTTTTGAATTTCTGATAAAAATTCTTATCATTAACACAAATTTTTTTTACAATGTGGCACCTGATAGCACATATGAAACATATGACAGCACAAAATTTTCATATATTTTTCATATATCTTGCTTTTTTAAATGACACTTGCTTTATTCATTTGTACAACCGCAACTTTGCAAAATTCTTTGTTAATTTAAAATGTTCTCTCATTCTCTCCCTCTCTTACAGATCTCCTCAAGCTCAACACCACGCTGCTTGCGCCGCGCCGACTCTGGCGTGCCCAACGAAGCTTTGACGCCACGCAGCGATTCGGAGAGCACCACATCACCACCAGAGCGCGCACCCTCAGAATCATCGAGTGGTGTGCACTCGGGCGAAGAACGCGATATGGAGGTCGTCATACGTCCACGTGCCGCCATCAAGCCACCACCAAAGCCACCACAACCGCCCATACAAGAAGAACCCTACGGCCGATCAACCAATATGAAAATGTCCAGTTTTATAACAGATGCCGGAGGTGGGGCTGGGCACGGTAGAGGCTCCAATAGCGCCACTTTACCGCTGACACGCACTGTTCCCGAGCAAAAGTTCGACTATTCGCACTGCAGCACAATGCCGCTGCCAGCTGGTTGCCATAGTAATCAACATTATGCTGCTGGTGGTGGAGGCTATTCCTCATCGTCATCCGCATCCATGCATCACTCGCATTATGCACACTATAAGCCGCAGGTTGGTAATTATGCCAATTCGGCCGTTGCCATGGCGGGCGCAAATGCAGCAAAACTACAACAACAACAACAACAGCAACAACAACAAACACATGGTGTCATGCATACCACTTTACCGAATGGCGTACGTTACTCCAATCCACACTTCCTGCGACGACTGCCGCACGTCACAATGTCTGCCGCAGAATCGCCCTACGGTCATCTTGGTCTCGGCGCAGGCCATCATACATTCTCAAAACTCATTCACGATCCGCTGCAGAATAGTTTGGTCAACACGGCAATACCAGAGGATCGTGACTCGGCGAATTACTCCATGTCCTCGGATCAGGATTGCAATTTGTATGCGACGGCAAATCACATGAACTAAAATTTACTGCAAGGTTTTAGTTAATTAACAGCTTTTTTTTAATGGAATTACCTCAGTTTCGTATCCCATGTTACTCTCTTCTAGACTATTCGTACTCGTAACTCGTACATATACATAAACATAGATAAGCTTTTTAGGCTAGATGTATTTGTTTTTATTTTTATTTTTATTTGTATGTTTATTTTTTTGTAAAAAGCACATGATTTTACTTAAGTTCCTAGCCCATAAGATAAGTTAAAGCTTTTATTATTTAAGTATTTTTAATAAAATTTTATTTGTCATGCAAAAACTGTTATGAATGTATTTGAAAGAGGGCGTGGGAGAGGGGAGGATGCGCGCAATTATTTGCTTATGTTTAAATGAGTATTTTTTAACGAATGAGTTTTTCGAATTTGTTTATTTGGACAGATATATAGGATTTATTGGACCGATATATCTAAAACTGTTCGGTTACTTATTTTTTTCATGTAAACAATTTGGGAAAAATATCTTAATTGCTCAAATGATTTTATTAAAATTGTACATTACTCGATTGGTCAAGAACGTCTAACTGGAGAGTTTCATTCCGAAAGATTTGAAGAGAATAGTCAAAAATTTAAATTTGAAAATTGAAGAAAATGCACTTAAAAATAAATTGAAATTTTTTTAATATTTTTCGACTAATCGCGACGTTTTATTCTCAACTAATATAAAACCGTTCCTTCGACGGGTCGCATTCGTTATAATTAAATAGCAGATGGCTACATTTTTACACTAACCTCGAATATTGTTATGTTGCAGTCATCATTAATGTATCCTTACTGTTAAATATCAAATAAATTTAGTGTGCATACTTTCAGGCTGACCTTTTTTTCTTATAATGAAAGCCCTGTAAAGCAAGAATGAACAGTTTGAGTGATATAACGTGCGGAGCAGAACGCTTCTCTTTCATGTATTAAGACAATTTTTTTTATAGAATGGCTTGCATTGAGATGGCTTGCATTTATTGTGAAAGTTAAAAGAAAAGTTCTCATAATGACATTTTCATAAGACATTCCCTACTTTTATTTTGTTTTTTTTGCAACTTAATTACTATTTATTGCTCATTTTTTTTTCTTGCACTCTTAAAGCGAAGTTCTGCAAATTAGTCCATTATAATAAAAACTTTCTCTGCAATATGCTACAAATTGTATGGCTCTCATGCTTTAGTCAAACTTTGAGCATGCTTTAAAAACGCTTAATTTATATTTAACCCAACAGCAAACAGACATGTATTCACACTCGCCTACACATATAGACATACTCAAGCATATCCACCGGAAGTGTCTGAACGACGCAGAATATATTTAAATAGGGAAATTAACTTGTCCACAGGATCAAAAAAAAAAAACAACAAAAGCACACATACAACAACATACACATTATTGTCATGCAAAATGAAGTATGTACAAACTACTGTACATACATAAACTATACATTATTGCAATAAATAACTTCGTTTTAATGTCAGTCGAGCGTATGTTTGTCTTTAACAACTAACAACACACAAACACAGGCAAACAACATTTGTCCTTTTGTATGTGTGCATGCATGCACATTTGTGCATGCAAGTAGACATACGTTAAGAAGAAAAAACGTATGGCACTCCTGCAGGTATGCAGTGGTTTCGAAACAACTAAAACAATGCTAAAATTATAGAACGTTGAATTTTTCATAAATATTTAAATGCATTTAAAAAGCACATTAAAAAAACTAAAAAAAAATTAAACTATTATGCAACTTTTCTAATTTTTTTTTATTAAATATTATTTAAAAACATTTGAATTTATTAAAAAAATGCAAAAAAGGCACGTTCAAATATTTTGAAAGTTGATAATCATCCACGTAAGATGTAAGTGATGACGATTTAACGGACTAACCAAAAAGAACACTCCTCGGTAACCAAAAGTATAGTTTTTGTATAAATATACCAACTTTTTCGAGTAGAAAAGTACATTTGGGCACTTACAAGTACAAATGTTTTGAATCATTCCAGGATCACAATAAATCTCAAAAACGAATTTTGTTTTTTATTTTGTCGTAAATGGGTTAACACATGTTTTTGATACTTTCGCTTTATTTTTGGCTTTTGAACCATAGATTTCAGTTGTCAAACCTATTCATTCAAGTCAGCTTTGGTTCGAAACTTGGATGATAGAGAAGAAGAAAATAAAGGTAAAACCAAGTGAAACAAGTTTTCAAACAAACCACAAACTTTTCTGCCATCAACTACCAACATCGTTTCTATGATGAATTTTTAATTTCATTTGAATATAAATGAGGAAAGAATTAAAGAAAGTTACAAGCGTAGGATCATGGCCTGTCTGGCCAAGATTCACCCCGGTACCTCTAGAGTTTATACTTTTTTTGTAAGAAGATACCTTTGAACGAATTTTCTTGAGTTTTTTTATTAATTTCAAACTAATTTCAAATTATGCTTAAGCGTAAATTAAAAAAATATTAAGTCGGACCAATTTGTCTGAAGCAAAATTGAAGTGAACACACATTTTGAAGTGAAACTTTTTTAGCGCTGTTGTATTGATTTTTAATGCAATGAAACAGAAACAATGAAACGCTAAACGACTACGGTTTGTGTCTGCACTTAAAATGATACAAATGTTTAAAAAACCAAGATGGCACTAGAAGCATATTGCAATAGCAAAAATTAATTTAGATTTCAAAACATATTGCAACAGTAAAGTTCAGCTAGATCTTACAAACAGCTGTTCGAATTGCAAACAATAGCTGCGTTTTTTTCGATTTGAAAAAAACTCTTATGAAAAAAACGACTTTGGTCATATTTCGTTTTATACTTTTAGCCAATAGATGGTGTTGTCCACTACATTGACTTGCTATATGTAGCCTACAGAGCACTAAATTGACTTGCTATATGTAGCCGACAGAGCAAGCGTTGGTTAGTGCATCTAGAAGAAAGTAGCAGAACTGATTATGCATAATGAACACATCTCTATTTGATTTAAGAAATGATCCAGATCTTGTTCTGGATCGTCTGTTATTTTTGTTTTTAATGCAAGCTCTAGATGATTATTTTCATTGTTGCCAAGTGAATAGTAAGTAGTTCAATGGTGTTATCATTTCGTGCAAAAATAAAAACATTTTCAAGTTATGCCGAAAACTGAAAGTTCAACGGCGAAAGGCATTATTAAATGTACAAGGTTATGCCTCAATTGGACATAATATTGAAAATAACAATATTATAATAAAAAAACCTTATTATTATCCCATTTTTAATACTGCATTCAGTATTAAAATAAAATGAATAGCTTGAACACATTGCATACGACGAGCGAAGAGCGCTAAACGTCACTTTAATTTTGCTAAAAAATCTTATGGGACGAAATTTTTGAGACTTTACGACTACATTGTTGCGCGTCATCGAATATCGTTGTCGTACCATTTTTAATACTGCATTCAGTATTAAAATAAAATTAATAGCTTGAACACATTGCATACGACGAGCGACGAGCGCTAAACGTCACTGTAATTTTGCTAAAAATCTTATGGGACGAAATTTTTGAGACTTTACGACTACATTGTTGCGCGTCATCGAATTTAGTTGTCGTCCCATTTTTAATACTGCATTCAGTATTAAAATAAAATTAATACCTTGAACACATTGCATACGACGAGCGACGACCGCAAAACGTCACTTTAATTTTGCATTATATCTTATGGGACGAAATTTTTGAGACTTTACGACTACATTGTTGCGCGTCATCGAATGTCGTTGTCGTCGGCTTCAATTGAATTCTAATTTGGCATGCAACAAAAGAAAATTTCATCCATTGTTAAAATTTGTTTGTGGTGACCGTGGCATTTAAAAAAAATTTTTCTGATCGGTCACTACCTCTCTGCTCTCACACACAAAAATTAAATGAAAATAAAATTGTGTGTTGTTTGCTTCAAACAATGTTTATTTTAATTTTCGTTTGAGATTTTTGTTTCATGAGTGAAATTTTCTGAACCCTGCTTTTAACCGAAGAAATAAAAGTCAAATTTTAGCTGTTATTTTTGACCGAAAAAAAATTTAAATCTAAACTTTTATTTTTGATCAACAACATAAAAGTCACATTTTAACTTTTATTTTGACTGAAAAAATAAAAGTCAAATTTTAACTGTTATTTTTAACTCAAAAAAATAAAAGTAAAATTTTAACTGTTATTTATAACTCAAATAAATAAAAGTAAAATTTTAACTTATATTTCTGACCGGAAAAATAGAATTCATATTTTAACTTTTATTTTTGTTAATAACTTTTATAAATAAATAAAAGTCAAATTTTAACTTATTTTTTTGACCGAAAAAAATCGCTCGAAAAGTAACTATTATTTTTAACTTTTTTTACAAAAGTCAAACAAATAAAAAGCTTTTAAGATTATTATTCCTTAGCTAACAAGCATCGCACTGCTATTTTCAAATATTGAATAAACAAATTTTTTCCGTCTGACTTTTTGAATTGAAATTTCGAAAATAACTATTATTTTCGGTCCCTGGTTATTTTCGAAGCGAATTTTTCAAGTGTTTACAAAATTGTCTTCTAACCTGAGCAAAGTGATTCATAAGAATCTAACCCCTCAGACCTCCGGTAGTTACGCCACTAGTGTTTGGTCACTGCCATGCCTACCTTCAACAAAACCGGATTATTATTATTGGCATTAGCTGGGTTGTATGAAAGAATACATATTTAATAATAAAATTCCGGTTTCTTAATTCATCAAACAAAATTATGTCTGTTACACAATTTTTTTTTTTGTATAAAATTAATGCTCATTATAATATTAAACATAAATTTTCAACTCATTGAAAACTTATTTCTTTATAATAACTACAACCAGCCTCGATTCCTCCCGCCCTTTGTTCAATATGACATCTTTTTTATTTATATGTATGTACTAAAGAAACAATAAAATGTGATTGAACAAAAACAAAAAACGCACTTTAATAAAAAAATGTACTTAACAGTACTTGTTATATTAAGCCAATACCAAGAAAAAACTACTAATTAAAACAGCTTAAAGTGTAAAACTTTTATAATGTGTAATTATAGCAAATATGTGTTGTATGTATGTATTTAAGTTTCTTCATATAAGAAAACAGCAAATAGCGAAATGTTTAGTAATTATTAAAAATATTGATAATATTTATAAAACTTATAAAACTTATTTATAAACTTAGTTGCTAAAAGACAAAAGCTCTAGATGTGTGTCGGTGGCAGTGCATAGTTGTAGGCGGCGAAACTTACTGCATACATTTTTAATCAGCTATCATTCATAGGTTTTATTGCTATAATCAATGTATGGTTTGAACTATTGCTGTATGCAAGTGTGTGCAAGAGTGCTGAATGTGTCAGTTAAAAATATAATTTAAATATATATGTATAACTATAATTTTTTTAAAAAAAATGCTACCAAGAAAAAATTTTATAACTAATATCACTACTCAACAAGGTTTTTCAGGTTGTTTTTAAAAAAAAAAACTTTTGTTATTTCATATCAGAAAAAAATGTGTCTTCAATTTTCGCAATTTATCTTAACATCTATAGAATAAGCAAAATATTTTTTTTTGCATGCCTTCAACTGCGGGAAGAATTTTCTAAATTGACTAAATTGACAAAGGTTAAATAACGCTCAATATTGGTTTGGTGAAATTTGAAATTCAAAAAAGCAAATTTAACATTCTTTTGTTTAAGAAAATTATGATAAAGAGCAGCGAAAATTGTTGTGAGGCATGTGTTTTAAATAGTTAAATTAAATGTTGAATACAAATGCATTGCTATGAAATAGCAATTTGTTGCTGCATACTTTTAGGCACCTTAAATATTATTAGAAATGTGCAAAACGCAACCTTTTCCCGGAGTTATTAGAAAAACACCGGCTTATATTGATCGGAGTCGCAAGTGGTCGCAACTAAATTTCATTAAAATGCTAAGCTTACATACTGTTCTTTAAACTTTTGCCAATAAGTTAGCGGTTATAAGTGGACGTACGAAATTATTTACTATAGAAGTTTGAGTTTTTTAAAAACAAAATTCTTTGATCAAAAACGAAAGCGTGATCAGCATCTGAAAAAGCCGGATTGTTCTTAAAGAACTTAAATATTTTGCAAAAAACAGTCATTCCGGAATGCGACAGCAGAAATCCGTCAAAACAATGGTCAGAACGTAAATTGCAGTTTTCAAGTGGCTATCAAATCTTTTATTTTATTTTTAATCTAGCATTACCTTATTGTTCCGTAAGGAATCTGTATTATTAAAAAAAAATGAGTCTATCGTAAATTCGCATTATTTATTTAACAAAAGAGTTCATCTCGAATAGAATAAAAATTCCTAAACGTTTTCTTGATGTGAAGTCCGTTCCAAGTTCGAGAAGTTTTCTTAAAAGCGTAAAAAGCTATTCGATTTTTTGAGAGGAATTTCATACACGAATCAATATCGGAAATAATTTTCTAGCTAAGAAAATAAATAATCCATATTCGGACAAATGGCAAAATCTGGAAAAGGAAATTCTGTTTTCGGGAAATGTCAAAAAGAAGATGTTCTAAAAAACAAAACTAAAACTGTACGTTATCCAATCTTCTCTTTACATTTTGCACTGACTGTGTCTGTTTATAATAGAGCCTTCCATATTGTGCGACCACTCTTCCATGTTTAGCTGAGACAAAGCTCTTTGGAAAAGGTTCACCGTAAGTCTGACCAGAGGAAAAATTAAAGCTCATGACCTCCAATAGTTTATAATTATTGATATATAAGGTTTCAAATACAATCGAAATAATAATGCACGAGGTCTCCAATCATTACCTGGCTATCTCGCTTTTCATTGAGAGAACGGTGTGGGTCCAAAAAACATCGTATATTGGAAAAACTAGCTCAAAACATTTCTTCTCATATGACCGGCATTCAAATCTGGGGCTTTGGAGAAAGCAAACCTTTAATAAAATGACTGGTTCAATGGAGAATTCACTCCCTCCGGAGAAGAATATCTCAATGGTGAAGCAAAACCGTGTTTTGGGAAACCTGGTAATCCTATAAGTTTCGGAGCCTCGTCTTCACAGTAAAGCTGTTAAGGCAGGTCTTAGAGCTAACTTGAGAGCTTTAATCTGAAGAAATTATTTGTTATTCAGAGCAGAGGGTGGAGATGACCATCAGGAATGATGAACTACTTCGGACTACCACAACCACATCGACAGTAAATTATAAAAATCGTTCTGGAAATCAAAAGAAATTCGAGGCCTTGAAATTCTAGGGTGTGGTTTTAAAAATTTCACTCTTTGACTTCGATATAGATCCAAACGACACACTGAGTATTTCGTTACAAAAAAACTTTTGAATATAACAAATGAAAATTTAAAATTTCCTTTAAGTATGACGGGCAACAGAAAAACCTTAACTTTTGCTTACTCAGGTCCTTACCTTAGCCACAAGGTAGCCTTTTGATAGGCTTCAAAATGGTTTGGAGCCAATGAAGGAATCTTTGTCAAGGCAGTTTGCCTTTTCATGGCCATCATACCCTTCATGCCCCGATATCCATCATAATTCAATCAAATATACCAAATTAGATTAAAGTGGTTTGACGGAATCAAGAACTAGTTTAAAGTCTAGCTCATATGCTTGAAGGACCCTTTAATGCCACTTGACTTTCCCGGAAACATTCCCGGTCACATACTTCATTAGCACATATAACCATCTTGACAAAAGCCCATTGAAGTAATGTTTGGAAAGAAATTTTTTTGTGTAACATACCTAACATTAAGCGTATGTTACTTTGCATTCTTTCTGATATCGTTAGACCCATGACAGCCCAGACTTTCGATAGCCAAAATATCTTCATATTCTCTAGTTATAATATCGGTAACGGTGTAGATTAAAGTCTCTTTGAATTAACCTTTCAGATAAGCAAATTGAAACAAACATAAAAGCACGCTTTTCGAACAAGTCTCTCTTATAGGAAGGTTCCAAATTTTTTTGAATGATTTTAGAACACAAGAACTCACGGTTAATTGGCCTGTAAATCCAACATTGGTGCTTTACCCACCCTTGGTATAAACACAACTCTAACCTTTATACATTCGTTTGAAATGAATTTAGAGCAACTTTCTAGTGAGAGGAAGAACTAAGGAGTGGATGCTTTGTCGCATTTGGAACAGGTAGATTCCATCGCACTCTAGTGATTTTTATGGACTGAATTTAAATACAGCCCATCGTACCATTTCGGAAGTAAAGAGTTTGCAAGGAATTTTCTTCAGTTGCCACCAGATACTGAGTGGTTAGTCTCTGCAACTGGCAAACAGTTCCTTGCAAGTATACATACCGGGTGGAAAAAACGAATTGGCTATTTCAGCTATTCAAAGAAGCTCTTGATCGAGGTCAAGTCGGACATAGAAACTTCACTGGACATGTGCCAATTATGAATAGAGTATGTCATGTTAGAGCTACTAAAAGTGAAGTCTAGGAGTGTTTTTTTAATCACATGTTATTTGAAAACGGCTTTATACTTAGCCCGTGCAATGACGGATTGAAACCAATGTCATCACTGATAAGTATCAAATAAATTTTTCGAGCATACTCTCAGGCCGAACTTTTTTCTGTAAAACTTCTAAAGCACTGTTTAGCGTTATTACAGTTTGAGAGATATTGGGTGTGAAGCATTTCTTAAAATAAAATATATTTTTTGTGTGCATGCTTTATAAAATATTCTCTGGTATTCTCAACAAAATTATATTTTTGTAAAAAGATGCATTTTTGTTGCTTGGCAAACCGAAATGTAGTAGTTGAGAAAACAATACATTCTGAGAACGTGGCTCTTTGATGTGATTTTTAGAACAACAACATTATTAGCATATTTTTCTTCAAAAATAAATACGGTAACGACTTTATATGTTGAGGTCAATGGAAAACTTTAAAGAGACATGGCTAGAAAAATTTTGTATCACCACATTGATGTTGAATTGGATATAATAGAGCTCTGGTTTCATCAAATGGAGCCAAAACTATCGGAAATATGCTTTAAAACTGAGTTTAAAGAATAGACTTTTCTAAGGCCAGCCGAGAATGTCATTTGAATGTAAGTTATATTTTACAAAAACCGTAAAGTAATTGTTCATCGTTTTAAAAGAAACCAACCGATGGCCCTTCCTTTATTACAGAACTCAACATCATATAATGTTAACAACAATGTTAACAACAGATAAAAGACAAAAGATACATAAAAGACAAGCGGTCTGCTCCTCACCTAATATCGCTCAAACTGTTCAGTCTTGCTATGACAGTGCTTATATAAAAGCCTGAAAGTATGCACTTAAAATTTATTTGATATTTATCAGAAACGACACATTGACGACGACTGCAACATAACAACATTCAAGGTGTATGAAAATATGTTGCATATCGTCTGCTACTTAATTATTCTGAATACCATCCGTCTTATGACGGGCTATACTACGTTTTGCAATGTGTGTTGATTCAAAGTGAGAGCAAATTTTTATTTTTATCTTTGGCCCACGTTTAATAATAAAAAAAATATCAATATCTGAAGTAAATCAAGAAGTCAATAAAAATATTTTATACTTTACACATGTTTGATTAATTATAATTGTTTGATTTCTTTAATACTGTTATTCCCTTGTCGTCCTACAGCAAATTTAATATGATTGGAAAACTCAAAAAATTGTACTTTCTAAAAAAACAAATTACTTGACGAATTAACATTAACATCGGTTATTGTAAAATAATGAAAAAAAAAAATTACTGTAAATAACTGTTTCTTTTAAACGCCGCATTCTTTTATTCAATCTTAAACTAAAACAATCAGCTTTTTCAACCGAATTTAATTCAGCAAAACTAAAGGTTTTAAACTATATCACACAACAACAAAAAAAAATACCAGATAAATTATAAAAAATACCAAAAACTATATTTATAAAACTGCTTTAACTTTGCTTGATGCTTCTTAAAAAAATTTAAAAACATAAAAACACAACCTCTAACTATGCAAAAGCTTCTAGCTATTTTATAGAAAACAAAAACCTACACTACATTTACAATTATATTAAGCCAAATGACAAATTATTACAACAAATATCTAGCAAAGAAAAAAAGCCTATTTCTACAATATATTCAATTCAACATAACCTCAAAAAAGCAGAAAGACCTAAAAATCTATAAATATATATTTAAACCGCTAGCTGGAAAATAAAATTGTAAGCTTACAAATAAAAATTTAACGCATCTTTATAAACTAAAACTTAACTTTGCAAAAAAAAATTACTTATTTTGATATGATTGTCTATTTAAAAAATGCAAAACCTAAAGCAAAAATAAAAAAAAAAAACAAAAACTGTGTAGATACTCTAAAAAACTGCTTCGAATGGCGGCCATGTTTTTACTGCATTATATTAAAAATAAAAAAGCATTTAAAATGCAAATGCAAAATTGTGTATAAAAAAAAAAAATAATTTATTTATAAAGGTAACAGCTACAACAAAATCCAAGCATATTATAAGGTATATGTTTTATTTTAAGTAATTATTTAAATGTAAAATTTAGCTTAATAAAATGCCAGTATTTTAAGTCGCAATTTACACGTTGCGTTTTATGTTGCATAACAAATATCATATAAAACAGACAACAGCTGTCTTACACTAGCAGCATCTGTCAAAAATTATAGCATTCAAAACAATGCATCGTGTAGGTTACGACCAAGCAATGTAAAAGATTCACAAAAATTATTAAAAACAAAAAAAAAACCAAAACTGACAGCGTAACGGGACAATATTATAATAACTTTAACTGCACTTTAACTTTATTAAGCATACACTAAGTTCTCACCTACTAAAAAACAAAAGTTATTTTTTAATATTAAAAAAAAAATAAAATTTAAAAAAGAAAGCCCGTTATTTCAAAAACCAATGTCTTCTAAACTACAATTCTTCACCTCAAACATATCTCTTAAAACTACAACAACAAGAAACCACAAAAACAAAAGCTACACTGAGGCTTTTTGCAACTAAAAACTAAAAAAATATTTAAGCAACAAAAAAATCTATTAAATTATATTAAAATCATACAACAACAAAAAAATCCCACTTTTTGTCAAGCCCAACGCACACACAAGTATTTTTGCATTACAAACATATACATATATTTACAACTCTTTTTCTTCATATAAGCAGATTAAAGAAAAATCATCTTAAATACACTGATAAAAATTTTTAAAAATTTTTAACATTTACATTTTTTTTATCTTCATTACTTTTCACTTATTTTTCTTAGTTTCTTTATTAAAAAAGACTGATTAGCATTTTAAAAGTAATACATTAAAAAGACAAAGCATGTCAAACATACATGCATGTCTGTACTTCAAACATGCATTAACAAACATAATCATACTTCATAGAAACACGCACAGAAAATAAACAATTTCTTTAAACATGAGCAAAAAATGCAGAAAATAGTCAAAATTAAAAAAAAATTCAAAATTTATGGTTCTACCAAATTTTTTCTTTATCAAATTTTAATTTTTTTTATTTATTTATTTATTAAGTTTTCTTTATTGTTATGGAATTTTTTAGGACTCTGTTAATGCATTTGTTCTTCAAACTGTATTTAATTTCTCTTAAGAGACAAGTTTTATTTATGTCGTGTTCACACAATGCAAAGAGCTGGAATGCCGTTTGTGCGCCGTTCTTTTCAAAAGTTATACTCAAAACCTGAATCTAATTCAAGACTTTGCCAACCATCGCACTTAACATACATATGTCAGAAAAACAATTCTCAATCATAACAATGAATTACAAGCAAGTGCCACGCTTCGCACCTAATATCGCTCAAACTGTTCATGTATGCTATTACAGTGCTTTTATTATAATAAAATAGTCAGCCTGAAAGTATACACACAAAATTTATTTGATATTTATGACGATGACTGCAATATTACAACATTCGAGGTGAATTCAAAAATGTTATCATATCGACTGCTACTTAATTATTTTGAATGTAATCCATCGCCATACCTAAAGAACCGGTTCCAAAGGGATAGTGACTTGTCGCAATGCTACCACCAGCATATGAATTCAACCGGTCACTTATACACGGCATTACCATTTGAAGGGGTCAATTGAGACCTCATAGAGAGCCTTGGGCTTAACCAGTAGCCCGTCGGTAGAACACTGTACACGTATAACTGCGTGTTTTATGAAATTTTATCACTGTTTTAGAAGATTAAGTTTAGCCGAGTGTAGTGGCATTCGCTTCTAGTACTCGACCGACCTAGGTTCAATCACCCACAAGACCACCAACAATTTTTTTTATTTAAAATTACTTTTTTTTAAATATATTTTATATAACATGGCACAGAATAATCGATAACTGGACCTACATTCATGGTTTATGCCTACTCCGAATGTTCACGTTCTCAAGAAGCTGTACATGGTACAGTTTACTCTGTGAGGTTTGAATTTGTCTACATAGAGGTGACGTCCGTTCAGAAGAATTTATTCTTTTCAATATATTTCGGCATGATGTGTGGATTGAACCCGGGCTTCCGCGTGCCGTTGGCTCACAGGTATGGCCAAGTAGGCCAAATAGCTGTACAAACATTACAAAAATTACTTGCAAGTTAGACATTTTTATGTCTCTCCTATTTGATATTGCTTTTATATAACAGGAAATCCCTGAGTACTCAAATTTAGACTTCTAAAGTGTAGACTTAAGTCTGCGGTATTACATGGCAAGCCAGCGAACCTTGGTTTTGCCATATCGCAACCCTTTCTGGAAACCAGACCTCTTTTAGGCGTATTAATCGTACAGTTTTTTTTCTAGGTAAAACTAATAAAACCTATAAACCTTTATTGAGAAGCTAGCTGTCATAAAGCTGTTATATTTCTAACTACTTTCAACATCAACTCAAAGCATAAGTAAGCTTTTTTAGTCACGTGAGGGTAAACACTTTGCCTGAAACCATTCTTCATTATCTTGGACCATTCTTCTGGAACGCTGGATTTACAATGCGAAGCTGGGGGCAGAGACCAAAAAAATCTTCTGTTTGTATTTGCATTTCTTGCTTTTCTTAAAGTTCAAACTTTTAGTTTTATATTCGTTAACCCTTTGAAAACCGCTCCTAAACCGCACGGAAATTCGTATATCTGACACCGGATAATGTTTATCGATTACTTACTTAAGAAAATTGGGTTCTGGGTCGGGTTAAAATATACTTGATAAAAACTCGTTGTTTCTCAGGGTCTTATAAAAAGTGTATTGAATATATAAAAAAGCTTTCGCGTATGCGATTAGCAAGATCAAGTTTCAGGCCATTGATATAGTCAAATTCAAGGGACATAACATCCCTGCAAACATTTTGAATCGGCTGAGATTTTCTAGCGAATCGCTTGGAAGATGGAACAATCACCGGCGAGCGCTTCTGAGAGTCTTCCGGGTATCGCCGAGTGTAAGCAGCTGACGCCATAAAAGCGATTCGACAGGAAAATTCGCCGACAAAGCGCCAAGAGGAGTCTTAAGCGATTTGCCTGGCAGATTCGCCGATGAATCGCCGAGATAAGTCTTGGGCGAGTCGCCAGGAAGATTCGCCAATGAATTGCCGAGAAGAGTCTTAAGCGATTTGCCAGGAAGTGTCGCACACGAATAGGCAGAAGAGGTCTAAATGATTCGCTGACAAGAGTGGCAAAGACATCGCTTTCAAAGGTCCTCAGCACTTTCTTGCAAAGCATTGCTGTTGAACTTTGCAATTTATTGCAAGTTTTAACTAGCGGGTTCTTCAGACGTTGTCTTATCAAGGTTCCATGAAGTTTTTTACAACTTATATTTTTTGATTAATTTAGACGATTTTTCAGAGCCTGCTTCATGTTTCAATGATAGATTTTAAGAGCTTTTTAAAGAGCCATCTTCCAACGATCGGTGAGCGGCGAGCGAAGGAAGATTATGAAAATTTTTTGAATCGCGCATTAATTCCTTGAGAGATCACAAAGCGATCCATCTTCCAACGATCGCCGAAATGAGCGAAGGAAGATTTTGAAATTTTTTGAGAACCACGCATTCGAAAAGCGATCCATCTTCCAAAGATCCTTTAGACGAATTGCTAGCGCGTCACCAAATGATCTTATCTTCAAATCGTCTTCCAAATGTTTGCAGGGATTATGAAGTAGTATCTGAAGGATACACTGATATATGTCATGGAGATACCATATATATGGGGATCTAATTTTCTACCTCCACTTCAAGCGATCCTCATAAAAAGACGTCAAAATGGTCCCCCACAATATCGATGGCAAATGTCCAGGTTCGATCAAACACTTCCCTTCTTTTACGATCTCTTTATCTGCTGTCTGCTCGAAACAACACAAACCAATTAAACCAATTATTGGTTTGTTGGCCATTAAACCAATGCTTTTAGTGCCTTTTACAAAAAAAAATATTTTGATTTACTTATGATCGAAATTGCTTCAAAATTTAAATCTAAAAATATTTTCATGAAAGAGCCAAACAGCTGACTTCGACAGCTAGTGAAAATCTAATTTCATTTTGTTTTGAAATTAGCATTTGCGATCAGAATGCAGAACACCTTCTTTAATCCGATACGGAATGTACTCTCGATTTTATCGTAAATCCAATGTGGAATTCAGACAGAATTATAAAAAGTGTTCGTTTACTATTTTGTTGGGACGCTTTAGTAATTTTTAAGAGTATAAATGATTCTCAATAACATCCATATCCGCAGACAGCGCGGTAGTTTTCAATACTTTTGGGGCACAGAGGTCCTGTCAGATAAGGAAATCGAGTGAGTGGTCTGAGTGAACCACCTTTTTTTTGGAAAAAGGAAGGTTTCCCACAACTTATTCTAAAATATTTCATATCTGTAACTTCTCTAGGTGTGTTTGTGTGTTTTAATAATTCAGTTCAGTTCAGAGATTTTTTTAAAATAAAGTAACTTTTCACTTACTTACGTACTTAATTGATGTTTACAACCGTTTGTGGATTTTGGCCTCGTGCTAGAAATATCTGATGTTGAGTTAGTTCTTTGGTAGTCCTGAGATAGTCCTAAATATAAAATTTACCTTCAATAAGCTAAGATAATTATAATATTTATAAATGGATACATACAGAATATGGAATTCGATAGTTGTCTGAATAAAAAAACTTTCTTAAAACATCGTTAATATTTTTAAATGAGTTTGCCTGATACCAAAATATTACTTATCGTCCGGAACATTTTTAGGATGATTTGACTCGTAAGAATTTTTCTAAAAAGTTAGTTCAACTTTAAATTTAAGACTTTTTTAAGCAACATTAAAAAACTTTTTACACATTTATGTATTAAATTACTTTAAATTTATGATTTTCTTTGAAGAACCATAACAAGATTCAAATTCATTAAATAAAATCGACGCCAAAACAGAAAAGAAAAGTTAACCATTTTTGTCTTTTTTAGTTTCTTAATTTCTTTTTTTTTTTTTGTAAGTTCAGCACAGTTTTATAAGTTAACGTAAACATAATCAACTCAACAAAAACCATTAACAAAGCTTTTTAATTCAATAAGTTTTGAAAAATATGATTTGTACAAAACTGCCGGAAAAAATTTTAATTGAATTTTAATAATCTTGCAAGAAAAATAACATAATTTTAAAGCAAAACCTTTTAAGAGCTGTAAGTTAAGTTTTTGCAATTATAGACCATTCTCATATATTACTCTTAAGCTAGTAATAGTCATAAAATATTCTGTAAATTTATTTATTAACCCAATATTATAACATAAAAATAACTTAAAATATGACTTAAGAAAAAGTATGGATTAAAAAAACATACTAAAAAGTTAGTATAAAAAAGTAAGCTTGTTAGTATTTAATTAAGCAAATGTATCATATAATATATATATATAAATATATAACTACAATTGTAAACATAATCATTAATTTAATATTAAAAATAAAATTACAAATATTTATGATACACATTAAGTTAATTTGGTATTTAAACTTATATGAGATATTTTATTATGTTGCTATTTGTATGAATAAATAAATATATCATTATAAATATTTATAAAATTAATGAATAAAAGTTAAATAAGATATTAAAATAGCGCAGCATAATTAAACTACATCCAGCATATAATAAGAAAACAAAAACCAACACTTTCAAAACTAAAGTAACAGTCATAAAAATTATAAAATATATTGAAGGTAAATAAAAAAACAACCACCGCTTTATGTAACTTACAGCTTTTTTTATTCATTGAGGGCGTTAGATTACTGCTTGCGAATATGTTATTAAATTGATCACTATTCATTTAATTTTCAGATTTATGTTTCCACTTTGGCTAAACATCTACATTGCATGTTTCAAAATCTACGATTTGCTTTTTCACTGCGCATAATTCCGCACAAACTTCACAAAATTCAATTCACTTGCGTTCATCATAAATTTAATTTCTAACTGTGAGCATTCACAATAGCTGTAACCCTAAAAGTAGGCAACAAAAATATTTTAGTGATACCGCGCACCTCTTGAGGGCCAACTCACACGTTAATTGAATAAATTAACAGAGCTCCGCTGACAGAGTTGCCGTCTTATGGACTGTGAGCCACAAGAGGATTAATACAATTTTCTTTGAATATCGAAAATTTGAAATTTAATTATTTTTATTATGATTTCATAAAAAAATTGTTGGTTAGTTCCAAGAAAATAAAAACACAATTTGTAATATTTTTTAAAGTTCAGAAGCACTATTCTGGTATGTTGACAAAAAAATTTTTTAAATAAAATTTTGAAAAATAAAAATTTCCATTTCTAAGTTTATGAGAATCATAGCTGTCAACCCATATTCCCACAGAAACTACCTTTTTCCCACAAGAAAATTAAAAAGTACCACATAAATTCCCATGATACTTTTTTCGTCAAAAAATACCACAGCTATTAAAATATATTTCCAAATTCTCAAAAAAAAAAACAAATTCTCGCAATAATTACAAAATACCACAAAAAATCCCACATTGTTGAATAACAATATTTTTATACACGCGAATATAATTAAAAAATATAAAATTAACAAAAATTCCCATTAACGAACTCAGCCTTAAGACTGACAAAGTACTCGAAACGCGTCTTTGCCAAATGTGGCTCTGTTCTGCACTTTTTTATATGCTTTATGTTCTGAGCCGTTTAACTGTTAGTCCAATAAAAACAATTGTATGTGTTTTTTCTGTATGTAAGATAGCAGTGCCGTGATAATCTGATATAATCATAGTTATATCCCTAAAAATACATTAATGCTTTTTCATACCGACTTTGCATAAGCAATTTATAACGAAAACACAAATAAAACTAATTTGTATTTGGTGTACAAGAAAGTTGTAAAGAATTGTTCAAGTTGGTCAAAAAATTATGAAAAATTTGTTAAAAATTAATTTCTCAAAGAATTGGCCATCGCTAGCTACTGCTTTCTCCTTCTTGCTAGCAAATTATTTTATGCCATCTCGAAAAAAAATATACGTCTTTGGACGCGATCTAAGAATCGATCCAATTTTGGAGTCCTTCAAAAGAGCGAAAGTGCTGATCTTCGAGGGATGACATTTCTTTATCGGCGAAAACAATTTGTAAGGGGCAATTGACTATACAGTAGGTGGGATTTCCCATTTCAGCATTTCAAGGTATGTTTTGACCGTCTGCACAACATGTGGCCGAGCGTTGTCACGTTGCAAAATTACCTTGTCGTGTCTTTGCTCAAATTCTGGCCATTTTTGCTTCAATGCTTGGCTCAAACGCATTTATTGAATTTCGTAAAGTTGCTCTGTGATAATTTCTCCTGGTTGTAGCATGTACCACCAATAAATACAGACCATGACCTTGTTACTGTGAATATTGAGTTTTGGCGTCGATTTTGGCAGCCTCAAACTTTTCTGACCGTCTCTCACGCCTTGTCTGACCATAAATACCTTGTCATCGGTATTTAAATCCCACTTCTAAAACGTCTATACCAAAAATGGATATCGATGAAGCTTTTTCCTTGTAAGCTTTTTGCAGCATTTGATGACGTTCAGAACTATTAAAGCTCCTAATCTGAAATCTCCGTCATAGGCATACTTATTGAGTTTTGCAACCTTAAACTTTTCAATTTTTTTTACATTTTTTGTGAATGGGAAAAATAAGTCTGCTGCTCGAATAACTCAATCACGTCAATATTTTCAGAAAATATAAATTCAAGGTCAAGAAATCTTCTTCAAGCCACAAAAGTAAAGGAGTTGCGTATTTTTTTCAAAGGCAAGGATGTTTGTTTTGAATAAACCAACAATTTTCCTTCAGAAGTCTTCCCCTCCATCTCTTTTTTCCCTATAATTTGACGTTTTTAAAAAAAATTTTAAAATAGAGTTTATTTACAAATCGTTAAGAAATTTCATATTTTATATATGTTGTAAACAAAAAATGCATTGATAACATTAAAAATAAGAATTTGCAATCAAAAATTTTTTTAAATTTATATATTAAACATTTTTTAAATACCTACATTTTAGTTTTGACTTTATGATATAAGCTAAGCTCAAAAATCTATTAAATTGAGTTATTGGCTTAGGAATGCTTAAACCATGAAATAAAAATTAATGAAATCCAAGTTCCTGGCTAGACTCTAATAACTCTTCAACAGGCAAATTACAAGACACCCTGTAAAATAATGTTATTTTTAAAGGATATACTTTAAGGCCCAAGGATATCATTACCGAATAAACTTCATCAACACGTAGATTCTTATTTTTAAATATCTCTTAAAATTTGTTTAAGCTTTTTTATAACAGTATCCCAGCTGCGGCGAAAAGTTTTTTTCAATAAAAAATTTTTCTGTTCGGTCACCACCTCTCTGCAGACAATGGCAAACCTCAGAGAGTAAATAATGCCATGTAAAGCTTCTTGAGAACATGAATTTTAGCCGTTCGGAGTCGGCATAAAACATGTAGGTCCAGTTCTCGATCAATTGTGTGTAAACATTTAATAACACACACAACACAATTGATCATAAGAAGCTCGGTCAAAGTCCTTTCAAGGGCTGAAATGGCCAATTTGTTTTTTTTTTATCCTCGCCATTAATAAAATATTTGTGAATTAAAATTGAAATGCAACTATAGATTCACATTGCTTGGATATGTCTGCGGTAGAGATGAGCGATTTTTTGATACCGGTGAGATTTAGTCACGGTGATTAAAAAATCACTAGTAACTCCGGTGGTCCAACGTTTTTTAATTGTGTTATTTTTCTTTTGGTTCGCCGTTTGCAGCGATACGTTTACCAGTGATTTTTTGCTTGTGGCAATTGTTGCCTCTGTCTCTCACGTAATAGCATGTTCAGACTGCGAGTTAAACGCACGTTTAGAGCTTAATTCGAATTTATAACCCAAATGGTACTCTTAATGCGAATTACGCCATAGGAAAATCTGTTAGTAAATGCTACTTCGAATGTGAATTAACGCAGATAATGCTGCTTTAAAAGGTAAAGTAGTAGTTTGCATCTCTGTTTCAAAATTCGAATACTATTTACTCCTTTTTTTTTGACGGGAACTCGTTGTTAAATGCAATCAGCTGTTTTTGGTTGACGGGTCTGATATTTTATTTAATATTAAATAAATGGAAATAGAAAACAAAAAAGCCCGCAAGGCGTGGAGTTTAAACGAAGAAGAGGCCTTAATTGACCTGTGGGAAGAGAAAATTAACGAGCTACGGAGTGTTCGCAAGAATACCCAAGTTTATTTTAGAATCTTTAATATGAAGATATCTCATTCTGTGACAGCTGAAAGAAATTCGCATTTAGCTACACAGTAATGTGAACACTTGACATTTGATCGAGTTTTCAAAAGTTGTAAATGTGCATTTAGCTCACAGCATTTAGATCACAACATCTCTCATAACCACATACATAGATATGTAGTTAATTATAAAATACCGTGATCATGATCACCATATTTAAGAACGGTGATTTTAAAATCACTTTCACTAAGAACGACGTTCATAACAAATTACCGGAACGCTCATCTCTAGTCAGCGGTCAGTGTCTTGTTCGAGGTGCCTATTTACTTTTGCATGAGGATGATTTTTTTGGTTGTTTGAGTAAAATTTAATATAACATTTCTCAAAAAGGTTTGAAAAAATGGGTGAAACAAACACTGTGTTGATAACGAATAAAAATTCTATACAGTTCTAACAATTCGCAGTTTTTTTGCCTCTCACACTGTATTGAAGTATTTTATTTATGTTTATTTATAAGATCATCTTTTACTATTTGACAGAATTTCTTTCGTTTGACACAATACCGATTCGTTTCTTAAGTTTACTTATAGAATATTAATTCCGTCCATTTGAAGCATGCTTTAATATTAAATAAAATTCAACATCTTCGCGTTTCTACAAAATCAAATTTAAAACAAGTATGTTTAATTTTCATCAATATAAAAAAATAACTATTTCATATATAAATTATTTTCTTTTTTTAATTTTCTCTTACTAATTCTTTGAAAAAAAACAAACAAAATAGCTCTTGCATACAATGACAATTATTGAATTTTTTGAATTGGTTCGACAAATATCGATCATAAGATAAAATAAAAATTAATTAATTGTTTCCATATTTGAAATGCTAACTTGATCGAATGGAGTTAACATTTGGTATTCGGAGGGTCCCGAGTGTAGATAATTATTAATTTAATGCCAAAAACTCGGAAAAGCGAAAAAATGGCATCGAAAAAGTATGCTTCAAAATATATGTTTTTAAATTTTAAAATTTTTGTTTCTAATTTATTTTCGAAAGCATTGCTTTAAAAACAAATTTTTGTTTTGAATATAACTTTAAAAACATTGTTAAAACGTTGTATTTAAATTAAATGAATTTTTATTCAAGCTCAATTCCAAAAACGAATTCGTTCGATATATACACAGTTTCATTTAATTTAACACATATTTCCATCAGTGTAGAATTTCAATAAAAATGCCTTTTTCTATCTCTTTGGAAACCATAAAAACTAAAACATAACGTTAAGTCAAAAAGTAATGCACAATAAATATTTGTAAACGGCTTTACGTATAAATATGAAAAATCCTACGTTTTCTCGATATTCCTGAATGTTTTCTTGGGTTATGTTTACTTATTTTTACCTCTACTGTACGCCTATGGATTACACAAGCCGCCTGAACATAGGCAACACTATATTGCAATCTAGTACAATTCTCAAAGGTATAACATTCTCAAAATGGCGCAACTGTTATAACTAGCTGTCAACTAAAATTTTGACAAATTCAGTTGCTTCTGCGCAAACAAAAAGTGAAAAATTTTACGGCTGTTCTAAAAAATGCAACTTTTTAAATATTAGAGTGAGTTAAAAAGAAAATAAAACAGTAAGAAATGAATAAAATACACAAAGTAATTAAGATAAAAAAGTGAATCGCTGAAAAGAGTTTAAAAAAGCAAAGAAACATCAAAATTTTTATCAGCCCAGCGATTGTGTTGCACCTGAATTATAATATTGAGCTGCATTGAAAATAATAAAAGAACATTAAACGAGTTGTACTTTTAAATAAATTTGAAAGCATTTATTTATTTAAGATTTGTTGAAGACTGCTGCTGCTGCACAGCATGCATAACTTCTAGCCATAATTAATAAACCAGCAAATAGCTAGCTGAAAGAAAATTGAAAAAAAACACCCATTAAAAACTGGATTTTGATACCTGTTCACTGAGCCGCCTGCACGCATTCCAGCGTCGCAGTCGCTGCGTACGCAATCAAAATGCTACAGAGAAAAAAATTCATTCAATTCTAATCGCTAAGCATTGATCAGGCATTCTTCAAAAATAGGTAAGTCTTTGACTGTAATTTAGTGCAAGAACTTGACAAGAATTGATGTGTTTTCTCTGCAGCTCAACATGCATCACCATCATCCGCCTGTGCAGACGCAGCAGCGACGTCGCAAGAAGCGTCCCAACTACGGCATACGCACGGTGGAAGTGAGTCGTGGCTACAATGGCTTCGGTTTTACCATATCTGGCCAGCAACCATGTCGCGTTTCTTGTAGTGTGGCCAATTCTCCAGCCGATAAGGCGGGGCTGCGTGCGGGTGATTTTCTCATCTCAGTGAACAATTTGAATGTCTCCAAATTACCACACGAGACAGTGGTCAAGCTAATTGGCAACTCTTTGGGCAGCATACGTATGCAAATTGCCGAGAACTACTTCTCGGACAGTTCGGACGAAGAGAATGCTTTGCTTTTGCAGGCGGGTGGCGCTAGTTCCTCTTCCAATGGTGGTGGCAGCACCAGAATGAAGCCTCGCTATCTGCATCACAAAATGAAAATGAATCGCCTACGCAATTCGCCACAAAAAATTAAAGCTAAAGCTATAGCGGGTGTAGGTGGCAGCTCTGCGGCGAGCTCAGCTATACGCGGTCTGCGTCCAGTTATTGAAGACATTCCACTCTTAGCTTTGGCGTCGCAACCATGTCGCCCCAAATCACCACCCGCACCAGCGCCGCAAGCCACTGCTTACGATGTAATACCCAAGGCAAATGCCGTGATTTCAAATGATATCTCGAATGTCAGCGCCATGGTTCGCATTCCCGCTCGTCAGCCACAGCATGCTGCTCTTGAGTATCGCGCCATTGTCGGTTATTTGGGCACAATTGAGATGCCGCGTCAGATTTCCAACAGTTCCAAACTGCAGACGGTACGCTCTTGCATACGTAAATTGCGTCAAGAGAAGCGTCAACCTACAACAGTACTGATGACCATATTGCCTGATTTTTTGCGACTGCAAGCAGCGAATGGAAACATTTTAGCCACTTACACAGCGGCGCGTCTGAACTACGTCAGCTCTTCGTCGGAAAGTGAAAATCGTTTTTTCGGCTTGGTCACCAGCGCTATACACACCATGCAAGCCGATGATGATGAGCAGTGCGAGGACGAAGAGGATTTGGCTAATCCTGAATTGCAGCTACGCAATGCTGCCGCACCCAGTAGCAACAACATTAGCATATCTAACAGCTGTCACGTCTTCGTCATTGATACAAAACTGTGTGAGCATCTGGCACATTTGGAACGTGCACGTGAATTTCGCATTGAGTGCACCAACGATCCTATATCTAGCCTGTGTCTAGAATTTCCCAACAATTCAGAGTATGTTGTCAACCTTATTCGCAGCATGTATACGATGCGTCTGCTGCCGCCAGCTACGCGTCACTCAGCCGAATTGCGTGGCATGCAGCATGAGGCGGCTCAAGCTCACTCGCCACAGCCGAGCAATCACAGCGAGGTGTCTACAACCACTTCCAACTCAGACTCTGGCATAGGTTTCTACAATGATTGCACTAATATATCGGATCGAATACTAGTTGTCGATTTTCCGGCAGCTCAAATTTTGGCTGGCGTTGCACCACCGCGTCTCGCACGCCCTCTGGGCATTTTTAACAATATTGATATCGTTCCTGCAGTGCAACCTGCACCCAGCATCAACAGCACTATCGACAGTGATAAACGTTTAACCGTTCGAGCCATGCCCGATCCAAAAACGCCACCGTTGCCTCGCATCAGCGCAGCAGTTGCCGCAAATGTACCAAATCTACTGGAAAGCTTCAAACTGATCAGAAGTCCTGCATCCAGCCTAACTGCTACGCGTTCTTGTGATGATGTGCTTGCTCTAATGGAGCGAACGTCTGAACAACCCTACTCATTAACAGCTGCCAGCAGCTGCATATCGTTGCATCAGCAACAGCGACATAAATCGATGCAAATGTCTATGGATGATATATCGCTGCACTCGACGAGTCAGCTGTATACCCAGACCATAGAGAACACGCAGCCTGCACAAGAGCAGCAGATGCCGCATACATTTCTGCAACCTGCCAACATAGCGCTTCATTCTAAGCGCAGCGATGGCCAATCATCGTATGCGCTGCTGCAAGACTGTCGCGCCGGTGTACGCTCTTCCCTGCATTATGTTCCGAGCAAATTGAGCCCAAAAGTTTATGGTGTTCCAACTGCCAGCATAACACAGTGTGTGGAAAATGATGAAGACAAAAATGGCAGAACTATTTTGTTGCGCTCGCGTCGTTCGTTAAGTCATCGCAGTGCCACAAGAAGTGGTGAAGATGATTTTGATTCCTGGAGCAGTTTGCAAGATCTACACTGCATTGCCACCGCACGTAATGCCTCTTCTACTCATGAAATAGCAGCAGCCCAACTTGAAGCTACAAACAGCGAACCTGATTTAGGGGTAAGTGTGTTTAGAAATAGTAAAAGATTTTTAAGAAATTGCAGAGTGCTCCGAGAGAAAATTTAAGACTTTTGTATAGTTTTATACAAAATAATGTTGATAAATATATACATATATTACATATTAAAAAAAGTTAGAAAATATCCAATGCAATTCCTTTTCACTTTCAACATAGAAAAAAAAAAGGAATTTAAAAATAGAAGCAAAACAGACTCGGCAAACGATGTGAATTTAAGTTCCACCAACGGCGGCAATTTCACCTCCAAAGAATGTAACATAATCGACTATTTTGATGGGACTGCCTGCAACCACAACTGAATCACTGTTACCATCTGCTAGGCTTAAAACTTTTGTTTTTCTGAAATTCTTTTAAGTCCAGCAAACATCGTCTCAGTATTTAAAGAATGCACAACAAATCTGATGATCGGTTTGCCAGCAGGTAGATGTCATCGGCATAGTCGATGTATTGCAGAAAGCTTGTCATTATCCTTAATTCGCTATTTGAAGGTTGTTTGAAAGCGGTATTTGAGACGTCCCCTATCAATAGAATAAACAACATTGGGGACAGAATACAGCCTAAATGGACACCGCTGTGGACTTCAAAGAGATCAGATAGTCTACCCTTGTGTTGATTTAATTATAGCGATAACTTTTCCAGTACACCTCTGCATCGAAGGGCAACTTATAAACAATTTCTGTGAAAGCTGTCAAATACCTTCCCGAAATTGTTGAACACCATGTACAAATTAGATATATATTCCGCTCTGTATCGTCGAGTATAATTTTCGCTACAATTTTTGAAATCGAAGGCAGCATGCAGATACCACGCTAGTTATCCTAATGACAGAGAATGCCTTTCTTCTTGGTAGTTATGCCTTCCAGTCCACTCTTTTGGGAAACTTAAATTTAGTCAGGCGAGATGGATGAGTGAGAGCGGAAAGTCTAATAAGGTGAGCTTTGTAGAACTCGGGTAGCATTCAAACCATCGCTTCCTACTGGCTTCTTGTTAGGAAGCATCTTAACAGCTGTGCAAAGTTCAGCCTTTTTTTGTCATTGAGTTTCTTTATTGAATTTTTAATTTTTCATTGTACCCTTATTTCACTTGATTACCCTTTTTCTGCTTCTTATCTATCTCACCTTTTCTGAAAAGCTTGACTGAATAGGTTTGACTCCTGAAATCCTTGCTTCAAAGCTAAAAATAAAAGAAATCAAGCAATTGAAATGTCTTGTTTTTTAATTGGTTTTATGCTTTAATTAATATGATAATTATTTGTTGTTTTTTGTTCAAACATTTGCCGACAGAAAGCAAAAAAAAGTCTCTTTGTTTTTATTTCGAATTTAAAAGACTTTTAAATGCATTTATTTTCTCATGAGAGAAACTAGAGAAAAGACTTATGTATATTATTAAAAAGTCTTCTCATTTTGATAAACATATGATGGTTAGTTTCTTTGAATTTAAAAATTATTTTTAATGGAATAAAATAGACCGAGAGATCTTGTTTTTTTAATCCTTTAATATGAAATAACTTAAAAATTCAAATCAATAAACGATCAGGAGGGAAATAAAACCATGTCGAATAATTATTACCTTTAAAAAAAAAATAATAGTATTGCCTGAATATAGTTTAATGTTGTTTGGTGTATGCTTACAGTCTATATTGTATATTCCGGCCTGTATACTGTATTTGGTCGTTGCCCTTTGGAGCCAGAAATAACGATTTTACACTCATCTGTTCATAAAATATTCCTTCAAATTTCTCTATATCAATCCTTGTTCGATAAGACAAGCGCTTATTGATTTGCTAGGCACCACTTGGTTAAGCATGGAACCTAGCATAGACTTCTTACTGTTCATTATTGATACAAGCAATCGTCTTCGTACGTTAAATGTACTTACAGATTATTATAAACTATTTTTTTATACCCTTGAAGCTAGTACAAGGGTACTTACTTGAACTATTTACAATTTTTCGATACGTTCTTTCATCTGAATGGCGTTTGGCGTTTTGGTTCTCTAGTGTATTTGTTCATTTTAATAAATTATTAATCATTTTAGCTGAGCAACCAACTTTATTTTGAATTTCTATACAAATTTTTTTCATTTTGAAGCTTTCTTATCAAATTTCTTTTTTTCTTCAATGAATTTTTTGTTCTACCCATTTTGGCAAATTATTCACTCTTTAAATTAACATTTTAAAACTTAAATATGTTCTCATTATCAACTTTTGCAAAATAATATTATAAAAAAGTTTTGATTTTTAATTGAACAAAAATACAACACAATGTTAAATAATGTTCTGCTATTATTGTGATCACTGCAGAAGCTAAACTAAAACACTACTCATTATTTGAAAAAAAACATCATTAATTAAATAAGCGGTTGTACTACTGAATTAACGTTATAAATTATTAAAAAAATTTTTATAATGAAATAACGTACATAGGTGCAAATATCAACGTTTGCTGCTACAAGTTTAAATTTTAAAACTTTTAAAAAGTACCGTGCCTAAAGATTTGGCTAAAAAATGGAGAAAAAATTATCCTTAGAGTTTTAAAAATGGGAATTTGTACATATTTTTTCCACGAAATTTCAATATAATTTTTTTTTTAAATGGAACAATCATAATAAACATTGAAATTATAAAGCAACATATGATAACACTTCTAACAAGGATGCGTCTTAATACATAAAAGACAAGCATCCTGCTCCGCACCTAATATCGATCAAACTGTCCTTTGATAATGCTTTTATAGTGCATTTATTATACTACGAAAACTATGTCAGCCTGAAAGTATGCATACAAAATTGAATGTAACATAACAACATTCGAGGTACCGTAGCAGAATTGAGTTAAATTTGCCGACAATGCTGCTGGTGTCTCTGCGTGCACATGCGTTTTTAACTTGCTATGCGAAAGCTCTGCCCATATTTGGATGAAAACTACTTTCGAAATTCTTTTACTCATTTTTTAAAGAAAATAACAGCATATAGTTAAAAAATAAATTGTATAATTAACGAATCAGCTGTTCTATTTTGACAGTTCATGTAAAAAAAGTTTCTTTCATGAAAAATACCACTGAATTTATATTATTTTGTAGTGTACTTTTAGGCACTTTTTACATTGAGTTATAAAAACTCAGAATATATAATGAGTTAAGTTGAGTTAAATCGTACATTTTTGTACTGGTAACGCAAGAGTTTATTTCTCGTTAAATGGGAAAACTCAGCTTTGTACTGGTAACTCAAACTTAACTCTCTGTGTAGACGTAGCATAACATAACAACATTCGAGGTGAATGTCGACATATCGACTATTACTTAATTATTTTGAATAAAACTAGTCGTAGAACTTTTATAGCAGTTACTAAATTCTTTGAAAATTTACTGCAGCATTGCACTTTGAAAACTAATATTTTAAGACTATTATGGAAAAACATCTAAAATATTTTTAAATCTGTCATTTTAAATTTTTCATATTCGAAAAAAGCTTTTAAAAGGGTTCAGTCAAATAACGCCCAATGAAATAACGCCCAAAATGAAAAATGAAATAATGAATTAATGCAATTATTGATGAAAAAATAAAATAATGAAATGAAAATGTTCTCAACGAAAAATGCTGAAAATAGAATAATAAAATATGCAAGGAACTCTACTAGTTCCACTTGAAAAAATAGTTTTTGCACCATTTCATCTGAAACTAGGATACATAAATGAAACAATTTGTCAAGAAACTAAATGTTAATAATGATGTGCTTCCGTATCTTCAAGGTATCTTGTCCAGATTGAACAAAGCAAAAATAAGATAAGGTAGCTTTCACACACTGATCTAACATATCTTATATTAATTCTTTGCAATTTTTATTCATAGGAATATTTGTTGGATCACAAACTCTCAAGATTATGAAGAGTAAATAGTTTGCATCACCAGTTCAGTGCTATGGAAAAATGAATTTGGTAAAGTTTTATCAGCCTTTGCAATAAATTGTTGATGAATTTTAAAATTCATATTCTTCAATGGGCTTCAATATGAATTTTCTTCATTTGAATTTATCTTTCTTACCCGAGAAATGAGAACAGTTCTGTGACGAACAAGATGATCGCATGCATCAGACAATTGAAAAAAAGATTTGAAGAAAACCGACCAAGATTTGTATAAACGAAAAAGTAAAAGTAAAAATTTTTAACTTTTTGTATCAAAAGCTAAAAAGGCTAGTTTTGAATATTGAATGTAATAAGAAATCATCAATGAATTTATTAGTGCTGTACGTTGTTAGATGCTCCTGCTCTGTGATCTATATCGCTCAAACTGTTATGGTTGTTATTGCTATGCTTTTTAAAACATTTTCAGCCTAAACCAGAACCTGTTTCGCTATTACAGTGCTTTTAAAATTTTTCTGATCGGTCACCACCTCTCTGCAGACAATGGCAAACCTCAGAGAGTAAATAATGCCATGTAAAGCTTCTTGAGAACATGAACTTTAGCCGTTCGGAGTCGGCATAAAACATGTAGGTCCAGTTCTCGGTCAATTGTGTGCAAACATTTAATAACACACACAACACAATTGATCATAAGAAGCTCGGTCAAAGTTCTTTCAAGGGCTGAAATGGCCAATTTGTTTTTGTTTTGTAAGAAACAGTGTTCTAAAAATATTCACAAAATTTTTATTACCGCATTTTCTAGCTTTTGCAATTTTTTCAGTGTATCAATGAATCAGCTGTATAACAATTTATGTTTAATCACATGAATTTGATTATTTTTTGCTACTAATAATTTTCACTTAAAAAGGACCAATACTCAAAGCTGCTTACATATAAATATTTTTTTTTTTTTATTTATAATACAAAAATAAACCAACCAAACCGATAAATATATACAATCAAACAGCCAAAGCGCAAAAAATACGTGAGATATTTTGTTTGAAAAATGTTCTTATCTTTTGCATGATAAGAATTAGTGAATGAGAGAAAACGAATGAGCAGGCTGAATGAGGGCAAATAAAGTGAAATGAATAGTTTTTTTTTCACTAAGACGACAACGACAATATGACTGAGCTCAATCATAATAAAAAATAATAAAAACAAAATATACAACAATTTAGTACGATATTAAATTCATAGCTCGTTGGTGGTGCGCGTTTAAGATTAATCATTTTCTTATTGTTTTTCAAAATTTAAGACAAGAAATTTGAAATTTTTGTTTTTTTGAAAAGGCAAAACGCAATATGTTAGGCAATTAAAAATATTGTTATTATTGAAAAATTTCCGTTAGAAGATTAGTTGTCAACGCAAATGTCCTGACGTCATGCCAGCAGTAAAGCGTAGCCGACATTCATGCATTCATTCATGCTAACCGTTGAGTGATGTTGTTGATTAAAAAAAAATTTTAACTAGAAATAAAAATAAAAATAAAACTTAAAAATTATACATAAAACAATTTGCAAAATAATCGTATGTGACAGTGAAGCTGCGACTATTAAAGGGTTCAGCACTAAAAATTCGTCAAATTATAACTCAAATTCTGTTGTTGTTGTTTTTTTTTTTTGCACATTTCATTGCTAGCCACTTAATTGATTTAATTTAATTTCATCTGAGTCAATTAATAAAAACTGAGCTCGGCGTGTTGCTTTGTTGTTGTGCTTTATTGTGCACTTGTTGCTGCTGCTGCTGCTTGCCAACAATTAGTCAACAGCTAGATTTGCTGCTCAGCGTGTGTTCCAAAAACTTCAGCCATAAGTCAAGCAAACTACATAACTCACAAGCATTCCTGCAGCATTTTTCTTTATATTTTTGCGCAAAGTGTGTATTTTGTTTAAATTCGCGCAAATATTAAAAATTTTCAAAATAATCCGTTAAGCTTGTACTTCCTCAATGAAGTGAAATATGCAAATAAACAGAATATATAAAAATAAAAATAAATAAAAAAACACCGAAATTATTTAAAATATTTTAAGAACGTGTGGTAACAGTTATCAAACCATCAACAACACAGCGCGATACAATTCTTTCATAAAATTAAACAAAGTTCACAACTTTATTTACTACAGGCTGTTGATTGAGTTCAACAGCCCTCAAACATAACGAAATTTTTTAAATACAAATAAAAACAACAAAATAAATAAATTTTATGTCTCTGCAATTTGCACATAAATTGTGTTTAATATTACATTTATTTATGCCTTAAATTACTGTAACCAAAGAAATAAATTAATACAAAAAAATAAAAAAAGAAACAAAATTAAAATTATAAAAATAATAAAAAACGTTGCCTGCCTTTTGGAGCTGCTGTAATGAAAATGTCATTGAACAGCATGTTGGAACTGGTTTGCGGCTTATATTCGGAGGATAATGTTTCGGTAAGTTAGCTGACTGGCGGACTGACAAAGGTCGTTTATGTCGTATAAATAAATAATTAACAATAAGTTACTTTAGCCATGATCAGCTTTAGATCAACTTCATTTTAACGTTTAGTGAAACAGCTACAGCTGCAGTCAAGTTATTTGGTCAGCAGACAAAGGTCAGATATAAGAAACAGACTCGTAGCCAAAGCGGTTTTCGGGTTCAAAACCCCCAATAGGTGCCAAGAAGTCAATGAAATAATTTAGAAAAAAATCTCATTCATAAAAAAATTATATATACAGCAGCGACCAAATAAACAGTAGTGTTACAAATGTTTGTACTAAAATTTAAAATAAGAATCATACGTTCTTGAATTTAATAATTTTTTCTTGAATTTAAAGCTTTTAACTCAAAACAACCTAAAATATTTGCGTCGGCGGCAAAAAAAAATAGTAGTGATTATAAAAATTTAAACAAAAACAGAAAAATAACAAAAAATTTAGTAACTCACTTCACAATTCAGATAAATCATAACAAAAAACAAAAAAAAAAATACAAAAGAAACAAATTGGCCATTTCAGCCCTTGAAAGGACTTTGACCGAGCTTCTTATGATCACATTGTGTTGTGTGTGTTCTTAAATGTTTGCACACAATTGACCGAGAACTGGACCTACATGTTTTATGCCGACTCCGAACGGCTAAAGTTCATGTTCTCAAGAAGCTTTAGATGGCATTATTTACTCTCTGAGGTTTGCCATTGTCTGCAGAGAGATAGGTGGTTTTATTGAAAAAACTTTTGCCGCGACTGGGGATCGAACTCGAGCTCCGAGCATTCTAAGCCACATACTTAACCTGCATGCCACGGTCACGACCTACATATATATATATATATATATATTTATAAAAGCAAAACTTTAAATAAAAATTGTATACGTCAAAATGTATTTATTTTTATCACTTTTTACTCCGGATTGAACCCCGGATCATCGCAAAAGAGTTGAACGCTCTAACGTCGCTCATGCCATACAAAATTAAAAACAATGGGAGGTAAATCCACAAAAGTATGTCGATCTTAAAGAAACTCGACCAGAAGGCTAGACAAATACAATAATACATCTGTACTAAAACTGCTCGAAATCGGTTAAACCTTAGTAGTACCTCCCCTAGGCCTCCATTAATTTTTAACATGATTTTGTATGGGAGGTACATACAAACGTAAGCCGATCTTTACGAAACTAGTTGAGAAGTTTTGAAAAATAGAGTAATAGATGTCTCCTAAAAATGGTCGAAATCGTTTAAATCTAAGGAGTACTTCCCTCGGATATCTATTAAGTTTTAACATGATTTTATATAAGAGGTACATGAAATAGTTCATCGATATCTAAAAAACTCTGTCAGAAAGCAATACAAATAACGTAGCAGATGTGTACGAAAACTGGTCAAAATCGAAATGATCCTAGGAGCACTTCCGTGGGACATCTATTTAGTATTTACATGATTTTGTATGGGAGCTACATACAAAAGTAGGCCGATTTTAACGAAATTTAGTCAAAAGATTAGAAAAATACAGTTATAGGTGTGTACAAAAAATGGTGAAAGTCGGTTAGATCCTAGGAGCACTTCCCTGGGGCATCTATTTAGTATTTACTTGATTTTGTATGGGAGTTACATACAAAAGTAGGCCGATTTTAATGAAGCTCGGTCAGAAGGCTACGCTTATAGACTTATAGATGACTAAAAATCGTCGAAATCAGTGCTAGATCCTAGGAGTGCTTCCGTAGGACATCTATTGAGTTTTTACAAGATTTTATATGGGAGGTGCATGCAATAGTTGGCCGATTTTAACGAAACTCTATCAGGAGGCTAGACAAATAGAGTAAAAGATGTATACTGAAAAAGGTCGAAATCGGTTAGACCCAAGGATTACGTTCCTTGGACCTCTATTTGTTTTTTATTGCCTATTGCGATAGGCAAGGTTAGGTGAGAAGGTTGTGCATCGTTGAGGTGCTTCCGTGGGACCTTTTAATCAATTACAAATCCCTTATTTGTTTACATTGAATCCATTGGTTGTCGCACCCAACAAACCTTATTTCTTTTTAATTATGCTCGTTCCCCGAACCATCTGCGTTCAGACATCTTCCGTATGTCTTGCAATGCTGTGTTCACTTCCTCATCTTATTGATTCCTCAGTTCCATAGAGGTTCAGAATAGATGAACTACTGTGGGCAAAAAATATAGGGAATTTGTTAATAAATCAAAAAATCTTTATTTATTCTTCTCCCCCGGATACAAAACACTTGTGCCAACGTTTTTTTTTTCCAATTTTCAAAACATGCTGCAAAATCCTCTTCCGGTATAGCCTTCAATTCCTTCTTCTTTTCGATTTCTATCTCTGCTATCGATTTAAAACGGTGTCCACGGAGCGGCCTCTTGAGTTTAGCAAATAGCCAGAAGTCACATGGTGCTAAGTCAGGCGGAAATGGTGGTTGCGTAACGGGTCGATTTTTTAGTGAAAAGATTACGAATTACGAGTGCAGTGTGAGATAGTGCATAGTCGTGATCCAAAAAAAATCGAGGTTTTACTTTTCTGAGGCCCAAATGGTCACTCAAAAAAGTTTTCACTGATCCTTCCAGTATTTCAACAAGGCAAGAAAAGTCTCAGTCTATCAATTGATGATTTTGAAGCATCAATTCTTTGACTTTTTGCCGTGTAGCTCATCAGTTGATGTTGATAACACTACTTTAGCACTTTTAGCTATTTACAAAAAACGCGTTTGATTCACAAATAAAGTATTTATCCCTACCGAAATGCCCAAAAAATTAAAAATTAAAATTTCCCAGTATTTTTTGCCCACCCAAAACTTTATGTTCGAAAGTTTGGTTTTTCCAGGCTTGTGACTCAATAAGACTAATCGTGCTCTGGATTGCCGAACACTTAAGGAATTCTTCTATGGGAGCAAGATGAAGCATTATTTCTAGACTCGCCCGTGGCGTAGATCTCATGGCTTCTGTTACTACTATGTATGCTAACCGTTTTACTCCTGTTAGAGAATCGAGATAGCTCATTTGTGTACAATTGTCTGCTGCACTAGAGAATCATAGGTAAGAACCGGTCTGACGATCGCTGTATACATCTAGTAGATGAAGTGCGGTCGCAGGTACCATTTCTTGCCGAATGTCCTTTGATATGCTTAAAGCGCGCATTAAATTTCGACGAAAATGCAAATGCGAGTGGTGACTGATGCTGTAGTCTCCACAACTGAGTAACTTCAACACATATTACATGAATTTTTGATCATGCACGATGAGTGCCGTGAACACTTCAAATGTGTGTTTGATGATGTTTAAACGCAATCCAAAGTAGTAGTTTCGTTATTTTGAAACCGTAAATGTAAAATATACTACGTATTCATGAAGATTCCTTGCCTCGGAATAAGAGTTTTCGTTAAATTAAAAGCATGGTTAGGCTAACTCGTTTCTTTTTACATGCAAAACATCGAGTTGCGTTAGACTTAGGCCCGAAATCCGGAAAGGCGCAAACTGCAAGTTTTTTTTTTTTTGGTATCTGAAGTCCAAAAAGGATCGGAATCATTATTGATGTCAGAAAATCATTTTTTTTATACCTTAGAGTAATAGCAATATTGAAATTGTTGGACTCTGCTATATTTTGTCCTATCAAATTTTCGCAATATTCCTCTTTTATAATTTTTATCCTCTTCTGTGAAATAAAGCCCCAGGAAATAAGACACCAAATTCAAAATGAAATAATGCCCCAAGTATTTCTTTATAAAACAACATGGGATGTTATTTCGTTTCTTGGAGCTTCATTTCGTTTTAAGTTTGAGGTCTTATTTCACAGAGCGGGTCAGGGCTTATTAACTTTGTGCAAACGTTTGTTACGCCTAGAAATAGGCGAGTCCGGTATATATTTTTGATCAAATTCACCTCGTGAGTCGATTTATCCATGTCCGTCCTTTAAACCGTCTATGTGTTGTTGGTAAACACAGCTTGATTGAAGAAGGAGTTGAGATCATTGCATGAAACTTGGTACGCATGTTCACATGAACCCAAGGATCTGCGCTATTGAATATTTTTGGAATTCACCCACGCCCACCTCTAATACAATACATAATAAAGAAAACACTATAAAAAGAAACACCATATAACAGGATTAAAACTGGGTATTTGTTTATTTTTCATCAAAACTGGGATGTGTATAAAACATCTCTCGTCCACTTTCCATACTATGGACATATATTGAAAAAGGATGTTTTGGTTATATCACAGTCGGTCTAGACCGACTTTAGATTTTCTTTACTTAAGTCAAATAGGAACGTTTGCGTAAGCATTCATTAGTCATTGCTATTCGACTAACAGTTCAAGTACTTTTTGATGTTCTGCTTACGAAAAATTATTCCAATTTCGACTGGATTGTATTATAATTTTTCTGGAATGGTGCTTTTTTTTATTACTCATTTGGAATCAAAATTAAAATCTAAAGAACAATGGTCAAATGACACTATTTGTTCTTAAGAAATAATGTTTTAAAAAAAATTTTTAAAAATCTTGAAACTAAATGACGCAAAAATGTGTGATTTTGAATTTATCAATGAATAATTTCTTTTGTAAGAGTCAGAAAATGTTGGTTTTTTGTATGTAAGAGTAGTCAACATTTTAAATAATCAAAATTTCGGGGTATTTAAAAAAACCCATATTTTTACAAATAGTATTAAAAATATTATAAAAATTTAAAGCATTTTCTTGTCTCAACAAAAAAGTCTGTTCTATAAAGATGCAGAATTTTTTACATTTTGACCTACAGCATTTTAACCTAACCAGAATTTAGCTGAGAATAGATTACAAAAATGATTCAAAAAATGCCTTTTTTTAGAAAAAAAATACTACAATGGAGAAAAAATGCGTCCTTTCACAACTTTCTGAAGAAAATTTTCAAGCAAAAATTGTTGTCTTAAATAAATGATTTTACATGTTACGTTGGTCCTCATAACTAATTAAAACCGTACGCATAGAAAATATCACTTATAATTTCTTTTACTTTTATTTCTATTGTAAGTGAACAACTTTTTCGAATATGCGAAATTTCGAATATTAAATGTCTATTGACCAATTTCGTTACAAAAAATTTTTAAATCTATATTGAAACAAAAAAAGGTACATTTTTTAGCTGGTTTTTATTCTAAAAACAATATTTTGAATCAATATCGTGAAATACTAATTAACCCTGTAGCTACTTTGTGTAAAAATAGACCCCCTAAAAAAATTAAAAAAAAAAATAAAATTGGCCATTTCAGCCCTTGAAAGGACTTTGACCGAGCTTCTTATGATCAATTGTGTTGTGTGTTCTATTAAATGTTTGCACACAATTGACCGAGAACTGGACCTACATTTTTTATGCCGTCTCCGAACGGCTTAAGTTCATGTTCGCAAGAAGCTTTATATGACATTATTTACTCTCTGAGGTATGCCATTGTCTGCAGAGAGGTGGTGATCGATCAGAAAAATTTTTTTCATTTAAAAAATTTTCGACACGACTGGAGGTCGATCTCGGGCTCCTATACACTTAACCATACACTTAACCTGCATGTCACGGTCACCACAATAAACCCCCCTCCCATACGATGTTTTTTTTATCAACTCGACATAACCTTTCAGCTCCGTAAATAGTGCACTCAGTTACGGGACGCCCTGTATATTGAAATGTTCTAGGATAGGGACGGGCAGCAGAGCTGCACTTTTGCAGCTGCGAGGGCAAAGCTATTTTAAGTACCCCTTGTCAATAAACTTACAGGAAAGGCGGGTTTTTTATTATCACTCTCCGGCATTCAAGAAAGGAACCCCACTAGGAAAAAAGCTCTAACTATTAGCGAAAATGGATGCTGGTAATGATTATATTTTTTATTTTGAGAGTTAATTGTAGTAAATCAATATGAAAATACATTTTTTTAATTAATTATTCTAAAATAAGCTTTTATTATGCCAATTTATATATGTATAATGCGTGATTATTATGTTTTTTTCCAATTACTAGCACATTTCCATCAGGGAATGTGAACGACTTTCTTCTGTTGCTTCTCTTTTTCTCTCTCTTCGCTCAATTTTTCTCTCCTTTACCCGTGCTATGACAACCCCCTTTACCAAGCACGCTTAGCACGCAGTCAGCACGCTCTGTCGCACTGTGCAAATGTGCGACTTTTGCCCATCTCTATTCTAGGAGATTAAGAATATGCCATAGTCGGGCTGGACCGTCTTTAGACCTTTCTTACTTGTTTTTATCGCTTTGGAAATATTTATTCTTCGAAATAGTGTCATTAGACAAAATTTTGAGACAATACATGTATTTTAGTTCACATATACTATATACCACATGGTCCATATTTAATACTTTTTTAAAATTTTTAGTCGTGCATTTCTTCATTGTTTTCTTCAAATACTTTGACAAAAACAAAACACAGATCTGCTTCTAGGAACCTCCCTGAGCTTAGACCAAATATTTGAGAAATTGTTTAACGTAAAATTAATTTTTTGTAAAAAGACCTTAAAACGCGATGGTTTTGTTCTTTGAAGTCCCCCAAACTTTGAAGTTTTTTATGAGAACTATTTCTGTTGAACGAACCATCAAATTTTTTTCATATTTACTTGATTTTTATTTTCAAAAAGCCTTTACCACAAATCAACGACAGTAAGAAATACGAATGGTAGTAGACTATATCATATCTATTATATATAGACAAAACTATTTTTAGACATGACGATAGGTTATAAGCAACTATTTTGTCTCAGACATCAAAGGTCTAGTTCTAAAAGTTGTTATCCCTTTACATTTCTGCCATTTTCAAAAAAGCTAATTTGAAACAAAACTTCCAGAACAAACGTTATAAGGTTCTCCAAAAGATTTCTTTATATCGCACATTCGCTTCAGATGGGCCATAAAGGGTTATATTATTGCATCGCAAAAGCTCAGATTTTCACATATTCCAAAAAATCAATTTTTTAAAATAAAAATTATTTTATTGCTTCACGTTCAAATGGTTTTCGAAATAAAAAAACAGTTAATTTTTCTGACTGAACAGTTTTAATTTTAACCTTGTTCACTTCCCATGACGTCAAATCCAATGACGTTTTTGCTTTCTTTTTGACGTCAAATTCCTATAAACAGCAAAAGATAAGAAAAAAATTTCCCCCAAACTCCGCAACTGCATAGTTATGTGGAACAAATAGTAACGTATTTTTAGTCTGTCCTTTTGTATATCCTTTGCTTTGCTTGTGTTGGTCTCTGAAGCACCTGTCGTTGGCGGCATGCCACGGTCATTGCACATGTGAACCTGTTGTTGAACGACAGTTATGTCTATTTTATTACAACAGTAATTAATTTATTATTGTAACCGTCGACCAGTGGCTCGGCGTCAGTTGCTCCTCAACTGCTGTGCCGGAGACACTGAAAATTTACCTAAAGCCCATCATAAACAAATTTTCAACAATTATTACGTTTAATAATTAAATTTTAAAATTTTTCAAGGTAAAATTTTTAATTATATTTTTATATTATATATGTATGTAGGTATATATATGTATATATCTTATTCTTAATGCGTACGCTAGTCACCGAACTACTCCTAAATGGCTGGACAGATTGTTATGACATTTTTTGTGAAGATTTCTGGATGGTTTAAATTCTCAATTGAACCCGGTAGGGGGCACTGTGATCGGGGTTCAGGAAATCATGTGTTACTATTTTAGGTATTCGCATAACATAACAGCTGATGTCGAATTCAGTGATATTCTGTTGGTCCGCGAATATTTATATATACAAAGCGCCACGTGGCATGAATTGGACAATTTTTTTTACGGTGTTTTTCAACAGAAAATTAAGATCAATCCGGTCGTTACAATTTGCGTAGCGCTTAGATCATTTCATCTGCGTTGTTGTTGTAAGACGAAGATCGTAATTCAGACAACGATAGATCCGACGTCAATGAGTTCTCGTCAAAGGGAGAAGATGGAGTGTTTTCAAGCCCTTATTTCCACTGTCATATCTTTTTCCAAAATTTTCATTGTCATATCTATGTTATGAAAAAAACACAATGTTTTGCGTAAAAAACGAGTTTTTAAAAAAGTTATTTAATAATCTCACTTATAAGATACATGAATTCCTCGGAAAATTATACCCCAAACTCATATAACTCAGAATTCACCCACAAGCAAAAAGTGAAAACCACATTTTCAATCATAGGAGAGACGTGTGGCCACAGAGGGTTAATACTTCAAACTACATACATACAAAATGTTTAAAAAGCGCAACAATTAACTGGAATTCTGCAAAATGTAACGGAACCTCATATCATGTCCTAAAAATAGACTTGCGACACGCGAGACAAAAATTGCAATTACTTTCGAATATATCGAAAGTCAAGAACGATATTTTTAAGTGTTTCTGAAACGGAACGTGTTAAGGTGTTAAGGACGGGAAGGGTTAAGAATTTATTAAAAAAATATAACCACCAAAAATATATTCGGTGTATAATTTCCAGGTGTATGAAGGAAGAAAAAAACGAATGTCCTTATGACATACGTAAAAGTTTCCAGAATATATTGAAATTAAAAAATTAATATCAAATTTAAAATATTTAAAAATAAATCGTTTGTTTTTAAGGCTTTTACCTTTTACTTTTTACATTTTTTTTTTGCGAACTATTTGTTTATTGCAACAAACTGTGAAAATTTAAAGCAAATCTACCGAGTAGTTTTTCTGTATTCACAAAAGTGAATACACGTTTCATTTAAAAAAATCTTACCTATGATTCCGAAAACCTGGGATCCCGGACATTTTTCAGTCCCGAAAGTCCCAGAATTATAACGCCTGAAATCCCGGGATTTTCAGGATCCTGAGATTGCTGAGTGGTGAACGTGGCATGCAGTTTAAGTGTGTGGCTTAGCATGCTCGGAGCCCGGGTTCGATCCCCAGCCGCGGCGAAAAGTTTTTTTCAATAAAAAAATTATCTGATCGGTCACCACCTCTCTGCAGACAATGGCAAACCTCAGAGAGTAAATAATGCCATGTAAAGCTTCTTGAGAACATGAGCCGTTTGGAGTCGGCATAAAACATGTAGGTCCAGTTCTCGGTCAATTGTGTGCAAACATTTAATAACACACACAACACAATTGATCATAAGAAGCTCGGTCAAAGTCCTTTCAAGAACTGGTATGGCCAATTTGTTTTTTTTTTTTTTTTTTGAGATTGCTTTCAAATTTCTGGATTTTTCCAATTTTTTTCAATAACTAGATGAAATACAAAACTTTATATAACAGTTCATTTCAAATAATCAAAATTATTCTCGGCTTTCTCGGCCTGGCCAATACATCGGAGACATGGTCTTCCTCTTCGACATCGACCCTCGCCTTTCGACAAAAACACCTTATTCCTTGGAGCTTTTTCATTTCTACGATAGACATGACCTAGCCAGCGCATTCGCTGAATTGTAATACGCTGAACTAAGTCAATGTCGTCGTAGATCTCGTACCGCTCATAGTTCATTCCAATGCGTAGTCGTCGCCAACTCAAACAGAATCAAGGATTTGCAAAGAAATTTTCTATCGAACACCCAAAGACAGGCTGCATCTATTTGCGATACAAGTGTGTATGTAATTGTATAGTAGGCCGGATCGTTTTTGTATATAAAAGAAAGTGTCAGCCGTTCGGGGTCTTAAAAGTTAGAAGAACTCATTAAAATGATTTCTGCATACATTTTTTTTATTCATTGTAACTCGTATTGACTACCAAAAATTGAATTTTTTACTATTTTTAAAAACACAGTTGCGCACAGCGCGTCGGAGCGTGCGCGCAAATAAGGCTAATGTAGACGAATCTCGCCTTGATGCGGATTTTGGTCAGCCTTTCGTTCACAGGTGTGAAACGGGAAACAAGGTGACGTAGTTTGCGGCTTACGACGAATCCGCATCCAAATTCGCTCTTATCCGCATAGCAGCTGTAGTAGATATCGCAGTCTGCTCTCTTAGAGCAGCCTTGTCCTTTCCATCGCATCTCCTGGATGGCGGTGATGTCAGCCTTTACTTTTTCGAGGGCTTCCGCCAGTTGGACAGGGGCACCTTCCCTATAAAGGTTCCGGACATTCCAAGTTCATATCCGTAAATCATTGTCCGTTTTTCGTTTGCCGTGGTCGTCAACGTAGTAGGGGTTCATATCCGAGGCTGTTTTAGTTTTCATTAGGCAGTTATAATGTGTTGGTAAACCCTACTCACCTTCCATTTTTAAGGTCTTTTAGAAATCCCTCAAGTTTATAGTCTAGAGGAGACAGGGAGTTTTGGACATGGAGCTTTTGAGGAGGCTCCGACTCGCCTTGACAGTACCAGTTGCGGGCTATGTGGTTTTTTCGATCAAGACGCAGTTGTGGTCACCCGCTACTTATCCGGGACCGCAAAGAGGGGTTAACCTCTATATCTAGAGGGTGTCTACTATCCGCTACCTGTAACTCGTTGGCAGCTTGAAGCTCAGCACCCACATATTTCCCATAGAATCCACGATACCGGATGGATAGAAAAATATAGAATTGAAAATTTTCATTTCAGTTGACAAATGCTCTGGTGAGATTTTATAGTTTTTTTCGAAATGAATCTACTTTTTACTGAACTTTGTTACCGGAATTCCTCTGACAGAGGAATACACACTCCCTGACACCGTTAACGAAGATACAATGACAAAAAATGACTGTTTGGGCCGGCGTTTGCGCCAAATCCAGCATTTGGCCGTCTTCAGAGAAGACGAAACAGTCACTGAGAATCATCGATATTGGTGGATGTTGACTCACTATGTCATCTGTCAACATCCTACAGATGACAGATTATTCAGAAGAAGGTCTGAACAGTTACTGATTTCAACAACACGGTGCCCGATGTAACACTGCAAATCGAACAATGCAGTTTCTGCAATAAAAATGCAATCTCAACGTGGATGGCTGGCCTTCCAATCTACAGATTTTACCTCTCCGGACTTCTTTTTGTGGGGTTAATTGAGAAAAGCAAAAAATATACCAACAAGCCTCAAACCATTGACGAGTTCAAGGCAAACGTGTGTCGAAATAATCGCTATACCGCCTGACATGTTCAAAAAGTGCTAGAAAACGTAGTAAAAACGTCATATTTTGCTTTGGCCAATAAAATCGGAAACTTGGTTGATGTTGTAAATAAATTTTACAGGGCAAAATTAAATAAAAAAACCTTATACATATATGGTAGTCGGTTCTACATTCTACAAATCATTTTACCAGGCGCTATAAAAAACGGGTCTTTCGTCTGACAACATGATTTTTCAGCGCTATAGCCCGATGCATAATGCTTAAAATGTAACAAAGTAGCTGCAGGATCAAAAATTTGGAACAGAATGTTGGTACCAAGGTGCTCTCCACAATTCCCTGATATTTTTTGTCTAGCTTTGAACCCAGAATTCCAGGTGTCCAACCTATTCAGTCAAGTCTGCCTTGGCTATCTCATTCCACAAACAATTCTACTACCAACTACAACTTCCAAAGTCGTATATTTTGATGAATTTTTAATTTTCAGTTGTATAGAAATGAGGAAAAAATTAAAGAAAGGTTAAAGCGTAGGACCATGGCTAGTCCGGAATTCGACTCCGAGACCTATGTGTTGGCAGTCAATCACGCTTACAACTCGGCTTCCGAGGCCGTCTCAATTAAATTTTTTTTCATCAAATATTAATATTTTCTCATAAATATGATATTTTTATGTGCAAAATTGAAAATTTTCTTTGTCAACTTTTTATTGGAAGCAGGTCAAAATGGGCTGCTGAAGATTTTCGAAGAAAAGTTATAACTATTTTATTTTTTTTATTTACCAAACTATGTCAAGAGTTCAGAACACTTTTTAACACTTGTCACAATAGCAGCAACGCAGGCGCAGGCGCTGTTGTTCAAATTTAATGCATTTTAATATAAAAATTGTGCTGGCGCGCGCTTTTATATTTTCATTGCGGAGTGTGCGGTATTGGGTTCATGTAAAATATAACAACCACAATAACAAATCCAGCATTGAAGACACCTGAGCCGAGCGGCTGTTGAGCGGCAAGTACATATATGTGACGCATATGTGTGAGTGACCGTAAATTGTGATGGTAACCACGAGCGGTCGCGCAAGCTGCTGTTGACTGACTCTGTGCTCTGAGTCACAGTGCGAATGAACAGGGCCGACGACTGGCTCTAAACAACTTGCTGTAAGCCAAGTTAAATCAGTCTGCAAGCCAAGTTCAAACGACTTTGTAGTCAGCGTTCGAAACAGTGCGATTGTTTTTTTGTTTAAAATTTGAAAAAAAAAACAATATTGATTATTGACTTTTTTTGTAACAAATATCGAGTGTCAATTCTGAGAATTTTCGTTAAAAAATTTACGGCAAATTTTGATTTGTGCTCACATTGTGCTGCTGTGATGAGCATTTAAACAAACAAATTTAAGTTCAAGTGAATTTTTAAAAATGAATAATTAATAACATTAAAATTCGTAAATTTAATACAAATACTTGGCGCCGAAAAAAAAAAACAAAAAAAAACAACTACAAATAAATGTTCATGTGAAAAACCATTAACAACAGCCAACAGCCAGCCATGAAAATTTTAAAGAAATTATATCAAAATTCCACAAAACAATAATAAACAATACAATAACCTAGAAATTTGCCAAATTTTATGAAACGTAAAAATTTCACTTAAAAACTAAAAATAGAAAGAGAATTCCACTCAAAAAGAGTGCGGAAAAAAAACAATAATTTTGCAATAAATACCATTAAAACTTTAAGTACGGTGGTTACATGTTAACCAACAGGCCAAAATAAACAGTGTAGAAAATATGCATTAACAATAAAAGTGAATCATAAAATCGCATACTTCAAAATCCAAAAAAAAATTTATTGCCAAAAAAATCGCCATTAAGCTGTTCACAACAAAGAGCAAAGCGTTACCAAAAGACCCAAAAACAAATAAACAAACAGAAAATATGCAAAATTTGGATATTTTTAAACTTTTACGAAATTGTGTAAAAATGTAATAATATACATACATGAACTAATGGCATTTTTATTTAGATTTATGGTGTCTACCTACCTACCTACGTTGCTATGCCGAGACTTTCACAATGTGTAAGTTTACGCGCTATGTCGTGTAAACATTTATCAGCTGCTGATGGTTTTAAGAAAAATAGTAGAGCAGAAAAAAAAAATCATCAACAGATCTACGCCAAATGTTTACACAATACTTATTTTATAAGCAATAAATTCGCATGAAGTGGCAGCTTATTTTTCTATGAAGCAGTCAAGCATTTTTGAAATCAGTCTAAACCAACAGTTCCGTCCCGCCAGCCATTCAATATCTTGTGTTTAGCTCACTTTAATTAATTCATCGAAGTTTTTTGCAATTCATTACAAAATTCTTGTTATAAATTGTTGTTGTTGTCATTGTTTTATGCCAGGCAAAAGTCACATCATGACTGCTTTTAGCCAAGTTAGTCATTAATATGTTTTTTTTTTATATATTTCTCTTAACTATTTGTTAATCTCTTGACTTGAGTTTAAAAAAGCTTGCGTTTCAAGCTTAAGTTTAAGTCTGCGGTTAATATTTAATGGCTTTTCCCAGAAAATATTATAATAATATGTGTTAATACTGTCACGATTTGATTATGAAAAGCAGAAATTTTATAGCTTATTTTCTAGACTGATTAAACAGCTAAAACAATGTATCGGAATTCTTATAGCTTTGTTCTCTATAGCTGGTGGCATTCAGCTGAAACAACTTATTTAACTAATAGACCGTTAACGTCATTGATATTTGTAGAGATTTTAAGCACTGGTGGAGCACGTAAGAGTTCTAAGATAGAATGAAATTCCAAAGCATTTGCAATCAACCTTTCAAACTCAATTTAACTCAATTTGGACCAAAAATTTCCCCACATTACATCGGTAGAGTTCAAAAATTGTAACTTGCAATAAGAATTCTGTTAGATAGTCAAGAAATATAATAAAATGCAACAAAATTACCAATTGTGCCACTCACTGGGCATGTCTGCCTCATATAAAAATGTTGAATATAGCGCTTTAATTTTTTTTTAACAACGCTATACGGTAAATTTAATGCTTTCGAACACACAAATTAAGTTGTTCTATTTATTTATGAACAATTTAGAACATTTAAATACATATATTTTTCTTTTTTTATCAACCTTGAGTCTGTTCAATAACTGCAATAAAAATGTCTTTAGACATCTTTCGATATACAAACATAATTTATTTCACATTGTTTATGTGAAAAATTCCAAAAAAACCGCAAGAAACTCGTTGAACCATGGAAAGTTTTACCTAACCCTTCAATGCCCACTGCGTCTTTTATGACACAACCACTAGAAAAAATTTATTTACATCATCAACGACCCAAAAGCTATGAAATGTAAAACATTTTTTTTAAACTTAATGAGGTAACCGTGTTTAGCTTACTTTTGAAAGAAAATTTAATAAACTTTTAGAAATAATTAGAAAAATTGAAAAACCGTTAAAATTCGACCAAGATCTTGACATGGAAAGTCAAACTTGTGAATTCAAAATTCCTTTTTTTAAAAATTTGACAATTGATGAATGCATAAAACTTAATTTTTGGAGGAAGTTTTTACTTTTAAGAAAGACTCAAATTCGACCAACTTAAAAGCTCTCTCCCAACCATATTTCATATTGATCAAAGAGCGGTTTTTTTCTCAAAAATTGTATTTCTCTCTTCGAAGGTTGGTAACCTCCATCATCAGATATATATACACAGTACCTTTGAAATGACATAAGTTTCATTCTCCTTTATTTCTAATTAATACCAAAAGCATAGACCAAGGTTTTATTTTCACATATTAATATATAAGATAAATATATTTTTTTTTCAATCGGGATTCTTGAGTATTAAACTTTTTGCAAAAAATAACAAACAATTTTTTTTAGTTCAGCTTTTCATCGAGCCGCCATGAATTTTGACCCTCCTTATCTTCTTCCACTCTGACTTTCAACCCATTTTCGAACCATTTGAGTGCACAGGTTGATTCATAACCTTTTTAAAAATTAAATAACATGAACAGAACTCTATTTCTGTAGGTACAGGTTTGATCATTTTCTCCATCGGAAAGTAAGGTTCCAAAAAAAAACCATGAAAAAAGCTCCATAAAAAATAGTGCAAGAGAAAAATCGCCAACCAAAATAGTGCAACCCAAAAAAAGTTACCCAGCAAAATCACCCAACAGGAAAATGACTCAAAATTGAAAAAAAAAACGAAAAAACAAATTTCACCCTACAAAAAATACAAAAAGTCCAAAAGTGTTTTGGAAAAATACTGGCAAAAAAAGAACGAAATTTACCCAAAAAATTTGAACCAAATTTGAAACCGAACAGTTTTGAAATTTAAAAAAAAAACTCAAAAAAATGTTCGTCCTTGTCTTCCAACCTGATTTACAACTGACTCTCCCACTATATCGGACAGTTCCAACTAAAATGAAATAACATGAACAGAACTCTATTTCTGTAGGCACAGGTTACGCCCTTTTCTCCTTCGGAAAGTAAGGTTAAAAAAAAATTCACAAAAAAAACTTCATGAAAAATAGGTCAATAGAAAAATCGCCAACCAAAATAGTCGAATCGAAAAAAAAGCAAACCAAAATTGTATGAAAGAAAAAATTTTTTGGGAAAAAATTTTTTTGTGAGCAAAAACAAAAAAAAAAGAAAATTCTCCCAAAAGACTGCAAAATCGCCCAATTTTTCCCGCATTTTTCCCAGGAAAAACTTGCCATGTAGGTCATTCTTATACAAACCGTACAGATTTGAAAAAAAAGACCGGCCCATTTTTGATTTGCATGAACATTTTCTTAAGGGTAATATATCGAAAAAAGACATGTGGTCGAGGATTTTTCTTTAAATGGTTAAAAGTTCCGTGATTTTGCCTTGGAGACTCATTTTCTCAAAATATTTATTTCGTTGTAATGTCTGGACTTGTTTTACATTCTTGAAAACCAATTAACAACGAGTCTCAAGTTTCGAAATAAGTTGTTCTGGAAATTTCTGTTGCAAGAAAGCCTTAATTGGTGTTGTTGTGTGGCTTGTGAACCCATCTTCTTGAAACCACATATCGTTCAGATGCATGTCTTTAATTACAAACCAAAAAAACAATCAGTTAGCATACGAGGGCCGTTTGATAAGACCGTATAAAATTAAACAAGGAAGGATTTTTACGGCAAAAACGTTTTATTTCTCAATATAGCCTTCTTTTAGCTCGATATACTTCGTCGAACGTTCTTCAAATTTTTTGAGCCCATCCGAAAAATACGTTTTCAAAAGTTCCTCAAAATAGGACTCTGTTTCGATGTTGAGCTCCTCTTTGATTGTGGATCTCTTTCCGTCGAGCCATTTCTTCGGGTTTGGATACAGAAAGTAGTTGCGGGGGCCCAAACCTGGAAAATATGCTAAAGAAAGAAGCAATTCAATTCAGTACTACAATTCATGGAATTTTGCTATGGAAGCTGGGCATGTGTGAACGCGCGCATTGTCTTACTTATGTTGGCTTACTAATAAAAATAGTAGTTTGTAACCTTTTTTGGAAAACATCTAAGTGGTGCATTGAAGTTTAAAAAAAGTACGATTCATAACGGATTTTGTAAATAAAAATAAAAAAATTATACCCACATTATTATGATTGAACACAACACCACAAAAAAAAATACAAAAAAATTTAGCTGTTTCCGTTTGTGCAACTAGCTCTGGACGAAAGGAAGAGTACTTCCTTTAAGTAAAGTAACAATGAAAAAAAATATGCCCACTTTAAACGCTATTCGCTATTCGCTCGTCACCCTTCTTCCTTTCGCTCATATATTGTATGCAAAACAACACTTGAATTCAATGAATTACTTCTTACAAACGAATACAAGACATTTCTTCAAAAGCACATCCGTTGTAACGCCCCTTCAATAACACTAAAACTTCAATAACAATAAAAAAAAAACTTAACCCAAAAACAGAAAACATTTTGTATAAAATGCCAAATAATAATTATAGTGTTTGAATTGTATTGCAATATCAGAAGAAAAAAAAATACCTTATTTGGTTTCAAATCAGCACAGGCGACATGAACCGAGGGAAAGCAACAGGTTTCTAAGAGGTGTGTGTTTAAAATTCATGAATTGAATCCATAAAAATATCCAACTGAAAACACGGTATTGTTGACACTTTTGTGTCGTGGTGAAATTACTACTCATCAAACATGCATACAATGCGACATATGTCGAAACAACACTTATTTTTTCCTTAAGCAAATCCATGCAGCAATTTAACGCACGTACACGCATGAAAAAATCACTGTTAATTGTCATAAAATTGGCGCAATCAAATCGTTGATTTATTTGCAACTATTTAACAAATTTTTGTGCAAATAATGGCTCCCAAGTGTAGTTAATAGTAGTGTCAGAAAATAGAGTACGAAATAAGTACTTGACAAATTTAAAATACTTCACTTCAGTACTGATCTTCGCACTATCTATACGTATATGTTAGGCCAAAAATGGAGTACAATTCGAAGATTTCTGCAGGGGTTTGAAGATATTATTTGGAGCTTCTAGACCGGATTCAAATCGAGCGATGTATCTGATAGGGGATGTACTAAATGTTCCATCCTTTCTCTATTTTCTTGGACTTCTATGCAATATTGGTTGCTTAAGTCTTTTATACAGGTACTGACAGGGGAAGTGTTCAAGTGTTCAATGCATGAATAGTCTAGTTACCAATTAAATAAGTCACATGAACTATTCTTGATATATATGTACAAAATACACAAAAGATAAAATACGAGAACATTAATATTTCATAAGCCTACTCCACAAACATTATGACTCTTAAAAGACTCTTTCAAGACACTTGTAAAATGAGGTTTTATGATCATAATGCGCTCAAAACAGTCTCTTTAGGTGCTCCAAAATATGGTTCATATTAATGACTGTTTTATGACTCTTTGGACTCATGTCGTGGGCTGCGAAATATGATTCATAATAATGACTGTTTTATATGACTCTTCTTGAACTCATAATAATCGCGGTTGGAAAGCCTTTTTGCAAAAATCATTTCTTGTATTTCAAACAATTCTCCGAATTGCGGTACCAGGATAGCATGTGCGCATAACGGACAATGAAAAAGTCTTACACAATTGAAAAAAAATATGCGTGGCTTAGTTCTTTTTTTTTAATGAAATATGGTGCTTTTGCAATAATCCGATAATATTCAAATAATACCACTACTTTAATTATAAATGAATGATATACAAATAGAGCTGTAAATTTTATAAAATCTCCTCTGTCGAGAATTTCAATCTCTTATTGTCGAGTTCTAATGAAACACTCGTATATAAGACTCTTATGAGTCTTCTTTATGAAAACGCATGAGTCTTTTTTTATGAACAATCAATTTACCTTTAATGAGTCTCTCATATGATTCCTCCTAAAGTAGGCACAATAATGACTCGTTAATCAGTCTTATTTTTGAGCACTCAATTAACAATCATATTAACGACTCTTTCATGAGTCCATTTAATGAGTCACCATAAAACACGCATAAAAAACCCTTTTTTAGAGTCATGTTTTGAAGAGCCTTATAAAATGTTATCTGGGTAGTGTTAAAGTGTTAATGCCATGTAAAGCCTCTTGAGAATATGGAAGTTAGCCGTTCGGAGTCGGCATAAGACATGTAGGTCCAGTTCTCGGTCAATTGTGTGCAAACATTTAATAACACACAACACAATTGATCATTAGAAGCTCGGTCTAAGTCCTTTCAAGGGCTGAAATGGCCAATTTGTTTTGTTTTTTTGGGTAGTGTTAAAAGTTCACAAAGTGTGTGTACAAAATGCATGAACAAATAAAAAATTTTGTAAATGCAATGAAAAAATACAAAACCAATATGAATCATTCATAATTTTTGCGAATTTAGTTCATAAAACTCATGTACAAATACGAGAAGAATAAGAGCAGTACATGAGGCTAGTGACAAAAAAGCATCAATCTCAAGTACACTTAACAAAAAATGCTGTTATATAAACAAATCATGGGTTAAAATAACAGATTTAACTGTAAAATACCATCCAACAAATGAAGCTTTCCAAATAAATATCCACAAATAAAATCCACAATCATTGACTGTTGCTCTATAGAACACAAAACCCATATCAAAACGGTCTTTTAGAAAATTTTAGCACTGTTTTGGAAGTTCATGTATAGCCGAGTGTGCTGACGTGTATTTCTATGTTGTACTCGACTGTCCTAGAATCAAATGCAGGCAAGTCCTGCAAAGAATTTTTTTTATTTAAAATATTTTTTTTATAAAAAATTAAATGTACAATTTTTTGAAGTTTGTTAGCAAATTTGTTTTGGTGTTTTTTTGACGAAACAGTTAATCGAACATAATTAGAATCAAATTAAAATTTTTGATACTTACACAGCTAGGAACATGAACTCCATGTCCTCCGCATGACAGTCTAGCACACTTCCACTGAAATATTAATGACGATAAGATAAATATAGCAAAACATATTTAAAAACTATTGCTCAGAGAAGACAGACATTTCAACAAAAACACAAATATATTTCAACAGATGATTCGAACAGCACAAAAATACTTTGAAACGTTCATTCAACAATGAAAACTGCTAACTTAAACGCAAATCATTCAATCTAACAGTGTTTTGAAATAACAGCAGCCGACTGTTAAAATTACAGTTGATATTTTTCTGAGTGTAAATGAGAATTTTTTTTGAGTGAATTACTTTGTGAGTTTAATAACCGAAATTCATGAGCAGCAAAAATGATTATTAGACATGAGAAAAAGAACGTATACATGAACTAATTTAGGTATTTAGTGAACAAAATTCATACATTCTATGTACATTAGGACGGGTCGGTCTTTAAAAAAAAAAAACATAAACTGGGTTAAAATATTCCTTTGGTAGATAAATTCTAGAAGACAGAGCTCGCGCTTAGCAATTTTGAGTACGACAGATTTGTGAACGTTTTCTTGTATTATACATGGGCTTATGAATGACTACACCATAACCATGTAAATCATGATTAAAAAGCACCTTATTTAGAGAAAAATGGTAGAGCGATTGCTACAGAGAATGCTTTTCTCTAAAAGTGATACTGAAAATTCCCTTAGAAATGATAAAAAGTGAAATACATAAAAATTTTTCGTTTTAAGAGAAGAAGCCTTTTTTTATTTTTGAGAAAAAATTTCTTTTTATTGAAGAAAATACTTCGCATACTAAATTTTTTAAATAAATTTTTTATCAAAATAAAAGTGATACTGAAAATTCCCTTAGAAATGATAAAAAGTGAAATACATAAAAATTTTTCGTTTTAAGAGAAGAAGCCTTTTTTTATTTTTGAGAAAAAATTTCTTTTTATTGAAGAAAATACTTCGCATACTAAATTTTTTATCAAAATATTTAAAAAAAATGTTATTTTCCATAAATTTTTTTTTTATAAATGAGAATTTTTCAGCGAGAAAAATACTACTCATTATTAGAGACATTGAAATACCCAGCAGATAATGGATCGATCCGTTTTCGAAGACGTCTTCGGGACATGTAACTTTCTTGACAGTCGGATCGATCCATTTCTATGGGTGTCTTTGAAGACATTTTCAAACAAAATTCCACCTCGGCTTGCAAGACATGTTGTTGAAATGTCTTCAAAGACGACATACGTCCATGTATTGCATAACGGATGTGTAGTATAAACAAAATCATTCGCTCTCCGGTTATGGTTATGTTTTTTTTTTGTGAGAGAAATTTAATTTGTTTGCATAAAATTTATTTATTTATTTGTTGCTGACAATGAGTTGCTCTGAGGATTCATATTCCAACTGAGTATATCTGTTTCCCACAAGTGCAGAAATATTTCTTCGAAAATGTGAAAATTTATTCTTATTAAAGAAAATATTATTTGAAAAAGAAAAAATTTCTATTATCGATAATTGAGAATTTTTTAACGGAGAAAGATAGGTATTTTTTTCTGAGTGTAATTACTTGGAACATGCTTATGTACAAGTACACATGATCAGTGAATGCAAAATTCATGTGAGTTTTTTTTTATGAACGTATAAATAATTTATATATTATTTAGTGTTAACTGTACACTTGTATTAGATCTTAAAACGAAATTTCTCAGAATATTTTCAAAGTATTGGTCTCAAAAAATTATTTTCTGAGTAGCTCCTTAATTTTAATTTATTTACAATTTATATTTGACATACTTTTTCCCGTGTCTGTACTGTCAATATTTATATGTGCATAAAAACGACATTATGTAGAAAAAAACATAGAAAACCCAACAATAACATATGAGTAAGCATGATCGTGCAGTGGTTTTACGCACGTGTTTGCTTTACGTTACTAGAGCCCTCAGTAGCTAAGACGCACGCACCAAAGCTTCAGCACATATGTGTGACGATCAAGCGTGCACTGAAAGAGGTGCACGTTCATTTCCAACGAAAGCACAAACATCATTCAGTACAAGCCGCTTTTTATAACCATCACTCTTCCCCCCCAAACCCCCTCTCCAGCTTTGAAGTACTTTCCAGCATATCGACTAGTTTGTGTTCTTATTAATCACGATGCGATCAACACAATCGTCGTATTTTTTCATACCTTCCGCTAGAGCAGCGCGCACTTAAGTATATATAATTAGATGCAAAAAGATCTCTTGTTCAGTTGAGAATACACCGTGCCACAGTCTAGCACAAGCCAGCGCATAGCACGCAACCAATATTTGTGAACTTCATGCGAATTTATTGCGTCTCCATTAAATAAAAGAAATTCCAAAATATCTAAAATACTCATTACCATACAATAATATATTTTCGCGCAAAATAGCTGAAAACGTCATATCAAAATTATGGTGAAAATTGCCAAAATCCAGCCCACGCTTACAGCAAATCAAACCAACGAAATCAATCAGCCATCTGTGAAAAAATTTAAAGTCTTCGCCGAACTGAGCAATAACAGCGCTGAACCGCCCAGCAAATCCATAAACAACATGGTCGAGCGTTTTGTACAGTCCATCAGCAACATCAACGATTCCGGCAGCTTCGACACCAGTTTCGAGGTTAAACATATCCAGAGTCCGCAGCGCATACGACATCGCTGTGTTACCGAGCTGGATCGCGAGAATCTCATGCAGTTTGTGCGTGAGTTTGAAGCTCGGCAGGCAGCAGTTGCATCGGCCAGCAAATCAACACCAAAGAGCTGCTCTCCATTCTTCTGCAGAAAACTAGCGGCATGTGACAAAAAATCTACAGAAAAAGCCTTAAAAACGTCCTGCAGTAATAGCGCTAGCAACCATGTTTGCCATCAGCATGTGACATTAGAGCATCCTGAACTGATGCCAGCACCCGCAACTCAGCTGCAACGCGCACAACCCGAACGTTCTAGTCTGCGCTCTGCCGCCAAAGTTCTACAATTCTTCTCAGCCAAAAAAAAGTGCAAGAATCAGAAAGCAGCCACCTTTACCGCCTATGATGTCTCTCGCAGCAGCAGCGCCAATGCCTCACCGGTGCTCATGCGTGCCCAACTAGGCTGTCGTCCACTCAGTTCCGATGCAGAAGACATTGATGAAGATGAACAGGATGATGGCATTTCTTCGGCTGGCTCCAGCGTTACCCAAGCCAGCAGCAGTTGCTGCACTTACAGTCGCAACGGTTCGCCAGACTCATCATTCGAAATGCATGCGCCGCTAGTGCCCAGCTTTAAGGTCACACCGCCCATACAAGCCAACAAAACTGGCCGTAATCCCGCCTACGAATTTGCACGTTTTCTACGTGGTTCCTTTCATGCCAAACGTGCCTCTGTCACCAAACTGCGTCGTTCAATCAGCGATCCTGATCATCTACAACAAATCTTGGATCTTGACAGGCTGTCAAATATTGCCGACGCAGCCAAAACAGCTGCCAAGAAAAAGCAGCAGCAGCAGCAACAGGTGCTAGTCGATACGACAAACCTCAAGCATTCGGATGTCATTCGTGTGAGTCATTTCTAAATAACATTTTCCATTTAACCTAACCGATACAACGTTTGATGCATCATCGTCATAATTCCTAGCTACGTTTTTCTTGACTTTGCCTTTATCGTTATTTCTCTACTCTTGTCTATAGCCAAGTGACGCTTATTTGTTATGCCAAACACGCTTAACGGATATCCGAACTTTTTATACAATATCTATATTATTCTGTTTACTATCTTTGTATTAGTGCTTTTGATTTGTATTTGCTTTTAATATTATTAGCTAATAGATATGTTATGTCAAAACTATTGTTACCAACTAAGTTGAAATAATTGGTTTTTTATGATTATGTTAGATCTCAAAATTTTTATGACATAATTAAACATAAGTTTGCCTATTTCGGCTCAAAAAAAATAAAAGAAATCAATAAAATATTATAAAACCACAACAAACACAATGATTTCAAATTCAACGTTTTAAAAAAAAAATCAAAATTCTCATTTATGAGCGAAATTGAGTACTGCGGCAATTTTATTTATAGTCATCGTTACACATTTGTCAGTAAATTGGCACAAATGTGTTTTCATGCACATTTCCAAATTAGTTGCTCGGTATTTGTGGCATATTTTTTAAATGTTTTCTTAGCTTTACACAACAAAATGCGTTATTATCACATCAAAATGCGTTATTATCACATCAAAAGGCGTTATTACTATATAAACAGTTCAAGCCTTGCTAAACGAGAGCTAAACTAATCTAACAAATTCAATGAAAAACACATTTACGCATTTTTCACTTAATTCTGCCAACTGTAACGATATTCTTTGCACGTTTTTGCAAAAATGTATGAAAATACTGAATTATATGTTAAAGAGACACATTAAGAGCTGTGAATAATCTACAAAAATTAACCCGATAAACCCTGTTTCTACATAATAAACAGTCTTATTCAGCAATATAAGCAGCACAAATTTAATGCTTAAAATGAAACAGGTTTAATCAATCTAAACCACTTCACAGACATACCTCCATAATTGTCTCATTTAAATTCTCATTTTCAAGTGTCTTTTTTTGGCTAGCACTAAACTGATTGTTAACAGAATGTCAACAACGTATTCTTTAATCGTTTGTTTTCGATATCAAACAATCAAATGTTGTATAGAAAGATAAGTCAAATTTAAATTAACGGCCACTGCGTAGAAAAATTCCAAAAATGAAAGTAATCTTAGATAGATCTAGTAAAATCCTAGGTATTGGTTGCCCGTATGAGTAGAAAAATTAACGGTTATTGTTCTTTTCTACTGTAAGATAGATTATAAATAAATATTATGATAGTACGACTCATTAAAAATGGAGTTCAGATACATATAATGATGACTTCAGAGTAATTTTGCTGTTATGCTCGGAATATTGATCAGTATCGGCTGGTTTCCTAACTATGTAGTACCTATGGATCAGTTTGGAGTAGTTCAGACAGCATGAAAAAGCTTTTGTCATTAGCAAGTACACACACCAGCAGTTGATCTCGTTTCATTTCCAACAATAATTCAACGCATTTAATTTCATCAAAACTTTAATGGTATTCAATGAACGACGTATATATACTGAAGCGTGTTACTATAAGTTTACGCTATATGCTTCCACGAACCCACCATGAATAAAAACCAATTAAACTGTAGTAAATTTGTTAACTCGAAATAAATTCAAACTATCGGAAACTTTAGCTAGCACAAAGTTTAAAATATTCTTTTAAAGTGCCAAAAACAAGTCGCAAATGCCACAGTTGCATTATACAAACTATACGTTCTGTTTACACCACGTTTTTGTAGTGTAAACTGCGTATGTTTAAAACCTTACAATTTTGTTATTGCAAGTTACGTTGCCGTAAACTTACCGAACATACGCTGTTTACATCACCAATACGGCGTTCATTGAATACCACTTTTATTTCAGAACTTTACGTAGTACAGTTTTTTTCACACAAGCTTCTTCTCTCAAATGCGTTTATGAAAGATATTTTTACACCAATTCTGAATAATTTCGAAATTAACAATCTTAAATAGATTATAAGTTTTGACTTATTTCTAGCGTTCAAATTAAATTTTGAGCTTCGGTGTATTCAGAGACTTATGGTACAATTTTATAACAAATATTTTTGTGAGACATTTTAAGCCTCTGTAGCCCTTTTTTATGGGTATTTTTTACATCTTTATGAAAAAAGGACAAAAAAAGACCCATGCACTGAAGATTTAGGGGAGTAAAATGTTTTTGTGGTTTGTGGTTGTAAGGGTCACATAGTTTCTTTAAATTTTGTTAGGTTCGACAACAAAATGTTTTTGAATAAAAAATTCGGGGTGGCTTGGTGTTAAGTTGTGCCGTATCGGTGTTAAAGATTGATGAAAAGTGGAAAAATTAGACAAAACCCTCCATAACTAACCAAATGTTGCCCCTAAAGGGGCACAATGTTCGACTGTCTCCAATTAAATTTTCTTTCTCAAAATTTTTCGGGAGCATACCTACCCCTATCTCCACCCCCTAAGGGGGCTCCCATACAAAATTTATCATTTTAGAAAATTGGACTCCACCGCTTCCTAGAAGTGCGCCTTGAAGTGTAAAATAAGTGATTGACCCCCATTATTTTTTTCTTTCCAACTTTTTATTCCAACATACTAACTCTCTATTTCCAGTCTTTAAGGAGGCTTCTATACAAAGTTTTTAAATTTTTTTTATAAAATCGGTTTACATCACTTCCAGGGTACCTTCGGAAAGGCTAAAATGAGACACCGACCCACATTCATTTTTCTTCTCCTAATTTTTCAGTAGTTTAAGAAATCTCGATATCGTTATTAAAAAATGTTTATAAAGATTTGGAAAAATTTTTTTAATCATACTTTTTTTGTACATAAAAAATGTTATTAAGGGAGTCTGAATTTTTGTTTTCAAACACTATTTTCACAAAAATAAAATTAATTATGAGTTATAAAATTGTGGCAGTTTACTTTTTTTATTTAAGTTTATAATTCTTAAAAGACATATTTTTTAAAAATTATGTTTTGAGCTTTTAATGCCAAATTTAATGCCAAATATTTATATTAATTATTATTTATAGGTATATTTTCTGATCTTTTAGATATTCCGAGTTTTTATAACCTGCTAGTGAAAAAATTACTCAGTTTTGATTTTTTTACCCTCACGCGTTTTGTCACACAACGTTTGTAACGCCCATAAGGAGGTGTATAGAAAAGTGTAGGTATAGAAAAGTGTATATATTCCCGATCAGCATCACCTCCTGTATCGATTTAGTCATTTCCGTCTGCCGACACGATTACAGCCGTAATTTTTGAGCTATTAAAATCGATATATAAGCTTTTATCGTATATTATCTTATAGAAGATCGTCGCAAAATATGTTCGAAAATGAGACTAATCGTATGAAAACCACGCGAAACGGTGAAATATTTTTAAATTCCACAAAAATTAATTCAATAACATGCAATTTTGCACATAAGCGTTGAACTCAAATACTCAAAATATTGTTGAAAAAAATATTGAATTTTTCACATATCCACGATAGATTCTGCGTCTTTCAAACTTTCATTAATGCTAAAAAAATTTTTTAAACTACGATTTGTTAAAAAATTGGGCGTAATCCGTTCACGAACACGCATACCTCCCATACAACCCACAATAGTGAAAACACTAAATAATATTATTGTATTTTGAAAAAGTTGGTGTAGGGTATTTCATAGTCGGACGAGACCGACTTTAGACTTTCTTTAGTTGTTTATATATATTTACGATATTAAAATATTAAATTCGTGATCGAATTGACGATTTTTGTACTTTATATTTTTCAAAAATGGTTTTGAGACAATACACTATTTAAGTCATCATTAGTCATTATATTTCTTCGAACAACCTTGCTTCCCCGAATTTGTTTGAACTAAATTTTTTTCGAAATATTTTTTTAAGTTGTAAGTGGCAAGTTGGTTAAGCACGCATAAATTTGTTTTAAGTTTTATAGGTTCTCCAATCCTTAGCCAAACTTTACTACATTTTTATTTTTGGTTATAACAATTTGAACAAACAAATAATTTTAGAAAAAAATTACTTACCGTAAAAATTTATTAATCTACCATCATCGTGATTTGAACCTCGGACCATAGCGCAAGAGTCAAACGCTCTTACTTCATGCCATTAATCTCATGTCTCAACATTGCAAGCATCCACTAAAAAAACATAAAAACGTACTAAATTTCAAAAAGAGAGATAGATGTCAGGCATGCTTCTCCGTATTTCTTAACCAATATGTTTAAAGTATTGGTTAACATCTAATATTTAAGCTTAAAAGCCAAATAAGCTTTTAAGAAGCATATTTTTTGCTCAAGTTTCCCGATTACTTATCTATATGGCGCTTAACAATAAATTAAACATAGCAACAAGCAAACGATACTGCTATACTGGAATGAGAAGGCAAAAAAAAAGAAAAGAATGTTAACTGCATAGAATGATAAAACTGGGCCATATTTATAGTGATACCATAGAGTGACCGGCGGGAGTAAGACACTCTCTCCACATGGACAAAGCAAAGATATCAAACATGCCTGTTGCTTGTTGAATATTGATAAAAAAGAAAATTTAACAAGAAAAATAAAAATGCAAAAAAAATTTAAAAAAAAACAAATTCTAAAAACTAGCAAAACAAGACAATAAACAAAAATAATGATACAACACTTTTAAACATACTACATACTTCTTCGTAGATACAAGAACAGCAAAACAGCAAAAAAAAAAAACAATACAAAAATGAAAACAATTGTAGAATTAATGGCATTAAAGAAAGAATGCTGGTTGTTGGTAGGCGTCAATTAAACGAATTTATTATAAAACTGAGTGGATGAATGAGGCACTCGTGAGACGACACGACAAGCTGTTTATAAATGTATCTATTTTGATATAAAGAAATTTTAAATTAAAAAAAATTTCATTTTTATACGCTATATATGATGGAAGGGCATTTAAATTTTTGCCATTTGAACATAAACGATACACTTCAAAAAAATAAACATACATTTTTTAACACCAATTTTTCGCAATAGCGCAATATTGGGCGGTACTTGCTGTTAGATAAATTCTTGCTGCGAAAATGTGAATCAAAGAAACAAAATCATTACGTGCATATTTAATTAATTGTATCCGGCATACGACAAAAGATGTGCCAACAAATAAATATGCGGGCGAAACAAAAACACAAACATTCCACTCGTGGTGGCTAATCAGCCACCAGCACACAAACATATGGTACTTACAAAGACAACAACAACATCAACAACATTTCAAAAGAGTTTTTTTTTTATTGAAACTTTTTATCTATGAGCTGCAATTGTTAAAGTTGCGACTGTTATCAAGCCCAAAATAGCTCAATTATCAGCTTAGTTTCATTTATATAAATATAATTTTATTATTTTTAACATAATCAAGTATGCTGAACGTTTGCAAAATTTTTTGCCTTTTATTTGGCAAGTATTTTGCATAAAATTTTTATCATTTGCGACAGGCGATAAATGTATCTGTTGTATTTGTTCACATTCTCAAAATGTGACATGAATATGCAAATGTATGTTTACACCATATTTGTTAATAAAAGAAATTTATTAGATTAGAAAGTAAAAGTTTTTAACGCTGCACATTGGGATGGTTTGTATAGAAGGGTTGGTCAAAATATTTATTCTTCTTATGTTTCTTTAAAAATTATGGCTAAAATTGAGAATTAATCAAAGCCAATCATTAAATTTTTAGCTCAATTAATCAGCGAATGACTGATTGACGATTGACCCAAACACAGGGCCAAAAATTTTTTTAAATTTTGACCAACGGATTTAAATAGATTAGAAAGTGTTAAAAATTAGAACATATACACTATTCAGAAAAAGTCTACGTACAAAACATTTCAATGTGGAGTTAACCCAGAGTACCAATAGTACCAATATGTGAAAATTTAATTTTAAGTTAAATATGATCCACCTTCTCTATGAGACCAATTTTTCTGGCATAAAGTCCTATCGTCGAAAATAAATAAATCATCATTTATGCTCCTTACCCATAGAGTTATATAGGAACTCATATTCATGCCAGACTAGCAGGCCTTCATATCGATTTTGTAGACCTTCCACACTCATATCCAAGCCCATCAACTTTTTTATATGAAACGAGCAAATTTTCTAGGCCTTCCTCTGTCGCGACTCTTAAGAGGCCTGATAGAAGCACTTCTTAAGAATGGCTAAAAGAAGGGGTAAACAAAAAGTGTTAATAAAATATTTTTTTCTTGTAAACCTTTTTCTGTTTATTATATATTCTATGGTTTTATCTTCACTCTTATGTTTTTTTTAAGTCAGATTAATTACAACAACAACAACAACAAATTGGCCATTTCAGTCCTTGAAAGGACTTTGACCGAACTTCTTATAGTCAGATTAATTGCAATCTATAATCTTTGATATAGCAGTAAGAATGGCCATTATTGTGTCATATTTTATTTTTAAACTGATATATATTCTAACTTTAATCAAAAAAGTTGCCCTGAAGTATATGAAAAGTCAGTTTTTGAAGAGAAAAAAGGTTTGTTGTGCACAAAAAGAATGCCTTCAAGAAGTGCTCATAAGAGCAGCGAAGAAAGCATGTGTTTTGTCTTCAAAAGTAGCAGTATTTGCAGGCCTTCGTATGAAGAGCGCTGGTTTAATTGCCTATTGGGGTATATGCAGGTATATTTATCCAATTCGTAAGTCCTACTTTCATGATTTTGCAACTCAAATCAGGGCCTTGAAAGCCCAATACTTTTCCCATAGGCATATACATATAGGAAAACCGAGGCCTACATCCCTCCTCCATTTTACTGACTTCGGACAGGCTGGTGGCTACTACCATCACCACCAGGCGGAGTTAATTGGGCAAACAGTGGGAAGAATACATTTTTCGATTCAAAGAGTAGTAAAAAGATTTAGCATCGACTGGCCAATTCGCACTAAAACCGCAATCTGGACGCTCCTCCTAATTAACGAGTTGAGAAAAACATTACATTATTCAATGGGTCCGCCATAAGAAAAACTTATGAAGTACGTTAAAGATAGATTCCAGAAAACTGTGTAGAGAATAAGTACTACTTCCCATAGGACAACGACCCTCAGCACACTACGGACATGTTGAAGCTTTGGTTGCTTTATAATGACCCAAAAAAGTTGAATATGCTAACCCAGTCCCAAAACATCAAAGTACCACACAAGATATTAACCTTTGAAAAAAATGACCAACTGAAAATTTTTCAGAAATATCCATACACACTGCCTCCATACATTAGTCTCCGTACAGATAAGTAATTTTTATATATTGGTTTTAAAAATTACAATTAAAGAAATAATATAAATAATTATTATAATAAAAACAAAATTTTTAAGCATGAGGAAACAAAATCGATTTATTTGATAATTCAACTACATGTAGCAAAGTTTTTGATATAAACTTGACATGCATTCTTAGATACTGATGCTTTCAGAAGGCATTCTCAAAGTCCAATAGTGCTTCTCCTCAGCCTTATCGTATGGTGCTTTCAGGAGACATTCACATAAACTTCTAAAAAGCTATTTGAATAGCTTCCAAGAATGCTTCCACGACATGGCTTATACAAGGTAATGGTTAAATATTTTCTAAGAAGCATTTTGTCTTATCTCTTCTGAATCATGGAATGACTTCTTATAGTTTTCCTGGAAAATACTTACTAGAATCCTTTCATTAAAGACTTCAAAGAAATCTTTGACAAATTCTAGAAGCACTTCTTGAGATGACTAAGGAATTATTCCTCCCAATGACATACATGTGATAAAAGAATGCCTCCTGGGTATGAAAGTAGAAGGGATGGAACTCACGACTTTCCCTTCCACTTTAACTTCTGTTGGAAGCAACTTTCTTGCTGGGACGAAGAGAAAAAATGGGCTTAATTCAAGCTCAAAGCCTTCGTAACTGAACTGTTTGAGCTCAATAGAGCTCAAAAACATCTCCAAACGTTCTATTTACGTTCACAGTTTATGCCAGAAATTAGGCTAGATAAGACTATTATGGCTTAGCTCAGAATCACTCCCAAAATTAATTGGTTTGAAATTGTTTTCAGCTCAAATTTCTCTCCGTGTATTTATCATTTCTTACCATATTTAATTAACTTAATAATAACTGAAAATTGAACTAGATATCTAATGCTTCAAAATATATATAAAAAATCTCAAAACTACCAATTTACAAAAATTGTCAAGAATAGTAGCTATGCAATTCTTTACGATATAGGCGCGTAAAAAAATAATTCAACTTTGCATGCACGCATAGACTATTTTGGTGCGGGAAAATAAAAGAAAACGTATGGATTGCTTGCTTACTGGTATATACAACAGTGGCGGCCCAAGCTAAGTGTGTGGCGTGCGAACCAACGAATCCCGAGCTCAAACCTCTTCTCGGGCAAAAGTTTTTTCAATATAAATACATTTTTCTGTTCGGCCGTCACCTCTCTGCCCGTAGTTTTTTGATGTAGAGTTTATCGGTTTCCTGCCTTGGGAATAAACACTCCTCTTGTCTCTCCACATTTTCGGAACATAACCTGTTCTGAGGCAACGGATAAAATTGCCTTTAGCCAGGGCATGGTGCTGAGAAGAGAATAATGATGATCGACAGGATTCCATCTGGTACCGCGAACTTGTAGGGTTTGAATGATCTTATCAACCGTTCTTAAGCTTACCTAGTAATAATTCTGGAGAGTTCCTGTCAAGCACCTGATAATGTTGTGTAAAGGTTTTTTATCATTTCTTGGTATAAGTTGCTGGTAGCTCCCTTTTGATCCGGATCTTTACAACCCGGAAAATTAGTTGCCACGAGTACCAATAGCGTTTCTTGGCTGGAATCTGTCGTCCATGATCCGTCAGTCCTTCTAAGGTATCTCGTAACGGATGGGTCTTTAGATAGCGTCTCATGAAATCTGGCAGCTTCATTTGTGTCCTCAATGGACTCACAAAAATTTGTCTATACTTGTTATTAATGACTCTGTGAAATAAGGCCCAAACTTCAAATGAAATAAGTTCCCAAATATTTGTATATTAAACATAAAACATATGTTTGGGGTGTTGTTTCGGGGCTTTATTTCGTTTTGAAATTGGAATTTTATTTCATTTAGCAATTAGGCCCCAAAGTTCCAAAATAAAATAAAACCTTTGTATCATTTGGAGTCTGAATCGGATGACAACCACGCCTAACTCCCATAGACTCCCAAAATTGAAGACTCCATAAAGAGGCTTATATTCAAACTAATATTCAAATATTCGGTGTGTGAGTAATTTATATTTAATCTTAGACGTGTTAGAAAATTGGCCGTCATCCGCCGACAAACACGGCCACCTCCCATATATCCTAAAAATTTAAAACTCTATAAAGATGCTTCTCTCTCAGCTATAGGAAAAAATTTGGTACGTTTGTATTTTACATCAAAACTTAATTGTATTAGAATAGTGGGCGTCATCCGCCCAAAAACAAGTCCAACTCCCATACAACACACAATAGTGAAAACGCTATAGAGAGACTAATATTTATTCTACAATAATAAACTTCGGTATTTATGTATTTTATATCAAACCTAACACGTGTTCACAAAATGAGCCTCATCCGCCACCTCCCATACATTTTCAAAATTGAAAAATCTATAAAGAGACTTCTCTTTAAGCTACAGGAAAAAAATTTGGTACATTTGTATTTTACTTCAAAACTAAAAGGTATTAGAAAAGTAGGCGTCATCCGCCCAGAAACACGCCCATCTCCCATACATCCCACAATAGTGAAAACGCTATAGAGAGACTGATATTTAATCTACAACAATTAACTTCGGTATTTATGTATTTTATATCAAACATCATACAAGAAGAGCTACAATTTAAGATTTTTTACCCTTACAAATTGGCCGTGGGCGTATTTTAACTTCGTCCAAGTCGAAGATATTCCTTACTAGCTTTAGCTCCTTTTCATTTTTTAAAATTTTTTCAACCATCCGTTCTTAATGGGTTAATCATTTCATTGGAAAAGAACATGAAATTCTTTAAATTGTTTGTTATGACTTTTTTGAGTGAAGTTGTAAAAAACCATATAAAATCATTTTGTAGAGATTATAAAATATGACCTCAGGAAATGATGTTCTAAATGTCAGGCATTAAAAATATCACTTTCTCGACCAGAGCTGATTAATATTGTACGGATATGTTATTAAAATAATTACATAATAAATAAAAAATCATGAAGATTAATTATTCTTTTGATTTTTATAAGATATATATTTGTCGAACATAAAATTTTATAGCACCAGCTGTAAGATATTCTAAAACAAAACAAAAACATTAACCATATATCTTAAAATCAAAAAGAGCTTGAAGTTAGCAAAATCATAATGAAAAGAAAATAATAAAAAACATAAACAACAGAAACAAAAAGAGATTCACTCACTCATCACAGCTAAGAGAAAGCATAGTATAACTAACGAAGTAATATCAGGGAGGAGAGCAGCTTACCGTGATTGTCAAAACGAAGATGAGAGCTCATACAAAATCTACGAACGAGTAGAACGCTAAGAATAGGCAAAATGTAAACAATGATCCGCTACCAACTCTCGCGTGTTTATGTAAAATAATTGTAGAAAATTGTGATTTGTCGCTTTGTATATTATTTTTATTGTTATTGTTAAAGTAATAAATAAAATTAAAAGTGCAAATTGAATAAACTGCAATTCATTGGATGCTGTTTGGAGTCACTGTTGCTGCTGCTTAAACTCGGACCTCTTGAACAATTCGCTGCAAACACCTTGAAGTCACTGTTATTCCTCAGTTATTGTATTATATTTATTTTATCTAGTTTATTGTTATAATAAAACAATATCACAACGAAAATATTAAATGTTATTTGCACTTAGCACAACACGATGTTCCATTGAATTTAGATTTGTTTGTTTGCTTTGGCTTGTTTGCTTTGTTTGCATTCGCCAAGATGGCCGATTTTGACATTGAGGGTACTTACAAAGAGAGTACGTTCACTCCTGATATTACTTCGTTAGTTATACTATGAGAGAAAGTGTAAAAATATCGTAGAATTACTTTTAAAAAATTAACCACAAAAGAGTCTTTGCCAAAGAGCAAAAAACATTTGCTTAGCGGTTACAAAACACGATCAAGACTAAAAGAGAAGAGCCGCAACTCTGAAAATTACCCCAACTTGTTTGCGTTCCGTTTGGATAATTCTACTGCGCTCCATAGCTAGCAGCTCCCCAGTTGCAATGCGAGCTTCGGCTAGGTTCTCAGGCAAGCCCAGGCCGTAGCTAGTCAGGCGTTTTGAGTGGAGTTTTTTTTTATTTTTTTTTTTTTTTGCTTTTATTGAGTCTCGCCATAATGGTTGGTTGTATCTTCGTATCTGTAGCAATGGCAGTGAAGTTGAAATACAAAATGTTTTGCTGTGGATTTCAGTTGTTTTCGGTTCGTTGAAGTTTATACATTACGGCGACGGAACAACGTTTGTGCAGCGTCTGCACACACGGTGCTGTTTGTTAGTGTTTTTTTTTTTTTTGTCTACATTATTTAAATTTATTATTAATACATTTTTTGTTGTTGCATTAAAAATTTCACTTTTACTGATAATAAATTTGAATTCCAAGAGACTCAAATAGTTTTTAAGAAACACAACAACAAAATTCCAAAAACCCCAAAAAGAAAAAAAACAGCAATTTTTTTCACTGTTTTTCTGCTTAAACTTAAGCTGTCGGCAAGCTTTTGAACAGCTTCTTCATGTCATGTTGAAATAAAAATAGCGCCGCTTCAATAAAATAAAAATTCTGCGCTACGTGTATCTATTGTGGGGCAAAGTTATTAAATAAATAAAAAAAAATTGTTTTTTCTTGCCTCATAGAAATCAAAATAAAATTCTCACGAATTTTAACGTCTTAACTCTTTAAGTAAAATTCCTCATCATCGCGTTTTTGTGTGTGTGTGTGCGTGTTATTTGAGTAAATGTGAGTGTTTTTTGTGATTTTATTAATTAAAACAACAAAAAAAAAACACTTGACGATAAGATACAATTGTATCTTATTGCTGTTGTGGTTTTTCTTTTATTATGAAGCCAACCCCTGTGCACCTATATGCCTCTTCATCATCATCATGACCAGTATCATTATCATTATTATCGTCATCAACAGCGAAAAACTCCTTCAGCCTAATACACTAGCGTGCGTCACAAATTCGCAGAGTACTGTAGTTTTTATTTTTTATTGTTCTTTATTTGTTTTTTTATTTTGTTTTTTTTTTTTTTTTTTGTTCTGCTATATTTAATCATTGTCATTTTTGTGTTTGCTGCGTTTCCACTGTTGGCTTAAGTTTGAAAGAATGCTTAAGATACAACGTTATTTAAACGCTAGGGTGTGTGATGATTATTTTAAGTAAGTCTGATAAAATTTTGTTCAAATTTTATGGTTGTGATTCCAAAAGCAAAACTTGTAGCAGCAATTTCGCAAAATTGTCATTAAGTTATTGTTTGTGTAAAGTTATTAAAAGCTAAGTTTAGTTTATTCCTAATTGGCTTGTGAAATTACTCGTCCTAAAGTGAAATATTTTTTTAAACATAACCTCGGTTGAAATTCTGTTTTCTTTCAGAATTTTCAAGTTTGAAGTGTTAATAATGTGAATAATGAATACCTCTTAAATTTTAGTCATATATTACAAGCTTTCTACCATTACTTCATCTCTCTCTGTTGCTCTCCAGAACGTTACTCATGAAAACTTGAACAGTAAATTAACAGCTGGATTCTGCATTTCACTTTCACTTGAATTTGGCATCAAAAACGTTAGCAAAACGACGTTTGATGTTCAACATTTTATTTATTTCAGATTCAATGCTTTTCAACAAGTTTTCCCCTTTGCTTTTTCCCGTTTTTTCCCTTTTTTCAAAAATTCATAAAAGACAACAATTTATTTTTGGAGTGCTTTATTTAATTTCATGTATTTCATGATTAATATATAATACATATTGTAACAGAGTAACTTCGGGTATTGTGATATGGTCGGGTAATGTGATATACCTGAATCTTTTTTGCATCTGCAATTTTTGACACGAATAAACATTTGAACATAACGGCAACAGAAAAAGAGACGTGCTGCAGTTAAATGCTTGCTCTCATTCGCCGTTTTTGCTCTCATTGCTGTAAAATTGTTTTATCGATGTAGTCGATATTTTTTGTTGCGTGCGCTTTGCGAGTGAATTACAATATCTTAAGCAGAATTGTAAGCTGAAATAGATAAATTTGTTGTTGTTGGAATAAATTTAGTCACAAATGAGTTGAGATTTTTATTTTATAAAGTGTATTTTTACAAAAATAACCTTATTATTTTGAAAACCTAATTTGGCTATTGTGATATAGTCAAAGTTGGGTAATGTGATATACTATAAATTCATACCATATCTGTTCATTCCATTCATTTTATAATTTGTGTTATTTTTTTTTTTTTTGTTAAGTTTTTACATGTGTATTTATATTCAGTTGATTTTGTTTGTGTTTTTGTTTTCTTTTATGTAAATTCCAATAAAATTATAAAATTGTATCAACAAAAGCATTAATAAAACTAAAACAATATTTTTTTCTTTTAAATAAAATAATTTTCTTTAAATTTTGGTTGAAACAACAATTGATACTGCTGTTGAACACTATTCGGGTAATGTGATATTGGTATATATGGTATATCATATTTTTCAAACGTGGTATATCACTTTACCCGCCAATTTCATTAAGGAGAGTTACATGACATTTTTTCATTGTGTTAAAAAAGCTATAAATTGGGTTACGCTATAGAGCTCCACAGTTGTAAAACACTGCAAAATGCATCAACAACTATGCATTTGACCAACTAACCGCCAAAATGGTATTTTTCCTTTTCCCTCAACTTATATTTTATGTCCGATCTTAGGAAAAAAACCCTGTTACCCTGATTTAACTCCTCCTAAACTGAAATTCTGTCCACATGAAACTAAACTTCTTAATAATTTCTTTACTTCTTTAAGTCCAACGGCTTTGAGAGGAAAATGTAGTAGTACTTAAGCCCATTTTAACTATATATAATTTCCTTAGATTGGGAATAAAATGCAAATTATGAAAAAATACCATTTTAACAGTTTTTTCGGGGGTCCAAAACAATTTTTTTTTATGTTCTTGAGAGTTGTCTTGAGATTATAATTAAAATAAGGAGTACACTTTTAAATTTTCATTTTTTTTATGAAGACCGACCCACTCTATTGTACATATTACTTGAGGGCAACTGAACATGTTCCTTGTTAATTTCTAAACCTATACAAATGCAATTTTTCAAATATATTTGAGCATTTGGCACATGATTTAATTAAATTCGAACTCATTTTTACACTGAGAACAAATCAAATATTTAGGTTTTTGTATTTTTTACTTCATTTTAATGTTAGTCCAGCTCTGAACCAAGAAATTGTTTTTTATTTTTTTTAACATGGACTTTAACATAGATATTTGTTATAATATATTTAATAAGAAGCGTCTAACCTCATTGTCCGCATTTTAAAAGCCTGTTTTTTTCCTTAAGCTCAGAATATTCCCGAGAAAAAATTCCTCTTCTGGCAACCTGGTGGTCATACCTGGTTCGTTCGAAAGGAAATGAAATTTATTTTTGTTCAAGAACGATGTTCATGACCAACTTCGACTCAGTATGACAGAAATTTTGGTCGGACTAAGAGTTGTCATGGCAGGTTCATTAGAAAGAGCAGAAAATTTTCAAAAATAAAATTTTTTAAAGTATACTTAAACTCAAAAAAAAACATCTATCTTAGTTCGATAAAAAATTTCTCTATTTTCGATAACAGCAATTTTCTCCTTTTCAAATAAAATTTTCTTCAATTAGAATAAATTTTCACAGTTTCGAAGAAATATTTCTTTACTTGTGGGAATTATTTCATGTCTCTTTTAGTACTAAATATTTTTCTCGCACAAAAAAAATCTATATTTTGATAAAAAATTCAATATGCAAAGTATTTTCTTCAATAAAAACAAATCTTTTCTCAAAAATAAAAAAGTCTTTCTCTAAAAACGATCTTTTTTTATATAATTTTTTTCATCATTTTTAAGGAATTTTAGGATCACATTTAGAGAAAAGCATTCACTGGAACAAAGTCTGTACCATTTTTCTCTTAATATGAAGCAATTTTTATCATATTCCGATAAACTTTTTTCTGAGTGTCTATTTATGATATCCAAAACTACATTTTTGAAGAGAAATTTCTTAAACTTCTAATAAGAGTTTACTTACCGCCTATGTTACACCAGATGTGACCTTAGATTTGAAGTTTTAATTGAATATTAAACGATATATTGATCAAGTAGGTGACAACATAACTAAAATGCCCGGTTATTGCTTCTTAAACCTTTGAAGCATATATTTTTTATTTCAATATTTTTGTTAAATTTTGCTACTCGATGGTTTAATTAGTTGCCGATAACGAATCTTAACTCGGAGTGAAATTTGAGCTCAAAGCAATCTCAAACAATTAATTTTGGGAGTGATTCTAAGCTAAGCCATAATATTCTTGATATCAAGCCCTAATGTGATTGCTTATCAAAAAAATAACACGCCCATTCGTGCATATGATTTCTGATTTTTGGATCATTTATCAAAAAATTAATATGCCCACATGCGTTCAATATAAGAAATTTTTGGATTATTTATCAAAAAATTAATATGCCCACTTGTGCCCAATTTATCTCATTTTGTATTGTTTATAAAAAAAACATGCTCATTTGTGTTCAATGCATGCCATTTTTGGATTCTTAGTAAACAAAATGAATATGCTCAATCTAAGACATTTTGGAATTGTTTATCAAAATACATATGTCAAATGTCAACAATATCATCAAATTAAAACATATAAAAAAACCAAAAACTTGAAAACTCTGAATGACATGTGCCCATTTTATGACATTTTGGAAAAAGTTGAACAAAAAAAAAAACAATGAAAAGCAAATGAAAAATTTTATTTTCATCGTACAAATTAGATATATTGATCACATTCGGACAGGAAAATATACCTTCTAATTTATTTTCTGCACTAATATCGTTAGCAGGAACAAAAACCAACTGAGAATTACATCAACAACAACAACAAAATTACTTTTTTACAAACAAGCCCAAGAATGCACTTATTAAGCACAAAGTGACGTGTTTATCAAACAAATTTTCAAGCCCAATTTCTGGCATAAATAGCGAACGTGAATAGATAATGTTCTGAGATAATTTTTAGCTCTATTGAGCTGATTTCAGTTACGAACGCTTTGAACTTGATTTTAGCCCATGTGTTTCTCTCCGTGAAGTCAAAACTTGAATATTCTCAATTCAAGATGGCAAATATAATGGTCTGAAAGTGTTAAATAGCATTTTAAAATTACTTTTTCTACATTTTTTCTTATCGTTATGAACTTCATATTTGATCTGACTGGTCTGACTTCAGCATCGTTCTCATCGATCCAATAACCTTCGATTTACAAAATTTGAATGAAATTATAGAAATTTTGATACTTAATAGTTACCATTTGTCTCTGACAAATCCTGTGTTTAAAAAAATTAACGATATTTTACAATTATTCATTAATAAGTTTGGCATAGTTATAAACATTAATAATTCTCTTTTGCTCATAATCATTGATTAGGGTCTGTTTTATTTTAGATGAGATATGGTTTACGGCGAGCTAAAACAGCTCTGACACTGCGGCTTCTTGGGATGCCTATTAGGTCATACCTATTTGTTTAAAGCAGTTCAATTGCTTTAGATTTTTTCAGAAAACATAGAATATTTACGAGGTTAAGCTTAACAAGATATCCTAATGTGAATAATTCGCTACCGAGATTTCACTTCTTTCTTTGGAAAAAACATGAACGGATTCAGTGAGAATACGTCTAGAGGTATTTTCATCCTCATGTATAGTCTACATAGTCAATCAGAAGATTAATTTTTTTGACATTAGTTTACAATGTCCAGTTATAATACCGGCTACCGCCCTTAGGTTGCTTTTCCTATAGTTAATAAGGAGCTTCGATTTCTTAGATGATAGTTAGAATTTCCGCTTGAAAGATTGTGGTATATTGAGAGACGCTTTAGAAGAGTTTTTCATCGGAGTGTCTTCCTCCATAGATTCCAGCTCCAGTGTCTTTCTCCATTTTGGATGGAGTTAGTTTCTCATGTTCCCAATTCGATCTAAAAAAAAACAAATTTGCCATTTTAGCCCTTGAAAGGACTTCGATCGAGCTTTTTATGATCAATTGTGTTGTGAGTATTATTAAATTTGTGAACACAATTGACCGAGAACTGGACATGTCATGTTCAAAGTTCTCAAAAAGTTTTACATGGCATTATTTACTTTCTGAGGCTTGACATTGTCTGACCGATCAGAAAATTTTTTTATTGAAAATAACTTTATCGCGAGTGGGAATGGAACTCGCGCTTCGGGCATGCAAAACCACACACACAACACGCATGCCACGTTCATCCGTCATATTGTTCCAATTAATTATAATAAAGCTAAAATTAAGTTTATTTTAAATAATATTTCCAAACAAATTTTTGTTGTTTGCAAATATATTTCATTTACCGCAAACAATGCATATTAGATTAATTTTATTTTCCCTATAAAACGTTACTTTTTAGCGAACATTCTTATTTAATGTTCTCGCTCTCTCTCTCTCTGATTGAAGCGCACAAATACATTTTATTGCAATGCAAACAAGATTTTGCAAAATGTAAACAAAAAAATTTTTGCGGCATTCTTCCCAATCATATTGTGGCAATATCAAAAAATTTTTTAAGAACTCTTGAAGTATATTTTGCCTAAAAATTCTTTTTAAATGTTGAATAAAATCGCTAGACTGACTGTTTGCATAAATTTGTGCATGAAACAATTTTTTTTAACCAACTTCAATCTTATACGTTTGTTGTTGGTCTGCATAAATATTTAAAGACTCAAGTATTTATCTATAATTATTCTTGATTTCCGTTGCGATGAAGTTCTGTTTTTACGTTAAATTTGCATAAATTATTTATTGCAGTTTAAATTGAATAAATTTACTGATCATTCCTTATATTGATTGAGTGCGATCTTGAATGATTGTTCATTTAATATGCTATATTCACCATTTATTATCATTGGTAGGTTCTGTCATTGTTGTTGTTGTTGTTGTTGTTGTTGTTGTTGTTGTTGTTGTAATTGTTGTTGTTGACGAACAGACACACAAACATAGGTGCATAAGGGCAAAAAAATAGAGTTTGCATTGCTAAAGTCTGTCTCAATGTTCAAGCAATCAATGGCTGAATGAATGAATGAATGAATCAGTGCTGATCAAGCAAGGTTCTCTTTTCACTTTTATTTCAATGATCATGAAATGTGTTGAATAAAAATAAGAAGCACTATGTTGAGAAAAAGACATTAACAAGCAGCACACACAGTTGAATTAAACGTAAAGCACCATCAGAAAGCTATGACCTCAAGCTTTTCTACTTAAATTATTCAAGTTTTGAGCTAAAACCTCATCTACCCGATTTGTGAAGATGTTGTTCATGAGACAAAAGAACAAAATCAAAAAGAAAAAAACTAAAACAATTCAACTGAATAATACTTGTGAACAATTTTCACAATTTCTGCCTCTCATTATCTCAACTATGTTGACCAAATTGAGGTCACATGGCATGAAATATACTACTATATACATAAATATATATATTAAAAAAAATTCACATTGTAAATTGAGCTTGAGTTGATGAAGCACATAGAAACAGCGCGCGCGACGGCGACATATTCACAGATAGTGTGCTCAGACCCGGAGACAATCAGTCACTCTGAGCCAAACGTATGTGTCGTTCGAATTATTGAAGCACGCAAAACACAAGTAGTTAGTAGTTAAATCAGAAATGATTGCCAAACAATAGCAAAAACACTCATTCGTGCATATGTCGACTTCGACGTTGTTGTTGTTGTCGTTTTTGTTATAGGAAGGAAGCAAGTAATTAGCCACTGAAGCGCTGCAAAAGACAAAATATTAAAATTTCAATTCAAATTTTTAATAAAGAATACAAATTTCTAGCATTTCCAACGTAGAAAAAAGAAACAAAAATGTCTGTTCATATCTTATTGAGAAATGGGATATAAAAAAGCCAAAAAAAAGTATGCTAAAACGTAGTAAAACTAAACTATTGCGTTTTATTTCTAAACAGTGGCGACCTTGTGACTGCCAAAACTGCTTGCGACATTTTCAAGTCACGTATTTTTTTGCCATAAATTGCATAAATTTTGTTGAAGCAGTTTGTTTTAATGCCCTCTTTCTTTTCACAGCAGAAGTTTGTATTTCAAAATGAACTTGTATATTTTTCTTAGCGACATAGCGGTCGCACTTCGCTTACTGCGACCAATTTTCACTACTTTGTATAAGAAATTAAGTTCCGTTTGTCTTTAAGGGAAAAATTTTCAGTTTTCTGCAATGCAACCCTGTGACCCAGGCACATGACTGACATGTTTGCATCGCATAAAAACAAAAAAGTACTCTTCAAATAAATTTTTGATAATTCAAAATAAAAAAATGTCGTTGGAAAAATCTTTTCAAATAGCTACTCTCTGTTGTATGTCCCATGACAGGGTTGCATCGCAAAATAAAAGTACTCTTGAAATACATTTTTTATACTCCGAATTAAAAAATGTGTCTGGGGAAAAATAAAATCATACGCTTGAAATAAATTTTTGTTGTTGAAGCAAACTTTTTTTTGTTAAAAATGTTGTTACTTGAAATTACACGAAAAATTTCTGAAGTAAATGAACAACTTTCCCATTTTAAGCTTATAGTTTTCATTCATTTCCAGACTTGTTCTCCAAAACCTATCCTACCCCCTTTGAACAAAAATTGTACCTATCAAACCAAAATTATTGTCATTTCTCCTTCGCCTTACATAAAGAATATTTTCAAATAAAATAGTGCTCCTTTATAAAATGGTACTCCGAAATAAAAGAATACTACCACTAAATAGTACTTAACTTCGTACTCGAAAAATATAAACGTATCGTATATACAGTACCTTTGCACAATATATAGTACTTTTGTAATATCTATATGAATTTCGGTCACTAGACTCATAAATTCGTTCACGTTTCTCTTGTATATGTACATGAGATTCATGCATTTTTGACACAAATCTCATGAACTTTTCTTGTTTTGCTCGTTAATGTACATGCATTTTATTCACAAAAATTAGAAACACATGTTGCTCTTGTATTTGTTCATGGCATTTACAAAATTTTTTTCTGCGTTCATGTACCTGTACACACACTTTATGAACTTTAAACACTATCCTACAAACAGTTTCAATCGCCTCAGAATCAACAGCGAATTTCTTGGAAGATGAGACAATCGCTTACGAGCTCTTTTGAGAGTCCTCCGGGTATCACCGAATGTATACAACAGAGGCCATGAGAGCGATTCGTTGGAAGGATTCGCCAACGAATAGCCGAGAGGGGCCTTAAACGATTCGCTGAGAAGAGTCGCAAATGAATTGCAGAGAAGGACTTAAGCGATTTGCCAGGAAGATTTTCCGAGAAGGGTCTTACGCGGTCAGTCAGGACGATTCGCCAACGAAGAAGGGTATTAAGCGATTCGCCAACAAGAGTGTTAAACGATCGCTTTTAAGGGTCCTCAGCGATTTGTTGCAAAGCATCGTTGTTGAAAGTTACAAGTTGTTTTAAAGTTTAAACTAGCGGTTTCGGCAGACGTTGTTCTGTCTCAATTTAATGAATTTTTCACTAGTTCAACTTTATAAACTAATTTTAATGATTTTTCAGAGTCTGCTTTCATATTCCAATGATCGACTTTTGAAAATTTTTCAAAAAGCCATCTTCCAACGATCGCCGGAATGAGCAAAGGAAGATTTTCAAACTTTTTTTTGAAGCGCGCATTTTTTCCTTGAGCGATTGAAAAACGATCCACTTTCCAACGATCGCCGGAGTGAGCGAGGGAAGATTTTGAAAATTTTTCCAGAATCGCACATTCATCCCTTGGGCGATTGAAAAACGTTACATCTTCATAAGATCGCCGGAATAAGCGAGGGAAGATTTTGAAAAATTTCGCTAATCGCGCATTCATCGCTTGGACGATTGAAAACTATTAAATTTTTTTTTAACCCGCATTCATCCCTTGGCCGATTGAAAAGCGATCTATCTTCCAACGATCGCCGGAATGAGTAAAGGAAGATATTGAACATTTTTCCAAAATCGCGCATTCATGCTTTGGGCGATTGAAACTCGATCCATCTTCATAAGATCGCCGGAATTGAGCGAAGGAAGATTTTAAAAGTTTTTCGAGAATCACGCCTTGAGCGATTGAAAAGCGATCCATCTTCCAAAGATCGCCGGTATGAGGGAAAGAAAATTTTTAAATTTTTTCGTTAATCGCGCATTCGTCGCTTCGGTAAACGAAAAACGATCTATTTTACAGAGATCGTCGGAATGAGCGATGGAAATTTTTGAGTATTGCGCATTCATTGAGCGAGTGAAAAGCAATATATATTCATAAGATCGCCGGAATGAACGGGGGAAACTTTTAAAAGTTTTTCGAGAATCGCGCATTCACGTCTTCGACGAACGAAAAACGATCTATCTTCCAACAATCGCCGAAATAAGTGCAGGAAGATTTTGAAAATTTTTTAGTATTGCGCATTCATTGATTCGGCAAACGAAAAACGATCCATCTTTCAAAGAACTATGGGCGAATCGCTAGTGTATCGCCAAATCAACTTCCCTTCTAATCGTCTTCCAAATTTTTTCTGAGATTATGTTGAAAAATATCGAAATTGTCGTATAGTATTATTTTTTTAATGCTGTTTGAAATAGAATCACGAATTTTGAACATCAACTCCTTTTTCGTAAACGTTATAGTTCCTCGATGATATCGATATTCCGTTAGAAATGGTTAGAAACTTATATGCTTGGGAATTTTTATGTCGCATGCAGTTTTCAAAAAGTGATAAAATAAATTCTTTTAAATGTCCTTTTACTAGCAGGAGCTTGCATTTCATCTTGAACTTCCATTTTGCCTCTATGTAATGGTTTTTTGAACAATAGCCCAAGAGTTTATTGTTCCATTGTGAGCTATTCGAATTTGTGCTTACCTGTGGGACATTTTTACACGAATTTATTTTAATTTTTTTTAATTTAATTATTTATTTTTATGGTTTGGATTTTTTAAATAATTTAAATAATCAAGCATTTTAAATAAATTTAAATAATTTTTTAAATTTAATTTAAAATAATTTTTATAATAATTTTTTTTAATAGATTTTAGTTTTGGTTTTTAAATTTCGCTTTTTAACAGAAACTTTAAACTTTTTTTTTTAAATCCTTTATGATGTGTCGCATCTATTCCACTGCGAATCGACAGCAACAAATTTTGCTGAATTGCATCCCTATTAAAAATTTTTGTCCGCTTTTCTGTGCATAAATTAAAATATGTACATACATAAAAAACATTATTTTCTCTCACTGTATTGTCCCACAATGCACCGGTCGCATGGCTTATTAGCGACAAAATATGCATGATTAAGTTGAGACTCAAGAGATATTTCATGACTTAAGAGAAAAAAAAAAAAAAAAATCTTGGCAATAAATTCGTTTTTAATCATTTAAACACAAGAATTATAAATATGAAATGAACAATGCGTCTAACAATTGGAAACTTAAGTGACTCGTACACATAGTTAATGATTTCTCTGCCTGCCAGTTTGTACGTTTGTCTGTCCGTCCGTCTCACGTCTGTTTGCCATTAAATGCACTTGTTTATCTGTCTGTCTGTATGACTATTCGTCAGTCTCTTTGTTGGCTGACTGGCTGGTTATGCTTGGCTGGACAATGAATGGACTTTGAGGGTACATTCACATCGACAACTTCATCAGCTACAAACAGATATATATATATACATATAAAATAAATTTGCAAACCAAGCTGCAAAGTGCAGCAATTTTTTTTTTATACTCCCAACAAAAAATTGTTATAATAATTTGAAAATTAAAATATTGCGACAAATCATGCTGATGATGTTGATGATGATTCAAATGCAGAATCATGGCTTTAAAGCCATATTTTGAAAGCAAAATCTAAATTCAAGCAAATGCTTAACCACAAACGTACAGTTTTTGTTTTCTTGTGCTTGACGTTTATTATTTTAATGAGTGTATTTATGAGTATTTATTTAAAACAGTTGCTTGTGAAACTGTTTTTTCACTTTTTCACTACCAGTTTTTTTATATTAGTAAGCATTTAAATTACTTGTTTATTTCTTTCTGTCTATCTTGTTTGTTGTACTTTGATTAAAATTGATTTCATCCTTTCACATTGTTCATTGTCTACATTGTCTGGCTTTTGAATTTTGTGTGCCAAGTTCCAATGTGACTGACTGACTGACTGACCACTACTTTGACGAAATTCAAGTCTTCTTCGTCTTAATGAGTAAATTCCTGAGGTTTCACATGCTGTAATTTGAACTTGTTTCTGCTTTATATATTTCTTTTGCTTAAACCAACATTTAAACATAAACAATTTTTATGCTTATTTTGCATAATTTTTGTTTTATTACTTTTCTACGTAGTTTTCCCAACACTACCACGAAAAGTAGTAACGTGATCTGATCCGTTGTCGTGTGTGGTATGTATTGTATGTGTGTTTATGTAATAAGATCTCTGAATTAGTTGCTTCAACTTCGTAGAATTATTTTGTTTATATTTTACGGTTTAGCAGCTCAGATAAACAACATGAACATGTAGCATGAAACCATTAAAAAGCCAATTTTTTTATTTCTTATAAACAAAACTGAGTGACAAACAAATATAAAGTGACGTTTGTCGCTTGTCGTGCGCAATGTATTTAGGCTATTAAGCTCAATGTTGTTCAAATGCACTATTTCAAAAGAACTTTTGTTCCATATTTATTTCTGTTGAAAGGACTACATATTAACAGTTAGTTAAATTTTCAGCAATTTGACGACATATCTTTCAAATCAAAAAAACTATGCTACTGATTACAGCTAGATGTTTGTCACCAACCCATTTGGGTTGATGTCACCATCTATACTCAACTAAATATGGCAAAACAATTGCCGTAGCTCTGAAAATTAAAAAGATTTTTTGTTTCCATTCGTTTTGAATGGAAAAATTTTCATTCGGCGGTTATGGGTTAATTTGAAATTCTTTATGTAAAGTGTATGATTTTATTATGATGCACTTCAGAAGTCGGAGCTAACTTTGTTTGTATTCCTTAGAAGTGTCTATAAAACATTCGATACTGTACCATATAAAGTGTGGTGAGAACCAGTTTATGATGAGTTATTCAATTTATTCTAATCACCCCGAGAAAAGAAAACAGGCTCTTTGAAATAAGGTCCTAATGTAAAAACGAAATAAGGCCATACAAATGAGGTGGCATTTCATAATGACATAAGGCCCCAAAATGGGGTGCCATTTCATAATGAAATCAAATGAAAAGGTCTTAAATATTGCATAGGAGTCATTTCAAAAACGAAATAAGAGCCCAAATGCTGCAAGGATTTACTTTTATTTTGAAATTTTTGGGCCTTATTGCTTAATGAAATAAAAACCCACTCTTCAAAACGAAAAAAGCCCCAATTAAGAAACTATAACACCTCAAATATTTGTTTTGTTATATAGAAATACTTTGGGCCTTATTTCATTTTAAGTTTAGAGGATTTCACAAAAGCAAGAAATATAGTAAAATTATACAAATTGGCTTATGTGAGCAAAAGTGTTCTGGGTTCAAAAACCGAAGCATAATCAACAAAGTATTTGTAGGAGCTATGCATGTCTTTTAAATAAAACTTCGATAATTTATGCCAAAACAAAAAAAATTCAGTTATAAAAGCCAAAAATCTCAAAATTTAACAAAAACTTGTTTAAAGCACACAAACGATTGCATAACCAAATCTATTATTGGTCTACTAAAATCAATTGCGCTTGACTGGTTCTCCATATCTCTCTCTCTCTGTCTCTGCTTCGTTTTATTAGTAATCAAACTAATAACTACACCATTTCTTATTGTTATTTAAATTAGAAATTTTGAATAGATCAACTCAAATTCATAAATTTAATTTAAAATTCATAAAAGATCAAATGATATTCAGGAATTCCATTTGAAATTCAGAATAGATCAATTCAAATTCAGAAATTCTGTTTGAAAATTCAAAAATTCGATTAAAAATTCAAAAACAATCACTTTAAATTAATAACATATCAATTGAAATTAAAAAAATCAATTGAAATACAAAAATTATATGTGAAACTCAGAAAAAATCAATTAAAATTCAACAATTTCATTTAAAGTTCAGAAAACATTAAATGAAATTAAAATTCATAAAAAATCAATTGAAATTCAGAAAACATTGATCACAAATCAAGAAACACGGAAATTCTATTTGAAGTTCAGAAACTCTATTTGAAATTCAGAAATTCTATTTGAAATTCAGAAATTCTACTTGATGTTCAGGAATCAATCAGGAAATTCGGAAACAATCAATTGAAATTAAGAAAATATCAATTGGAATTCAGAAAACATCAATTGAAATTCAGAAAACATTATTTGAAATTCAAAAAGACCAATTCAAATTAAAAAAAGAACAATTGAAATACAGAAATTCTATTTGAAATTCAGAGACAATGAATTGAAATTCACAAATTCCATTTTAAATTTAGAAAACATTAACTGAAATTCAAAAATCCATTTGAAATGCAGAAAGCATCAACTGAAATTCTGGAATTAAATTTTAAACTCAAAAAAATCAATTAAAATTCAGACAACTTCAATTGAAATTCAAAAAAGATCAATTGAAATTCGAAAAAAATCATTTGAAATTCAGAAAACCTCAATTGGGGGTCAGAAAAGATTAATTGAAAATTTGAAAACATCATTTGAAATTCAGAAAACATTAATTCAGAATACATCAATTGAAATTCAAATTTATCATGTACATTTTTTGAATTATGAAAAATATGAATGGCTTCGATTGAATAGTACGTAATTGGACCGAAGGTTCCAATTATATCATTATCATATGGACGGTTCAAACTTAAAGTGAACCAAGTCACAAAATGTTTGTTTTGAGATAGAATGACTTAAAATTTATAGTTTATATGAAGTCCCATAGAGAACTTACTGATATTTTTTCAGTTATTTCCTTAAAGATAATTGATGTGACTAAGTTTTAAACAGAATTGATTGAATTCTACGTAGAATCGCATTGGAAAACGAAACAATTTTTTTTGACTTGGTTCAACTCAACTCTGAACCGTCCATATCATCACTATTTCCTTCACCATAAAACTACCATATCAGCCTTATAACATCACCATATCATACCATACCTCTCATCACCATACTTTCAACATTCCACCACCATAACACTACCATAGCATCATAATGTCCTTACAATACGATCACCATACCCTCAAAATACCATCACCATAACACTACTATGCCATTATCATACCACTGCCATACCATCAACATTTCACCACCATAGTACTACCATACTACCATCACACCATCAACATACCACCATTATAGCACTTCCATTCACAAAATTCAGAATACATTAATTGAAACACAAAAAATATCGGAAATTTGTTTATAAATCAATAAATCTATATTTATTCTTCTATGTAAATTAATTTCATCCCCCTCAAAATAGTATCCCTGGATGCAATACACTTGTGCAAACGTGTTTTCCAATTTTCAAAACATGCTGCAAAGTCCTCTTCCGATATAGCCATCAATTTCTTCTTCGTTGCGGTTTCTATCTCTTCTATCGATTTAAAACGGTATCCACAGCGGTCTATTGGCTTAAGCGAATAGCCAGAAGTCACATGGTGCTAAGTCAGACTAATTAGATAGTTGCGGAACGATATGGGTCGAGTTTTTGGCGAAATGATCAGGATTTACGAGTGCGTAATTGAGCGTTTTTATCACCAATCGAGATTTCACTTTTCTGATGCCCAAATGGTCACTCAAAATGGTTTTCACTGATCCTTTTGATATTCTAACTAGGTCAGTAAGGTTCCCGACTGTCAAGCGACGATTTTGTAGCGCCAATTCTTTGATGGTCGCGCCAATGGTCGTCCCGGCCGTGACTCGTCTTGAACGCTTTCTCGACCCTCTTTGAACATTTTACATCACTCATAAACTCTTATTTTCTATACAGCTTGCTCAACGAATGCCTTCTGCAACATTTTCAACGTTTCGGCAGCAAAAATTTCATCCTCACACAAAATTTAATGTAACTGCGTTGTTTAATAGTTTCAGACATTATAAAAAACGAAAAATTCACTTTTAATTATTAACAAAAGGACGCGTATGAATATTTTGACGTGTAATTGGCACAGATGTCAGTGACAGTAGTGTCAACTTAAAAATAAAAACATTTGTCACTATCGGAATCCCCAAATAATGTAAATTCAAATTTCCGGGTATTTTTTGCCCACAGTAGTACTTTTCAATATGTTGTTAGTATGATAATGGTATGCTTGGTATGGTATGATATCCAAACATAACCCATTCTTTGCAACTATTATGCTTCTGTCATTTTTCGGCTAGAACCAGGTATTTTTTTGAGGCCAATTTGTATACAGCAAGAGTGTTGAGAGATCGGAACAAATAATAATCAGACGATGTAATGTCAAGACTTTACGGTGAATGCATCAAAACATTCCACTCCAACTTTCTTAGTTTTTGCCGGTTCCAATAATTAACTATGTTGAGCCGTTTTGATACCATAACCTCTGTTTTCTGTGCATTTGGGAGTGTAAAGCGTCTAGAGGGTTGATATCCTTATCAAAGACATCCACTGCGTTTGAGGAATCGTTGCGATTGAGGAATATCCGAATCGAAAATATACTAGCTACAACTCTGCAATTCATCTGGAATACATCAGATGTAAAAGGTTATGTCAAATACAAGGTCCGATCCCCCATTGCACCATTTTAGCCGGACTGGAACATTCATCGTGAATGTCCTTCTAAAACAGTGTTTGGGGATGTCATAGTCCGAATTGCAAGCCACTAGTTCCGGTGGCAACGAACTACGTATGTTAGTGTGTCCATTAATCATCCAGACATCCTTAAAGACCCCCTTAGAGCTTACATTTTTTTTTTTAACCACGACCGTTTTCGTATGTGAACCACTTTTCAACAGCGAATCATAGATGGAAATTCGGTAAATTACCTTTTTTGAACTTAGTTCATGAATCACCCAAAGATCGAGCACCAACTTTTCTCAAATGATTTAAAATTGTTTTGCGGGTCGATCTTCAGTGCCTCAACGATATCGTGACTGCGCGCATGGCAGTGTTCTTGAACCTTAAACATTATTTCAACGACTTTTTCGGTGATAGATCGACCAGACCAAAAAATATTGCAACTTACCTCATTTCATATAATTTTAAAAAAGAAAACCAACTAAATAATTTTGGCGCACAAACGCAGTTACGAGTTTTAGGACTATTTATCAAAGGACTGTCACAGTGATCTTTGTCACACACACACAGCGCTTAATGGAATAGCTATTAATATAAACACACTTTCTAAAGTACTTGTTTTATTTATGTATTTTAAACTTCTAACCGGATATCGCTTAAGTTATTTATAACATTTAAGTCTCAAAAAACGCAATCAACTAATCAACACTTAAAACCTAACATATTTAGCAATATCATAGCAATAATGTTCCTTTTGTTTTATTTTTTGTTTATTTACATCCGCAGAATCGAGTGCTTTCCTCTAATACTTCACCATTCCGTCGTGCCTGGGGTCAATCATCTTTTCGTACGCCACGTGCCGACAAACACACACTGCAACAGCAACAGCACAATAACACTGCGCAACAGAGTCCACTTGTGAGACGAACTGCTTCTATGACTGCATCGGACAACGATGTTTACATTAAATCCATGGATACCTACATAGATAACCTAAAACAAAGTCGTAGCCAACAGCAAATCGCTGGTGATACCACCAAAACCACCAAAGCCAACAATTGTTCCTTCTCTTCCTCCGCTGCCGCTGCTGCTTCTTTCATAACAACGGCTTTGACAAATAACAAACCGGCTGTAGTTATAACACCCTCGTTAGCAGGCAGCTCAAACGAGCAAACCGTTGTAGTGGGACCTGTTGGCGTAGCTGCGTGGGGTACATCATTTGAACGTCTACTTGAAGATCCCGCTGGCCTGCATACATTCGCGGAGTTTCTCAAAAAGGAATTCTCAGCGGAAAATATTTATTTTTGGACTGCCTGCGAGCGTTTTCGTCATTTGGACAACGAATCGGAACGTGTCACACAAGCCATGGCCATATTTTCCAAACATTTGGCTAACGGTTCACTAGAACCAGTCAATGTTGATTCGCAGGCGCGCAATCTGACCGAAGAGAAGCTACAGAGTGCGGAACCGGATATTTTTGCACAGGCGCAGAAGCAAATATTTAATCTTATGAAATTTGACAGCTATCAGCGCTTCATACGCTCCGATATGTACAAAAGTTGCTTGGAAGCGGAGGCAAAAAATCTGCCACTACCCTATACAGCAGAGGATTTAGATGAATTGTTGAAGACAAATTTTCACCAAGCAGCCTCTGCATCAAAGGCAAGTTCTATGAGTGATTTGAGTGTTTGAGCTAATTTAAGCTAACAATTGTTTTTTGTTTTTATTTTTAACAGCTAAAAAAGTCCGCAAGCAATGCCGAAGATCGCCGCCGTAAGAGTCTACTGCCTTGGCATCGCAAGACGCGCTGCAAATCACGTGATCGCGCTGAAACTGACAACGCTAACAACAAACTATCTAGTATTCCAGCATTTAATGCACCCTCCAAGCTGCCTTTACTATCGTCGAGCAGCTCGCTTAAAATTCCCTCAACTCAAAATTCCATGAGCGATATACACAGCTCGCGCTCTTCGCTGTCCAGTTTCGACACGCTACCTGGCAGCACCATAACAATGAACAGTAATGGCGGTCAGTTGGAAGAAATCAAGCCTTGCTCACTATGTCGTGTCATACTAAGTGACGGTGCCACTACCATTGTACAGACACGCGCCGGTGACACTGTCGGACAACTTGTGGAACGCCTGCTAGAAAAACGTGGTCTCAACTATGCATTCTACGATGTGGTCATAAATGGCTGCACCAAATCTATAGATCTGCAGAGTCCTGCAGTACAAATGCTTGCCGGCAAAGAGGTGGTCATTGAGCAGCGCGTCGCCTTTAAACTAGATCTGCCCGATCCCAAAGTTATCTCTGTCAAGAGTAAACCAAAAAAACAGCTGCATGAGGTAATACGTCCGATTTTGCAGAAATACAATTATTGCATGGACGCCGTGCAGGTGCTAATGCGAGACACACACGAGCAACTCGATCTCTCGTTGCCGGTTACCGTTGCCGATGGGCAGCGCTTGCAGATAGTACTCATCAAGACGCCGCCACCACCACCACATTGTAGTGATTATCAAAATGGTCTACAATCGAACAAATCAAACACCAAACACTCATTGCCAAAAAGTGTTTCGTTTCCGAACACAAAATCAGCAACAACTGCCACTAGAACAGGCTCTGTTGGTACAGCAGTTGCAGCGCCGACTGTAAATCCAAATCAAAGCACCTTGGACGAAATAACAAACAAAGTATTTAATGAGCTGCTGCAGAGCAAGGTGGAGGCACATTTCACGCAGCAGCAACAACAACAACAGCTGCCCTTGACTTTGGTTCCGGCCGATTTGTGCTCACTGAAGGTAAGCATCTGCTGATGACACTAGGGTTACGCTCTAAAAAGCTTATTCATTGTTAGTTTAGTTTTTATTTGTGTTTCAAGGCTTACTCTGCCCATACCTAGTAAAATATGAGCGATCCTATATATAAATCCAAGCCATATTCCTGCTTCGATAGTATCAAAGCAATTTTATCCACGTATGTTAAACACCACGACTATAACATCCGTAGTTACACTTTCACAAATCGGACCAGCGCAAAAGCAACATATTTCTTTTGTTTTCTAACTACAGCTTTACTCGGTCTCTTAATATAGTATACCTAAGTAAGAATTATCGCTTTTTAATGTCACGATATAGAGAACGTAGATGGTAGGACGTAGAACGTCTACATTTTTCTATATTTTCTACTTGCTGGCGTCTAATAAATTTGATTCCATATGTCTTGATAGTTTTCAACCAATAAGGTAGGGCCTTGGTAAAATGCCTACACAAGAAACCTCCCTCATGAATCGAGGTAAGTTTTAGAAAATTTACTTCGTTTTTACAAGAGCAGCAACATATCGCCATATGTGTTGGAAATCTGATATTTTTCCACTGTCCTCAGATGTAAAGTATCCCAAAGCCCAATTAATTAAGGAATCTTAAAGAAATCTAATAGGCTCTTGTATAATGTTCCTAAACAGTTTAATTCACCACCGTAATCTCCTGATCATCAGAAATTCACAATCATTATCCGTATTCACCTTTCTTACTTTTCCGTTTTCAACTCCTGCAGAAACTGTTAAAGCTTTTAAAACACATGTTTGCAAATTTCTAAGGATGTATTGAAGATACCCCAAAAAATGCCTGGTTAAGGAGATTTTAGCATTTCCCGGATAAACCATTCAGCCATTCTCTAAGCTCTAATCTGCTTGCTCTTGATCAAATGCAAGACGGGCTTGTCGATGTTAGTTATGTGTCTATTGCCGGCCTTGTTGAGATATGGGATTTTTCCTTGATCTTTCTCCTTATAGTTCAGTCACTAACAGCTACTCCACGCACTTGTGTAGTTCTTTCTGGATGCTTACGCCAGGAACATGACGATTTCTTAAGCTCAGTGTGACGATAAATCAATCTTCTCTTGCGCTTTTGCGAAATAGCGCCCACCTGATCCCCAAAGAATCCCTTTAGAAGTCTTCTCCTTTATTATTGTTTATATATTTTTAATATGTCTTGCATGGTTTATAAATACAAATTTAAAAACATCTTCATGTTGTTAAAAATTTCTTCTTTTTCAGTCCGACGATTGTGCTTCCGAAACATCGTCTGTTTTTGATCGCATGCGCCGACGAGAGTCAAACGTTCCCGGTATGAAGTTAAAGACAAAAAAGAAGCCTTCTATTGCCAGCAGCAGTCAATCAGATGAAACTATCAGCATTAACACTCCCCTATGCAGTGTAGAGCCTAACAGTGGTGTTGAACAAATGGCAGCTGGTGCCAAGAAACCTATTATAGCCAAATTGAAAGCCGGCGTTAGATTGCAAGTTACCGAGCGAGTTGCCGAAAATCAGGGTATGCTTAGCGTGTTTAGCACATCCGCAAACATATTCTAATCTCTGATCCCACCCCTTCAAACACCCTCTTACAGATGAATTACTCGAGGGTCTTAAGCGCGCACAATTGGCACGTTTGGAGGATCAACGAGGCACCGAGATCAATTTTGAACTACCAGATTTTTTGAAGAACAAAGAAAATTTAAGCGCAGCAAATAAGTTGCGCAAGGTGCGTGCTAATCTTAGTCCTGTCAGTAAATCCATGAATATGGCAGCTGCCTCAGCAATAAACGAAGAGCCACCACACTCAACCACACTTGCGCTAGAACGCCCACAACCTGCACCAAGACTTTCCATTACCAATAAAACCAATCGAACCAATTCATCTCCAATGAAAATCGATGAGGAGGAGGATACGCTTGAGCAAAAGCACAGTAATAACAACAACAACAACAATGTGTCTAACTCCTCTTCGCTTGAATCGGACTATGCCAGCACAAAAGGTCCACCACCGCTGCCGCCCAAGCCAAAAGTTCTACCCATTAAACCATCCAATTGGGGCGTTACCAGCAGCAATATAAACAAACTTCATTCCACTTCCTACTCTGCCTCCGCCGCATCATCAACAAATATTGCTAACAATAACAGCGCTTCCTCTAACCCCTCTTTACAATTGCCCAGCAAGATACCAATCGACATTAGTCGCAAACATTTGGGCTCGGAACAGACTGGTCGCTGTGCCTATTTAGAAGAGCCAAGCAGCAGTTTTGTTTAATATCTTGCATCTGCGCAAATAAAATTATCTCTTAAATTATATTTAATAGTTTTAAGTTGTATTATTTTAACTACATAATAATTAATTTTATGTAAAATGTACATAGTTCATATACTTCATTTTAAACTGCTTAGAACTGCATGGTTTCTTAAGCAAATTTATATAGCTTAAACGCTTAAATGTAGAGATTTTATATAACATACAATTTTATAATAAAATAATAAAAAATGTTAACAAGAAAAAGCTTAGCGTTTTTTCCAAGATTATCTACTAGTTAGGAAAAATAATATTTAGCAATTAAAATTCTTATTTGCTTTTAATTTGTGCAGTAGATTTCAGCTAAGGCAGACTCTTATTCCTTCTATTTAGTAATTAAAATCTGTTTTATATTTTTTGAAACAAAGTAAAAATCTAAACATCGTGTAAGTTTTTAAATTTTTTTAAGACAGCTTTTAAATTTATATTATTTTTTTTTTTTAACTAAATAAAGAATTGAGGATTTGTTCAATATAAACATTTGCTGCGCAGTTTTTATTGTTTGCGGTAGCTATCAAAAGCTCTCTGCACGAAGCAAGCAGTTTTCATACTTTTCTATTATTTTAAAATATACATAAATAAAACAAACAAATATAAATGAAAATTTTCAAGGAAAAATATAAATAATTTTCACGCGACAATATAACGCTCTCTTTCTTATGCGTGATATTGATTTTGCTTGTGTTTGAGTCGAAGAGCCAAATGTGGAATAGAGAGAAAAATGTTTAAGTGCGCGCGATTTTTATTCGGTACGTTGAATTCAGGCATGATCGAGGCTGGATTATTGTTTGAGAACAGCCCTGAGTTGTTCATACAAGTAACCTCCGCTTCGTGCCTGAAGTTTGGTACAACTTTTTTAATATTTTCACTTATGATTTCTGATCTGAATACTAGCTATGAATTCAGTTTTGAAATTTAACTATCATTCACCAATAAAAACACCCCTGAATTTTTCATACAATTGTTTGCCTCTTCAACTCAGAAATTATACGTTGCTTTTAAGAAAAATGCACCACAAAATGAAAATGAAGGCCTGATATTTTTATAAATATTAACAGAATTCTAGGCGATGTGGTTTAGGCCGGAATACTACTCAAATTACAGCTATATAATCTGGCCTGAAATGTAGAGGCGTGATTTTAATTGCTTTGAGACATGAAAGTAAGATAGTTAACCGAAAGCCTGAATCCTATTCAAATTTCAGACCAGAATTCGTAACTGCTAAATGGAGATGTGATCATTTTTAATAATTCAGGCCTGATTTACAGTTGGAGTCATAAATTGTTTATTCGTTACGATCTTAATGTATGAGGCCACTGAGCACTGTTCTCATAGATAGATGTTAATTTTTAAAAAATATATCATACCAAAAAAAAAATAACAATAAAACTAATTTAAATAAAAAAAAAGAAACTAATCCTTACAAAACTAATTAAAATAAAACAAAGAAAATAATATTTTTAAATAATGCTCTTTACATTTTAAAAATTTATTAAAGCATTTTTTGGTTACTTATTTAAAAAAGTAGCTTATATCGCCTTTGAAACTATTCCCAAACATGTTCTATTCAGCTTGTAATTTTTTTATCTTTACTGTATGATATTTGAGCTTGCAATTTGCAAGAACATAAAACAATCAAATGGTAGCACTCTTTGGTACTTCTGCCCCACCTGCAATAATCTTGTTGCTCGTAGCATCATTTGCACTGACAGCGGCAACTTGCAGCTCTTTTTCATCCTCCTTTGGGCTACCTTCGGTTATTTGCTTTATTTCCTCTACATTTTCCGGTTCTTCAACGATGCGATATGTCAACGGTGCTACTTGCCTGGGCGGCAACCAATCGGGTATGATTTTGTCATGTAGCCGCCATAGACCATATTCATTGGATATATGCTTTTCAAACACAACATATTCGAGCACATCTTTGGCCAGAATTTCACTGCCATGCATAAGTCGTCCGAATCGATCGTATATGGCTAATAATTGCTGTGTATGAAAACGCACTGTTACCTGTGCGAAGAGGTTCTCTTTGGTAATTATATCGGTGTTGCGTGCATGCACCACTTTGGGCGGTTCCAGCGATTGTAAGAATTTCCAGTGTATGGTCTTGTCCCTTACATTGTGCATCATTTCGGGATAGCAACGCTCTGTAATTACTTCACGCAGCTGATGTTTTTTCTTGGTCGCCATCAAGTTATGCGCACTGATATAAATATCCTGTGCTTGCTGTGCAAATTTATCCGTATCAAAATCCTCTTCATAAGTACGTATCTTGCGCACGGCCAGCATGCTCTTGGATTTCTTCTCCAAGAATTCAAACTTTTGCTTCGCTCCTATTGTCGAAATAATGGACTTTTTACCGTCCCCCTCTGGCGGCACATATGGTTCGAAGATTCCACCCGTGCAGCTGATGTGAAAAGGTCGTTCTAGCCATGGACGAGGTGGCAATATTCCACGTTTCTTCATACGACTGCGCATCTCTTCTTTTGATACATCCTCCGGCTTTTCATCAAACTTCGGCAAGTCTATTTTAATGAACTTTTCTCTACGTAATTTCTTGAACTCCGGCTTCCAGTGCTTGGTCTGTCGATGTCTGACCTGCTGGACATTGAGAAGCGCTTGTAACCCAGGTGCTAGGAAACCAGGTTGCAGTACCTAGAAGAAACATGATTTGAGGTTAGTCGTTGTAGCTTGCTGAGATATTCCTGATTACCTGTAAAACTCTACTACAGCTCTTCACAGACCCAATTATTTCCATGATTTTATTTTATTGTTTAACTTTTTATAATTAATCTTTTGCCCAATTTTTATTGTACAATAATCTATGAAAATAATTCGAGATGTCTTTAATAAAAATAGTGACACTTTAACAGCTGCAAAATTCCTACCATTTATATCTTACTACTATTTTCGTTACACTAAAAAGTAACGAGTAATCATTGGTGACAGATTCGCTAGTTCGTGCAGTGGAAACACCTAAATTCAATTAAGCCTATATGACACTGGCTAGTTTTAGTATTTTTCAGCGCTTAAATTGTAAGTAAAGCGCAGTACGATAAATGCTCACTACAATTTTCCGTTGATATGACTGCCTACGCTATATGTGCAATCAAGCAAATCAAGCGCTAGAATATACAAAAATTTTCTACTTTTTCAGCTTCTACCAGCTTAAAATCACGAAAAAGTCATTGTGAATACCTTGTTACAGCAGAAAGAAGAACAAGATAAATATTTTGTGAAGCAGACATTCTGCATTTGTGCCGTTGTACCTTTTAATGCTGTTTTTGCATTTCAATTGGTTGCATTTAAATGTTTTTAATTGAAATAAAAAACAATTGCGCTGCTCGAGCTCGTAATTATTTTTAAATAATTCGTACAAGTTGTAGATTTTTGACACAAAATAAATTATATTTTTGTCGCAACAGCTGTTGAATTTTTCACAAAATTTTCTACAGACATCCCATTCACACAAGACATTGCTGTCTCTTTTATCCCTTGCTTGTTTAAAGATCTGAAAACAAGCAAGTGTCATATAGGCTTTAGCTTTTTCACAGTTTGAATACGCAGGTCTGTTATATTTACGATTTGTTATTTGTACGCCAACTAACGCAAGCGTACTTTGCTTTATTGTTGTTTTGCATGCAAACGCAAATACGCAGACACACGTAAATAAAAGTAGCCCTTGGACGTGTTTTTTTAACGGTATTTGACTATCGTTACGAAGATGTTAAGTGTAGTAAAAAACCACAAGAAAAAACGAATAAAGAACAATCTTATGGTGAACGGCGGTGTAGTAAGATCATTCGTCGTTGCGCATACAAAAATGGCTATGTGTAAAAATAAGACTTTTTTATTTATTTTACTGTTCAATAGCCATATGTATGTACAATTATATATCTTCTCTATAAAAATTACGATTTAACACTTCATTTAAACCTTCTTCGCAACGGAAATTGTAAGCTGCTTACATTTCGGTAGGCTTCATATAAAATGTATGTGCATGAACCAATTCTGATAGAAGCGCAACGCAACACGCATTCAATTAGGGTCTACTGTAAGTGTTCTGTCAGTTAGAAAATAAGACAGTGGTGCCACTGCAAAATATACAAACTTCAGAAATTTTGGCTATTATATAAAACTATTTTTTTATTATTTTGAATGGTGGAGTGGTTTTAGAGATAGGACCTCAACTTCGCATAAAATTTATTAAGAAATAGGAGTGAATATATCTCCTAAACTCAATGGTTTGCATTGAACTCCTTATATATCAGATACTGTAATAATCCCCACAGGTAATCAAATTTGTCATTCAAAGAGTTTTTAACGTAGTGACATCACTAACGATAAACGTCACAGCGTTGCGTAATTATTGAACACTGAGGTGCTCACAGTTTCAGAAATAACAAATGCTATAAATACGCTTTGAGGAGATTTATACAATGAAACTAATTACATGAGATTTTCTGAAGTTCTCTTTTCAAGTTTCATCTTCAAATTACATGATGAAACTGAGTTGCAGAGACTTTGCTCTGAAAATTCAATCAACGACGAAAATAAAAGAAAATATAAAAGAATAACGTCAAAAAGTTTCATGAAATCGCAGCCCGAGAGACTTTTTTCATTCACTTTCGTTTTCTACTCCGTACCCTCACTTTGACAGTCTCATGCAACTAGTTTCATTGTATAAATCCCCTCTTTGTTAATATACGCTTAAACTGTGAATACCCAGCTAGACAGCGCTAACAAGTTTACAAACATAACGTAAATAAATTTGGTGATTACTAATATACTCTTACATTGTTGTTTGATGTTAAACAAGGAAGGTTATATTTGTATATATTTCTTATTCTTTTTAACGAGCAAAACTAAAAAATAAATTAAAACACCAAAAACAACGCCAGCTAAGGAAGATTTATTAAAGACATAAAATTAAATTAAAAGAAAAATTTTAAAAAAGAAGTGAATCTAATGGAATTTGCACATCTAAATTTTGTTTCTGTACCTTTTTTTTGTAAATTTTATTTTTTTTTTATGTGCTTTTATGTTTGTGTTGTTTAGATAAATACTTTTATGTCTGTAATATATACATATTTTAAATAAAATTATTTTTATTCTTTATCTACCTATATTATTAATAGACGATTTAATGCAATTAAAAATATTTTAGATTAATTTTAAAAATATTAAAAAAATAAATAAAGTCGAAAAAATATAAAATGCAAAATAAAATTTAAAAAATGTGTTTGTTTTCTTTGACGCTCGTACCCGAGCATCTTTTCATTAGAAATCAGAGCTCTAACCAATACGCCACGCAGCAGAAGCGTCTTGCAGCCGCAAATTTTAAACTTATATAAACGGCTGAATTTGTTTATTTTTCCTTATGTAATTTTATATTGGTGTGCAAAGTGCAGCTAATGCCACGTTTCCATGTGATCTTCCAGTATCTTATCTTATCACATATCACCAATCACTTGCTATAAAGAGTGAGATGTATATATGTAATTCGGGAAATTTGTAAACAAATAATAAATTAATTAATTTTTGCAAGTTTCGAAATGTGGTGCTGTTCAGAATACAACTGCCGTTTACGCTCAAGTGTAGCAGATCGTCATGATGCAGATTGGACACAAATTTATAATTAAGGCATCGCATCTTTTTATTTCCTGCTCGATATCATATTCAGCATATATTAAAATTCGGAGAACTCTTTGAAGCGTTGGGGAAGATGATCTATCAGAGGACCAAACTAACTTCGCTTTAATGGCTTTCTGAGTGTCATGGAAAATGTGCACTCGGATAATCAATTCCATTGAAACTATGTCTGCCGCTAAGACTTAGATTAAATTATTATAACCACATGTAAACCATGAAAATTAATAAAAAACTGCTTCTGAAAAACAGGACGGTGTTTATTTACAAAATAAAATATAATGTTTACAAGACGTAAAATGCGGGCTCCAGGCCGAGCAGAAACACTTTTACTGACGCGATTAAAAAATGTAAGGCCCCACTAATGGGACTACTTTTCGGCGTGTAGACTGAGGCATTGGGACTTAAATTCAAAGAGTCAGAGTTCGGTGAACATCAAACAAACACTGATGTTGCTACCGACTAGGTTGCGACGCCAGCGCATTGCTGCTGTTTTTGTTGTGTTGTTGATTTTGTTGCTGCTGCTGGTGTTACTGTGCTGCAGAAACAACCCTTATTCTGGTGGCGCTTTGTTGCACATAAACGCCTTGTGTGTTTGCTGTTGGCAGGGTGCTGCTGCGGCCGCATTTGTACTGCTTAACATGCTTAACAAGGAAGATCCTGAACCAACACCAGCTCCTTACAGTGATCGTAGCAAAAGAGCTGGCGTCTGTGAAATTGCATTGTGGCAAGCAGAGCAAGTCAGTTGGCATGACAGCAAATAGTTGAGCGTTTTTGCTTTGATATTGAGCATTTCCTGACCCTTAGAAGGATGACGACCTGGGGGGAAAAGGTATAGTTTAGCTTTCGACGTGGAAAGGAACAATTAAAAACTTACTCTCTGCAATTTCATGCTGAAGTTTGTCTGTCGAATTATAGCCCGTTTCAAAAGAGAAGAACATTTTTTAGTTTCATTTTTCGATGCGCAGTGAAAAATTATTTTTAAAGCTAGAAAATTTTTTAGAGCGTAATTTCTTGCTCTTTTTGTTCTGTTCGCTGAACTTTATGCTTTTTTTGAGTGTTTTTTACTATTTTTCTATATATTTAAATGCGCAAACATTCAGAACAAATGATCGCACAAGTACGGTGTTGCACCGACAACCTGCAGCAACCTGCATCTTGTGAGAGAAATCAAATACAAATTACATAAAAAATAAATTATTTTCTCAAGAAAAAATTGTGAAGTGAAATTTCGGCTAACAAATTTTTTTTGACGCCCCCTTTTTTTCAATTTTGATTGGTTGATTTCGAAAAATAAAATTCAGTACTTCCGCAGCGCAGTTGCGATGAACAACAAAATTCAGGAATATAAATAAATTTTTTTTCATTCATTTTTCTGCTCAGAGAATATTCAATTTTTTTTTTAATGTCGACGAATCAGAATGAAGAACGCTCTCAAAATTATTTTCTTATTCTCAAACATGCGCGAAATTGTTCTTCTCTTTTGAAACGGGCTATAATAATATTGTTTATATTATTTTAAGAAATGTCATTCAAAATTAAAAACGCCATGTAGCTATAAAAACGGTTGTAAAATATTATAGCATGTGATACACTTTTATGGAAAAAGTTCAAAATTTTGAACTTTTTCTATCTCTAGTATCTCATGAAATCACAGAGGATATCACATGCTATAAAAATAGAAAATATATGCCTGATTCACACTTACATTAGCCAATCCTACAATAAAGGGCTTGCATGCGCATTCTTTCTTACACTCTCAAAAAAAAATTGTTAATTCTAACAATAAAATAACAACAATCTTGGTTAAAATAGCATCAACAATAGTAATAGTTGATTTCTTGTTAGAAATAACAATAAAAATTGTAAATTTTTAAAAATTAAATTTTGAAGGTTGTCTTGTCATTTATGAATGTAAAAATGTTAAAAACTTGTAAACGTCAAAAATGGAATGACAAAATTGAAACGTCAAAAATAAAATGTCAAAATTGAAACGTCAAAAATTGAATGTCAAAATTTAAACGTCAAAAATTAAATGTCAAAATTTAAACGTCAAAAATATGAAATCAAAAAATTATCTGTCAAAAATTAGACTTAAAACAATAAAAATCTTGTATTTAAAGCACTAATTTAGTTGGATTAATCTTTTAATTGGCTTCTATTTATTTTAATTTTTGTATGAGTAATAATCACTGAAAGTGGTTATAGCTTTTTTAGCGAGTGCACCAGTGTACCATCGGGATCTTCCTAGAGGAAAGAGAATGACTCTATTTTTTCAAGTCTGCACTTCAGTCTTTCGTCGGTTTCGTCTACGTCTTGCATAGCCAGACCAATTGGACTATCTAGTTCAATAAAAGAGAAATAAAATAAATAAAATTTTTTTATAAAAATAAGACGCACCTTCAATATTTAAAACCAAGATCTTAATCCACCTCCTCTCAATCCATATCACGATATCTTCAAAAAAAATCTGTAGGAAAAAATCTTGACATAACGCAAAACTTTAGAGTGACGTCGGTACAATCCCGAAGAAGTTCGTTAAAGATCACAAATTATGTTCAAACACCAAAGCACCTATCATGAAATATTAATAAACACCAAAATATGTTTCATACAAATGAGTTGAAATATAATCATTATATTTACCTTTATATTTGATAATTATTCTCCTCTTATTGAGAACATCAGCAGAAAAAATTATTTTTGAATTGTATGCTGCTGAATTGAAGTTTATATTTTTTCAATTAACAATTGAATTGCTGAATTCAACAATAAACAAAAATAACAAAAAATTTAACAATTGTACAATAAATATTGTCAATTTTTGAAAAGAAAAATTTAAAACTCAAATCAAAGGAAAATTTTAACAAGTGGATTGTTAAATTTATTAACAATTCTAATTGTTGAATTTTAACAATAATTTTTGGAGAGTGTACAAAAAATGTGATTTTTGGAGATCGTAGAAGATAGCATGGAAACGCGGCATAATAGTCTTTTTGTATGAAAAAACGTAGGTATCAGAAAGAGATGCAACATCACACGTATACAAAAAAAAACACGTTACCTTTTGCCCGACGTCTGAACAAAGGTAACAACCTTTGTATGGAAAATTTTATATGGGGGTAGCGCACTTTTTATTAGCGCTTGTGATAAATAACCAGTTATTTAACAGTTACCGTTCTGCCTGGGTAGGGGCTTTCGCATGGTCCAACAAATTGGATAGACATGGCATGTTGGACGACAAGTAGTACCATGCGTAAGCTTAAACGACGGTCGATCCAACATGTTGGATGAATATCAAAAATTTTTGATTTTTCTGCCGGTCCGTCCGACTTGTTGGACATGTAAACGAATGTTGGTCCAAAACGCTGCATTTTTCATTTCAAAAAAATTTTCAGCGAGTGAACAACGTACAATCAATGCATAGAAATTACTAACAAAATTTTAATGTGCGCGTTTATGTGTTTTTAAAAATAAAATTTTCTTTTATATAAAAAGAAAAAGATTTTCTTTTCATTTCTATGTCTTCTTCATCCCTCAAAACTTGATCAATTATTAGCTCACCCAAAAGTTGTAAACCCATTGCGGCGAAGTGTTCTGCTTGAGAGTTTGCAATTAATGATGTCGTCCAACAAGTTTAAGTCAGATAAAAACAATATATAATATATACTACTGTATTCATAAAGAAACACAGGATTTTACCAATAAGATCGATCGTCGGCCGATCAGAGTGAATGAAGAATTGTTCATTCGATTGTGCTAAAAAAGTGTTTCCACTACACGAATATCGTTCACGAAGATTTTGTTGCGAACCAATGTTCCGAACCTTGGTTCGTCGCAAATTGTTTCCACTGCCTGAGTGAACGAAGATTCCTTCGAGCAAGTGGAAACGCCTGGTTAAAGAAAGAATATTTTACGCTTAATCGCTTATTCCAGTTTTATCAAATTTTTTTAACAAACAAGTGTGCAGGAAAGATTTGAATTGCTGGTTTTAGTCAATTTCTTCTATATTGATAACATCCCATGAAAATTTTTTGTAAGGCCTTGTTTTTTATTCAATTCTGAAATGCATTACATAAATGCTAATGCAAGAATTCTAATTTAATCTGTACTAAATTCACGGCAATGCCTTCACCATCAAATTGAAAGTTGTTATTCAAATATTAATTTTAAGAAATTAGTTATTAACCCATTTTGGTCAGGACCCGAACGCGTTGGAATTTTCTAATGAAATTTTCAGGCTTTGTTGTTTTTGATCAAATTAAGAAAATTCCAGAGTTTCAGAATTTTTCCCATTTTCCGTTTTCCGGCTACAAGGTGGTCGAAAAATCGACCAATGGCCCAATGTGTATACAAAAATTTAAAAATTTAGAATAAATTATTTTAGCTTTAAATTCAGCATAATATGCCTTGAGAGTGTTCCTGTGAAGTTTAGTACCGAAAGAACATAGGGGCGCAGCACCTTCCACCTTCCAGAGTATTCCTTTGAAGTTTGGTACCGATATAACATCGGGGCGTGGCACCTTCCATGCAACTCTTATTTTCGATATCGAATAGCTTTGGAATTACATGTTTTGCAGCCACAAAATTCGGTATTCTAGCTCAATTTACACGTATTGTTTCAATGGAAATAATTTTACACACATTCAAACTTTTCGGTAAAAATTTCAAAATATAAGGTCACACATCAACGAATTCGAAACGAATATAAAATGTATTTACAGAAAATTAATACGGGCATTAGAAAATAGGATGTGAAGGGGTAGTAACGCGCGTAAGGTATCGCTAGTATAAAATTAATAAGTTATTATTTACATTTATTTATTTATTGGACATACTTTTAATGACTTTGATATTCATATTATGATATTGTACAAAAAATTTTGTGTGCAAATGTAAATTGCATTGTTTGCATATAAGTATATCTAAATGGTATGATTGTGGCATACAACGCATCTTCGAGGCTTATTCTCTAGTTGATATCAATGACGTGCTCAAGTTTGTTAACTTGAGGCAAACCGGCCGGTCTTTCCTATTCATCTATAGCTGAGTCTACTTTTGGATCCGCCACTTATAAGTTTCTTTCGATCTAAACTGTATTTGTGATATTGGCTTGTGTTTGTTTATTTTACCCACAAGACATTGCAATTTCCATGCATTCACTTTCGAATTGCCGATAGCATTTACCCACATTGACCACACCATTTCCTACTGCGAATGTCAACGCGATAGTTTGCGACCACATTGAAGTGTAAATTGACTCCACCCATATTGATATTATAGTTATATTCGTTTGAGTTATGACGACGTACTTCTTTCTCACACGATTATATCGGAGAGCAGACTTTATTGGCACAATGGAAATGTATTTACCAGCAATTGTTAATTGGGTGGTGTTGTAACAACGCACGAAGTTGAATTCATTCCTCTTGTCAAAAATGTTATCCACTTCCCCACGTTTTGCTGGGTTTGTCAATACCCGATTTGAACGTTGCCGATTGCAACCAAACGTTTGTACCAGTTGCATAAAATTTTCTCTCATTTGGCAAACAGAGCAATTGGTAGCAGTGTATCTTTCTGGATGGTCAACGTTGTGAAGAAGTCTCAAAACAACATATGCGCCAAGTCCAATGCCCATGTTGTAAGCTTCAACTGTGCCAGTCTAAGGTATAAAGAAAAACATGTACCCAACGATTGAGCACCAGTATTTGAATCTAAAATAGATTGATTTTTCTATAAACATTTTGCATGAATGTTTCCCAAAGTTGGGTACCATTTGTCAGTCAATTGACAATGCGAGCTTAACAATTCCATTAAATTTATTACATGTGAAAATGTTTAAATAAAGTATACATATTAGGCCAGTCGTCGAAAAATCGATCACCTATATTCCAACAAAAGTAGCACGTAGGTAAATTAACCTGAGATGTCCAAAACCGACTGATTCTCATAATTTAGTCTTATCGCTGTCTGCTTACGTAATAAGTTTTATTATTCATTTCATTTATTAGATTTTTTTTATTTTTTCAAAAATGGTCCAAAAAAGGTGTTTTTTTTTAAACGCTTACCTGAGTAAAATGGAAAATTTCTAAACTGTTATTTTTTTTCTTAATTTCCATTTAACCAAATTGTGTTTATGCGCAAAGAGTTCGAAAAAATTTAGAATAATTTTTCCAGAAATAAATTTCAAAGTTAGTGGTCGAAAAATCGACCAGCTGACCAAAATGGGTTAACCAACCGTTTTTTGCACTTAATCGTTTAAAGCGACAGCGCTTTCGTTCACCTCCAATGACATGCCTGTATAAAAAGAATGGGTTCTGTAAGCGAGAGGGTAAGCGATGAATTAAATTTTCTGGATTATTTTTTCGATTACATGTAAGCGAAGATTTTGCTGGGATATAATAAAAATCTTTAAAACAAAATAAATTGAAAAAAATAATGCATTAAAACAAGTGTCCGACCGAAACCAAAATTTTGGCCGAACCCGAAACCGAATTTCGGCCATTTTTGTAATATTCGGCCGAAACCGAAACTGAATGTGTACATGAAAATTGTTTTAAAAAACAAATTATTTTTTAAATTTTTTGTTAAAAGCTTTCAAAAACATAACAATTGAAGCATTATAATAACGTATATATACGATAAATATTCTTTTGCCTTTATTCATAAAAATTTACGAGCCTCTTATAAAGCCTTTACAAAAAAAAAATTTCAAAAACAGTATTTATAAACGTCCAATAACGACAAAAATCTCTTATAAAGGCTTCTTAAATGAGTAACCTTCAATTAACCCTTGATAAAGCCTTTTTTTAAAATTTTTACTCTAATGTGAGCACAAATATTGTCAAAAATACTTCAAACTGCTTCAAAAAATATGAAAACATTTCAAAATATTGAAAATAAAAATTATAAGTGACAATTTTTTCAGAGAAGAACATAGATTAAACATTTTTTTGACTGTTTGCATTTCAAAATATTGATGAAATTATGACAAATAAACAAAAAATTATTGAATTTATCAAATTCACAAACCATTCTTGACACTGTTCCCATTTCAAATTGAGAGTGTTCCTATTTTAGCAAATAAGCTGAGACAATACTTTTATGAATAACAAAATTTTAAAAAGCATTTAATCTCTAAAAAGCTTTTAGACTATTGAGCACTTTAAATCTATTTCAAGATATTTTTATGAATAATACCGTTTGAATATTAATGTTCAACTTTAAAATAATAAATAAAGAGAAAATTTTAATGCCACTTTAAGGAACTTTTTAGTATTTAAAGTCAAATAACTTAATATTAGAATCTAAAAAAACTACATTTATCGTTTTGTGCTGGACTCAACTCACACGGTCAATCAAATGACTGAATTTCACGGTTTTGTTCTACTTAACACCATTAAAAATTTTGATGAAAGCGAACTCACATCTACCATTGAAATATATGTAAAAACCGAATAAGTAGTGTCCGATCAAATATTCGGTTTCGGTTTCGGTTTCGGCCATATTGATGCCGAATAGCCGAAACTGATTGAAAGGGCCGAAACTGGCCGAAACCGAAACCGAATATTCGGTCGGACACTATTATTACATTACGTATATTTCAAACCAACATTTATTGATAGCTTAGATCGCCAGTAATATAGTGCGTTTTATCAGTTATCAACACTGATTCAGTTTGACGTTACATTTCTAAACACCTCCCGAGTACAATTGCTGAGTTGTCAACACGACGGCGACTACTGTCAATTAACGTTGAAATAAATTTTTCTTGGTGTGGTCAATTGGGTTATTTTTATAAATTAAAGTTTTTAATAACCAAAATGTCGAAAGATACCAATCCGAAGGATGCAATAATTAAAGCAGCCTATGCGGATGTCAACAAATTTGGACAGAATGGCGAGTTTGAGAAAGCAATGAAGGCAGTCAACCGCAGTGAGTATACTAGAAATTTGGAAACCAATACTTTGGTATATGTATTAGTACCAAATAGCATAAAAATGCGTTTTTTGGTTCCTAATTTTCTAAAACAATTAACTTACTTTCATACCACTAGTTCTCGGTGTTGCATCTGACGATCAGACGGCACTGCACTGCAAGGTCATATGCTTGATACAGATCTCCAAGTTTGAGGAAGCCTTTAAGTTTATTGAAAAGAATAAACTTACGGACTTGGTGTTCGAACGTGCATACTGCGAGTATCGCCTAAATAAACCGGAGAATGCTTTGCGTACCATTGATGGCTCTGGTATCAGTCAATTGCCACCAAATCTGAAAGAGTTGCGCACACAGGTGTTTTATCGTTTGGAGAGGTACGAAGAGTGCTTTGAGTCCTACAAGGATATTATTAAGAATACCAACGATGACTATGAAGATGAGCGACGCACTAATCTAAGTGCAGTGGCAGCTAATTTGGCTCTCGATGAGGTAAGCAAGAAACTACCTAAATAATGATTTTATATATATCAATAAAAATCTTTTCAATCAGACAAGGAAAATTCCGGATATACCCGAGGAGACTTATGAGCAGTACTTTAACGGTTCTTGCGTGCTTTCTAACCGTCATAAATATGTCGAAGCCGAGCGCAAGTTGCGTGCTAGCGAAAAAATATGTCGTGAAACTCTCGAAGAAGATGGCGCTAGCGAAGAAGAGATACGCGAAGAATTGGATATTATACGTGTGCAGCTAGCTTATTGCTTACAAATGCAGGGCAAACAAAAAGAAGCTTCCACCATTTATGCTGAATGTCTTAAGAACAAACCCAAAGATCCAGCTTTGGTTGCAGTTGCTAGCAATAACTCAGTTGTTATTAATAAGGATCAAAACGTTTTCGATTCAAAGAAGAAAATACGTTCGGCCATGGCTGATGCATGCGAGCCAAAGCTGACATCGCGTCAAAAGAAAGCTATAGCACTCAACAACTGTCTGCTGGCATTGTTTACCAGTGCTAGCGATCAGGTGCAGCAGTTCTGTGAGAAGCTAGTGCAGCAATATCCGGATTTAGAATTTCAATCTTTGCTTATACGATGCTCGCAGCTTTGTAAAGATCGAAAGCACAAGGAGGCAGTGGAACTTTTGAATAAGTACGCAGCAACAAACAAGGAGCAGGCCTTCGCCTCCAAGTTTGTCATAGTGCAGCTGTTGTTGTCGCAGGTAGGTGTTTTCTGAGTGATTTTATATTCCTGTAGATGCTTTTATTTTAAATTCTTACCAACAGGGTAATCGCAAAGAAGCCATCGATATTTTACTCTCGCTGGGTGAAGCTAAATATAAACCGGGCGTTGTGTCCGCTTTGGTAACGCTCTATCTGGGCACCGACAACAAGCCAGCAGCATCAGAGCTGCTTAAATCTGCCGTTGACTGGTATAAAAAGAACAACGTAAGCATTCTAGATTTGATAAACTTTTTTCGACCTTGAAAGTTGTTTGAGTTTTTTACAATACGTGTTGGCTTTTTAGGAAAGCAGCGGTGATTTGACAGACATGTGGCGTCAAGCCGCAGAGTTTCATTTACGCGGTGGAGCCACCGAAACAGCAGCCAGTTCGCTTGAAGAATTGCTCAAGCTTAATCCAAACGATATGAAGGTATTGGCACAACTGGTCATTGCCTATGCGCAGTTTAATCCAAAGCGCGCTTTAGAAATAAGCAAAAAATTGCCTAAACTAGAGACGTTAACCACAACTTCGGAGATCGATGCACTCGAAGCAGCCAATTGGGTCATGTCCACCAAGGCAGCAAAGAAGTCTGCAAATGCGAAGATCGAACAATCGCCCGGAACACCCGCAGTCGAGAAGCGCAAGAGTAGTCATCGCAAGCGCAAAGGTAAGTTACCCAAAAACTACAATGCTGAGGTAGCGCCCGATCCTGAGCGTTGGCTGCCGAAGTATGAGCGTACTGGCTTCCGCAAGAAGCGTGATCGTCGTGCCAAGGATATCATCAAGGGATCGCAGGGCATGTCAACAGGAGCAGCTGAACAATAGTATGTATATAAGTACTCTTCTATTTATACTTTGACTGAATGATTTCATAATCTTTCAGTGATATGTCGAATCGTGCTAATTTGGGCAAGAATTCGCCTGCAACTCCGGTGTATCAGGAGACCACACCAGGACCTAGACAGCAGCATCGTAAAGGCGGTCATAAAAAGAAGAAAGGCGGCAGATTTTAAACGCTTTTCTTATACGTTAACCATTTCCTATCTTCAAAGTGTTATTTTTTTATTGTGCATGTTACAATTTTATAGATTTTTAAAAAAATTCCATTTATACATTATGAAGATAATAAAAGCAACCTACTAACTATATCTAGTAGAGCTAGTGTCTTTTTCACGCTTGCTACTCCTCATTGTCGTCATCTTTAGAATTCGTCGCATTCTGTTTATCCGCTGTTGCGTCGTCTTTGCGTGCTTCATACGAGTGCATGGAAAGACTTTCCATCCAATTCAGTAACGACAGTTCTTCGTGCTCTGTCTTATAAATGTTTGCAAAGATATATTTTTCAATAAACGCCTTTATGGTCTCCTCTTGCGCCAGCCAGGTGAGCGGTTTGTGTATACCGTCATTACCATAACGATCGTTGTAGCGCTCATAGTGTACAGTATCCAGTACCAAGCCCAAGCCGGGCGCCATTGGCAGGTCTAAACGTTCCTCCGAGAAAGCACGCTCCAATGTAGCGGTTGAAGTATTGCCACGCACAATAGCTATAACTAGGCCAACCATTTTGCGTATTTGATGTAGCATAAAACTTTGTCCTTTCACCTTTATAGTTGCAAATTCTATGCCCTGTGGACTAATAAACGGTTCGCCACATTCAAACAACATTATGAAGCGTTTGGCGGATGGATCGAGGAAATTTCTGCAACATAATTTAGATTTAAAGTTTACCCATAAGGCAAATTTATTAAGCTTACTTGCGACTCGTAAAGTTGTGAAAATTTTTTGTGCCCTCGTACATCTTTAGCACTTCTTGCACTTTTTTCAGTGTTTCGCTATCAATACGGTAGTCGGAAAAATGATAGGTATCCGCTATGCTGGCAAACGCAATTGTGGGCAGCGTGTAGGTGTAGGTGCGGGCATTACATTTATCCTTGGCATTGAAACCTTTGGTTACGCGCTCTGCGCCAAACAAACGTATTTGTTCCGGAAGATCTGCATTCAAAGCTTCAATGTTGAGATCTTCCGCTAATTATACGAGTTAGCATGTAAAGTTTTAAACTAAAAAAAAACAAGAACACACAACTTACGCAACTTAACAGAGCACACCTGCCGTGCTGCTGACACACCCTTGTCAGTACGCGCTGCGCGCTGAAAGCAAGCTTGCTGTGCTTGATCGTAACTATCATCGCTTATCCACTTATGTTTCAGCATTGCTTTGAATAGCTCTTCCTCAATGGTAGCCATGCCTGGATTGCGTTGCATGCCAAAGTAGTTAGCTCCCGAATAACCCAGCAATAAAGCCGTCTTTTTGCGTTTCACCCGATCAGCTGGATCGAATGCAGCTCGTTTTTTGGCGATTTCTTCATCGACTGCTTCTTGGGTTTTGTATTCAACCCATTTGCGCTTTTTAAGATTACCTTTATATTGCTTCATCTTGTGTTCTTTTACTTTGACATCATCATCAATGACCGCCTTCTTTTCTTCTTCCAAACATTCCAATTTATCCAGCGCTTCGGACATGGCAGCAGCAAAACTTTTTTGTCTTATTGCAGGCAAACAGTGGTTCAGAGTTTTTAAGTGTTCTATAGAAAATATATTAAAGCGAGGCTCTTTCAAAAAATATAGTATGCGGATTCACCTGCCTTCAAAAACCTTTGGAACCGAGAATTAATAAACATTACTTTATTAAACTAATCGAATAATTAAACAAATTCCGTAAACCTGAAAATATAAACACACATGTGCTGTATCGGCCAGTGATGAAAGTTAGCTCGAAGCGTACTATTGTACTATTTCAAATACGCTTTTTATTTGACAGTATGAAGTATAGTACTAGCATCATTTTATGTGAGAATACTTTTTATCATGGTAGAATTATTTCAAGGAAGTATTGACGTTTATTTTGAAAACTTTTATCTGTCAAAAAAATATAACCAAGAAGAGAACGGTCACAATTCGCCATTGTATACAATTAATTTAGCGAGTTTTCTCACTTTTCCCTTTCCTTCTATTCTGAACAAAAACTCGAAGCGGAATTTTTCGATTTCCACTTTCCTCCTATTCTAATCAATTCTCGTGAAAATTTCGCCAGTGAAAAAAGTAGGCATAACGAAGGATAAAGTAAATGAGAATGAATTGACATTTGATGCTAATTTTTCCGCCAAAAATTTTTTAGTGAGTTTGAAAGAAATGCTAGTATTTTACTTTTATTGAAGTAAATAAATTAATAAATTTGAATATAAGGTCGAAAACAACATATAAGCAGCAACTTTCATCGGAATTTTAGTTGCGTTTTGCAATTTGATTTCGAAATTTGAAATTATTTTTCACTTTTTTCTTCTCACCAAATATTGCAAATATTTCAAGATAATTGCATTTAAAGTAATGGTAATTGTGCATATTGTATGATTTTGAGCCTGACTAGCCTGCCAAAAAAAAAATATTGGATTTGCTTGAAATTTTCACAGTATGTTTCCAATATTAGCGGTATTCACGATCTGGAGTTTTTGTAGTATTTTTAGTAAATTAAAAAGAATTTGCTACAGATTGTAAGCACTTTTACAATGTAGTGCTGCCATAAACCGTCAAGTCAGCTGTTTGTCAAATACGCAAATACTATGCCAAATTTACAATAGGGTTTTACCATTGTAAAATTAGTATTTATAGTATTTGGAAAATGTATATGTTTTGTTTGTGTACAATTGTCCAATTTACTAAAAAAATCAAACTTATCAAATATACAGAATACAAGACCATAAACTCCAGATCGTGAATACCGCTATTAAATTAGTTCAAAACAAAAACAAACAAATTGGCCATTTCAGCCCTTGAAAGGACCGAGAACTGGACCTACATGTTTTATGCCGACTCCGAACGGCTGAAGTTCATGTTCTCAAGAAGCTTATACTATGTTCACACTGAGATCAAATTAGGTAATTTCGTGAGATAATTTCGAAATTGTGCAAAAGTGTTCACACTAGGCTTGGATAATTTCGTTTGACGTTTGATTTATTTTTTTGTCTATTCGTTACTGGCCACATTCAGCACTCTCAACAGTTGCCAACTTAAATGTTGAATTAAAAATAGAAAATTCTTACTCAAAGTAAGATTTCAAAATTATTTCGCACATAGCCGTAAATCTTATCAATTGTACAACTTTAATTTATTGAAAACATCGCTCACCTATGTTTCACTAAATGGGTTGCTAACCGAAGGGTCAAAACAGCTAAGTATCTGAATGTGGCCATTATCATTTGCCATGTATAATTTTGACGGCTCAGCTGAAATGGATAACAAGATTGTTAATACGTCACAAAAAGGCTGTGTTTAATCAACACTATATTCAGATTTCAGGGTTGCAAGTGCATTTTTGCCTAATTTCGTGAGTAATTTAAACGAAATTACCTTGTTTGAGGTAATTTTCAAATCAACAAATTGTATGGGAAATTACCATACTTTTTAGATCATTTCAGTCGAAATTACACAAAAGCTCGAAATTACCTAATTTGATCTCAGTGTGAACATAGTATTACATGGCATTATTTACTCTCTGAGGTTTGCCATTGTCTGCAGAGGGTGGTGACAGCAAAACACAATAATCAACAAGATTTGTCTCTGCTTTCGGAGGCTCCTTCAACGAGTACTATGCAAATGCAATCTAACATTCAAAAAGTGACAATGTTGAGAAGACATTCCAAAGCAACTAAAACACTAAGTTGTTGAAAGACTTTTTCAAATATACCATTATGTTACAAATGTCCACAGCCTCATGAATATTAAGTTCCTTTTAAATTTAAGACTGATTCTTTAAAAGTTAAAATTTAAGTGTTATTTTTAACCTTGTATTTTTCGAGGAAAAATAAAGGTTCTTTTGACTTTTATTTTATCTTTAATTTTTTCGGTCAAAATTATCAAGCAATTTGTGTTTTTTTTAAAGGCCGCTTGACAGATTGGACTGTTGACACCATGTGTAAAATGTCTTACCGATGAGATGAAAATAATGGTGTCAACATTTTTTTAGTCGGTAAAATGACTTGAACAAATATAAACTACCTGATATTTTTGACCAAAAATATAAATGGCAGAAAATAACTGTTATTTTCGACCGATAAAATAAAAGTCAAAAGTATAAAAAAAATATAAGGCTCAAAATAACTTTTATTTTTGTCGGAAAAAAAAACAAAGAGATAAAAGTTAATATGTGATACTTTCGATAAAAACCAAAGCCGATACGGCCCCTGGATGCAAATATTGAATCAACATATTATTATTCCATTTCGTATTGATTGAATTTCTTTTCAGATACTTTCTCTCTCTATTTCACACTAAAATCTCTCTAATACTATGTTCACACTGAGATCAAATTAGGTAATTTCGTGAGATAATTTCGAAATTGCACAAAAGTGTTCACACTAGTCTTGGATAATTTCGTTTGACGTTTGATTTATTTTTTGTCAATTTAATACTGGCCACATTCAGCACTCTCAACAGTTGCCAACTTAAATGTTGAATTAATAATAGAAAATTCTTACTCAAAGTAAGTTTGCAAAATTATTTCGCACATAGCCGTAAATCTTATCAATTGTACAACTTTAATTCATTGAAAACATCGCTCACCTAAGTTTCACGGAATGGGTTTCAAGCCGAAGGGTCAAAACAGCTAAGTATCTGAATGTGGCCATTATCATGTGTCATGTATACTTGACGGCTCAGCTGAAATGGATAACAAGATTGTTAATACGTCACAAGAAGGCTGTGTTTAATCCACACTATATTCAGATTTCAGGGTTGCAAGTGCATTTTTGCCTAATTTCGTGAGTAATATAAACGAAATTACCTTGTATGAGGTAATTTCCAAATCAACAAATTGTATGGGAAATCACCATAGTTTTTAGATAATTTCAGTCGAAATTACACAAAAGCTCGAAATTACCTAATTTGATCTCAGTGTGAACATAGTATTATTTCTTACTGTTAAAGAAGTTTCACTTCTGCCACGTGTACGTTGCTACGCGCGAGTTTTTTTATTGAAAAAAACTTTTCGTCGCGGCTGGGTATCGAACCCAGGCTCCGAGCATGCTAAGCCACACACTTAACCTGCATGCCACGGTCATCACTACAATTCGAAATTATCACTATAATTTCTAATAGCAAAGTGAAAAATAAAATAATTATGTCTGGAAGAAAAAGATCATTGTCGAATAGTTATTCAAAAACTCTGCAAGCTTAAAGTATTTTTACATTTTAGGCGCATTTTAATATTATGAATGTGTTAGTAGAAAAATGATGATGAGTAGTGCGAGGACTGCTATGAGGCTGGAGAAATTTTTTTGAGAAATAATTTTTGAACTCATTAAAGAATTGAGTTATTATAAAAATTATTGTTTTATTAACTGTTGTTAATTAATATGTTGCAATTTAAGTTTACTTTCGTTACATAATTTCATACTTTGCTATAAACACAGCTTAAAGTGATATTTTAAGCAGCTTTGAGGTATTTCATTGACTTGCGGTAATTTTGTGGTAATTTGCACAATTTTGAGGTAATTTGAGGTATTTCATTGACTTGCGGTAATTTTGTGGTAATTTGCACGATTTTGAGGTAATTTGATGTATTTTTGCCGTGTGGTAATTTGAGAGAATTAAATGCGAGAATAAGGTAATTTATGAGGTATATTCATCTGACAACGCTGCCACTACCAAAAATAAAAACGTATTCTAAATAGTATGAAAGTTCTTTTCGTTGCATATCTGTTCTTAGCCCATCAGCAACAGCTGTGCAAAGTATTTTTGCATTTATTAATTTCTGCTAATGTGTTGTAAATTACTCGGTTATGGATAAATAAAGCATTTAAATTCTTGGTGAAAATTGACGAGGATAGCCTCGGAAGCTTCAGTAAAATTATGAGGGCTTTGAGCTTCAGTATCGGCCAGGAAACTAACGGAAAGCTTCAAGAAAATAGTAAAACACAAATGTTCATTCGAAGATTCATCCCAATAATTCCTCTAATGTCAAACTAAGATATACTTAAATTAAATAAATCTTGGTCAAGATTGAGAAAGGTTGGAACAACCACAATGTATATATTCTCACACAAAGCGAAAGATCAAGTAAAGTAGGACTTTAATAATAGAATATAATTTGGAACATAAAATTAACCGAATAGACACGGTTAATATATAGTTCTATATATTTAAACAAAATCTACAATGTCAATCCTTCATAAGTCATTCAATAAGAGTTGAGAGAAATGCTTTGATGCTATGAAATTAAGCCTATTTTATAGGAATTCACTGATAATTTTTTATTATGTATACATTTTTATAAAAACAAGAATAAAATATGTGTTGAAATTAAATTAAATTCGACAATAGTTTTTTTAATCATAAACTTGATTATATGTATTATTCAAAAATAGGTTTTGTTACAAGATTTAATTTTTAATTTTATGTTAATGTAATTTTTAATTTATATTAAATATAAATATGATTTTTACATTATGTATTGTTTAATGATTCCATGTTAAGCATCACTTTCATTAGTAATGGCTGCTTTCTTTTTTTTGCAATTTTTTTGTAAAAGCAAATTCTCTTTTTTCATTTTTAAATTTTTAATTTCGATTTCTCTATTTCTTATTTCCTCATTTTTAATTTTTAGTTCTTCATCTTTAATTTTTAATGAATTTTTATGAATTTCATTTTCATAATAACTTAATTGAAGTTTGCTTTCTCTTATTTCTAATTCTTTTTCTTGTAATTTTAACTCTTTTTCTTTTAATTTTAATTCGTTAACATAAAATTCCAATTTCTGTTTTAAATTTCTAATATCGTCAAACAATTTCATTTTTCTTGGCGTCATGGAGCTTAGACTTGCATCTGTTTGGACCATTCGGCCCACAACAGCCATTAATTTTTTTTCATTATATTCGATCGGCATTTGTTCTTTACAATAAAGTCTGTCAATTGCTTGTGAATCAAGAATTGAAGATCGTTGAACTGAATCTAAGGACTGTTGAAGAAGAGGTTTATGTTGGTTGGATGAACTATTTTCAGCTGGTGATCCAGATTCCATAGTTGTAGAAGTATCTATAGGAAGAACATTTAAGCGACAACTATCCGTTTTTACTTCTGGATCAATTTTTAATTGAACTGCAGGTGATTCTAAATTAACTAAATCTACGGACTGCTGAAGAAGAGGTTTATGCTGGCTAGAAGAACTATTTTCAACAGGTGATCCAGATTCAATAGCTGTAGAAGTAAGTGTGGGAAGAATATTTAAACGACAATTATTCGTTTTTACTACTGGGTCAGTTTTTAATTTAACTGTAGGTAATTCTATATTAACTGAATCCAGGGACTGCTGAAGAAGAGGTTTATGCTGGTTGGATGAACTATTTTCAGCAGGTGATCCAGATTCAATAGTTATAGAAGTACGTGTAGGAAGAACATTTAAACGACAACTATTCGTTTTTATTGCTGGATCAATTTTTAATTTAACTGCAGGCAATTCTGTATTTACTGAATTCAGAGACTGCTGAAGAAGAGGTTTATGCTGGTTGGATGAACTATTTTCAGCAGGTGATCCAGATTCAATAGTAGTAGAAGTACGTGTAGGAAGGACATTTAAACAACTATTCGTTTTTACTGCTGGATGAATTTTCAATTTACCTGCAGGTAATTCTAAATTAACTGAATCTAAGGACAGGTGAAGAAGAGATTTATGCTGGTTTGATGAACTATTTTGAGCAGATGATCCAGATTCAATAGTTGTAGAAGAAAGTGTAGGAAGAACATTTAAACGTAAACTATTCGCTTTTACTGCTGGATCAATTTGTAATTTAACTGTAGGTAATTTTAAATTAACATTTAAATTGTGGTCAGGAACAGCATTCCGGTGGAGTCTATTGTAGCCACGCATTTTATAAGAAAAATGCCTGTGGCAAGCATGCAATGTCTTCTGATGTTCTTCGTAGGGCTCATTTACACCTAGAAGTCTCAGCCATTCCTTTCTTCTATAAGTAGAAAAGGAGAAAAAAATAAAGAAAAATATTTTAGGAATGTTTTAATAACAAACATAATTAAATTAATGTAATATAATTCATAACACAAATAATACCACAAAATAAACAATAATAGAAAACAACAAACGGAAATCTGTTAATTTCCGCAACCATGACCGTGACCGATATGGTGACCGATATGGTCTCAGTAATAAGGAAACAATAATTGATGTTGAAATAAATTAGAAAATGTCTGTTTGCATGAAAATTTAAAATAAGAATTCAAATTAAGCCAAGAAAAATAAAATAGCTAAAATTATGTTTTTTTGAGTTAAGTGACTACGTGGGTTTAAAATTTTTAAAGCAAGTCATACAAAGTTTTACTAAATAGTAATATTCTCGCCAAATTTTAAATGGATTGGAGTAATATTCTTAGAGATAGGTTAGATTAGCCTTTGAAAGTTCCGCCCATCAGATTACGTTATACTGAATTAAAACCTTCAATTGCGTTTTTTTTCGAAATTTAGTTTTGAAAGCGGAAATCATGACAATTTCTCAAAAAATTATGAAAAGATCTTGATCAAATTTGGCACATTTCCTCAAGATTATATTATCTAGTGCTTGAACGAAATACCTTTTTGAAAAAAGGCTGTTTCTTTCTTTACTACAATACTTAAAAAAAGTTGATTGTTTTAGTTTCAGATGAATCTGTCAGTAGTAATACTGAGAACGTCGCAATAACTCTTTTCTAATGGGTCAAGGATAATGAAGTCACAATTGCATAAATTTTCAAAATTTGTACATGACATTTTCACCAAGTACTTGTCAACTGTACATCTTTGATATGTAAAATTGTTAGATTTGTTTGAATATCTCTTCTTATACAAAAACAACAACAAATTGACCATTACAACCCTTGAAAGGACTTTGACCGGGCTTGTTATACATGTTAATACACAGTTGACCGAGGACTGGGCCTACATGTTGTATGCAGACTCCGGAAGGCTGGCTCAAGTTCATGGTCACAAGATGAACACACATAAGAATCACAAGAATCTTAAAATTTCTTTGTTTACAAAGGTTTGTCATTGTCTGCAGAGGTTAGACGGATTTGTAGTTGTTAACACGATATGAATGGAATTGTTGACACCATTCACAGGTAATCTCACATGATTTTCTGTTTGCAGATAGTTTGCCGCCAATATGCAGCCGTTACAAATAATGAAATTCGGATAGTTTGACACCAATTCGCAGCTTTTGCATTGGTTTAATAATTATACAATATATTGAATTCTTAGTACATTCACTTACCTCTCTGAACCTTCCGGCTTTTTTCCATCTGGAATCTGAAAGAAGGGTCCACCTGCATTACATCCGACCACACATTTCCTGGTAGCCATCACTCACTTTACTTTCACTAAAAACTGTTCAGGCCGTGGTGAAATTTTTTGAAGACAGTGAAATTTCAGCCAGTAATTAATTCAGAAACTGTTTAAAGACGACGAATTTTTCTAAAATAGCTGAGTTTGGCTAAAAATTATGAACACAACAAAGGTTGACTTTAATTTGACATAAGACTCACATAATGCTATCTCTTTCATACGGGAGTGTGCATTTTTTTGGTGCAGTTTCTTTATCCACTGTTGCCATATTAATGAGTTTTTTTTCCTAAATTTACTTGATTTTTTCGGTTTAGAAAATCTTTTCGGTGGCAGAAATCTTTCTCAGATAACTTTAGTGGATTTTAATTTTCTGTTAATGTGTTTTGGGTTTTTAAGTGGTTTAAAAAGTGGTTGTGGTGATTGTGGCATGCAGGTTATGTGTGTGGCTTAGCATGCTCGGAACCGGAGTTCGATCCCCGGCGAAAAGTTTTTACAATAAAAAAATTTTTCTTATCGGTCACCACCTCTCTGCAGACAATGGCAAACCTCAGAGAGTAAATAATGTCATCTAAAGCTTCTTGAGAACATGAACTTTAGCCGTGCGGTGTCAGCATAAAACATGTAGGTCCAGTTCTCGGTCAATTGTGTGCAAACATTTGATAACACACACAATACAATTGATCATAAGAAGCTCGGTCTAAGTCCTTTCAAGGGCTGAAATGGCCAAATCACCACTCCGCTAAGGTTTCAATACAATCTGGAGATGTTCGATGTTCAAAAACATTGATTGTTTATCGAACAAAAACAAAAGAACATCGATGTTGGCCAATATCGTTGTTTTTGCGTACATAGCTATAAATAAAAACAGTGTAAAATCACAGAATTTATTTATTTAGAAAATAAATTATTTCGATATCATTTAGGGTATTCACTAGAGTGGGTCGGCCTCCATACAAAAAAAAAAGTTTGAAAAAACCACCCCCTATTTTAAAGTTGACCTCGAGAAGATTCCGAATACAAAAATTTTTTTTTTTTTGACCACCGGAAAAACAGCCAAAATGGTCTTTTTTGCATAACTTAAGCATTACATGTCAGATTTTAAAAAATTATGTGTCGTTCAAAAGAGCTTTACGAGCACTACAATGTCTTCTTAGAACATTTTTATTTTTGAGGTCATATTCATTTAGTAAGCCCCATTAGTCCGATTTATCCCCCTAAAATTTCTTTTTTTTCCCCATTTAATTAAACTCCTTCAAATTTGTTTAATTTGTGTTGAAAAAATTATTTATTAAGTTTAAAAACAAAGAAGTTATAATAGTTCAAATATTTGATAAAATCCTTTTTTTTATAAAAAATTTTCTTTTAGTTTAGTCAATCCTCTCAGGGATCAATCCGGAATCCTCTCGAGGTCAACTTTAAAATAGGGGGTGGTTTTTTCATACTTTTTTTTTCGACCCACTCTAGTATTCACTTCAACGCTGAAATTTCCGAAATCTGAAATTTACGAAAATTTCAGTGCAATTGTTGTTGTTTTGGTTTTCCGAAGTTTGCTTAAATTTAATCATCTATTGAGTTGATGAAAATTAATCGTCGTAAATTTGCGGAGAAAAGATCTGTTCAGTAGTGGAATTCCCAAACGGCTAAGCAACGATATTCGGTGTCGTTAGCTTGTGAAAACTGTCATTTTTTATTAAACTGGCACGCACAATGAACGATATCGACAACGATTATCGATCGTTAACTTTTGGTAATTCCACTACAGTAGTCGTTAGTAGACCTGTTCGATTGGTGTGAGTCATTGTGAACATGTAAAATATGATAAGAAGAAGAACATTTTGTCTGCTCCCATATAAATTCGTCAAATTAAGCATCGTATTTAGTTTATTATGCAATAACTAAATTATTAATTAAGAATAATTAAGACGGCAAACAATATTTTTTTTTAACAAAAGGTAGGCACGATTTATTTTTTTGTTGGCGATCGATAAAAGCCAGCTATGGTGACTTTCATGCTGACAGAAGCATAAAAAAAATCAAAAACGGTCACTCACTTCAACTCGTCGGAAATTTGCGATTTCAAAAATTTCAGCGTTGAAGTGAATACCCTAATTATAAATTTCAATATTTCTTGGCTGTAAAAACAGTAAGAAAGCCAGCTTTAGAAATACTTTGTGTAAACATTCATACAAGAGTGAAATTTAAAGATGTTGATTATGTGTTCGTGACATCGATGTTACTATGTTTGAGATAGGAGATTATCGATGTATTATATCGATATCGATTTTTTTGTCATTAACATTGATGAGTATCAAAAATCTATTATCATCGAATATCTCTAATACAACCCTGGTCACACAAAGACTACAGAGGTTTTTTTATTTGTGTGACAGAAAATCAGAAATGTTTGCCAACAAGCCAACAGGTTTGGCAAATTTACGAACATACTTCTTAATAAGTGAACTTGTGTCGAAATGTTTGCCGTCTTTCACACAAGATCGCAGATGTGAATGCTGCGGCATGACACGAAAGTTTTATGTTAACAGCACGTATAAGATAATTGTGAAATTTGGGCAGGGGCTAGATTCCATAAATATGGAAAAACTCAGTGTATATTGAGATTCACTTTCACATGCAGTGTACACATTTTCATTTCAAGTGATTCTGTAATCTCAAATTAACACTGTTGTGCTGAATGCAAATAAATGTTAGCGGAATGAAGAAGAAGCACCGTTGAATGATTATTGATAGCTTTAAGCCATTAAAGGGGTTCAGCTAGATAGGGTTTAAGCCATTTTTTAAGGGCAAATTCTTCTTAATACAATTACGCAACGCAATCGGAAGCACAGAGCTTAATAGAAGCACACAGCACACACTTGTGGCTATACGCGTCACTATATAAACGTAATTGATTGAATACCATTAGTATTCTTTGGTTTTTGTATATACCGTGATCAATCAAATCAGTGGAATTTTATAGTGTGCATAAATTTACGCACTCATAATTATTAAAGCCAGTCAGTGTCATAACGTTATTAGGCTTCCTCGGTTGATTCGGAGTTGAAATTCATAGCAAAACTAGGTTGTTGTCAATAATAGGATTACATATTTGAATTTTATAATTTTGTATACCAAGGATATGTAACTTCGGCTAGTGGCAATAATTGGGTCGATTTGTTGAAAATTTTTTTTTTTTTATTACAACTTTTTATTTGCTTCTCATGCACCCTTTGTGAACGATGAAAAATGGCAACGCTATAAAGAAAATGTTATCTGCTGTCAAATGAATTTCCTCTGCTAAAAATTTTAGTGAGAAGTGCAGCGACAGTGAATAATTTTATTATTCATAATTTTGTTAAAGACGATATAAAATGTTAAAACTGTGTGTTTATAAACTGTTTTGCGTAGTAAATAATTAAGAAAAATAAATTGTTCAAACGTAGGTTTAAGTAAACAACAAGGGGCAAAAAAAAGTTGCATCAGCAACAAACTGCTGGAAAAGTGTGGAAAACCCAACGTTGAAAAGTGCTAAAGTATCTTTTGGGGGGAGGAGGAAAAACGGGAAATACACCACACAGCCAGGAAAACGATTGCAGCAGCTGCCAGCAAAATGAGACACGAATTGAATATTTTAATAATTTCCATATTTTGCGTCATTATTTCAGGTGAGCTAAAAACAAATCAAAACAAATTTAAAACGCAATTAAGTGAAAATTGCAAGAATCAATCAATATTTATACGCCCATTATTTTTTTTGAAATCGACGTTATTGTTTTGTTGTTGCTTTTTTGTTTGTTGATAAAGTCATCAACCTAATTTTTATTATATCTTTCACATATTTTTCAAAATTGGCAGTGAAAGCGTACTACGTTGACGTAAACTGCACTGGATCGGCCGTAGTGGGCTCCACAATTAATTTTACAGCTACTTTGTATGATGATGGTAAAATAGCAAATAAAGGCGAATACTTATATCATTGGTCAGATAATGCAAAACCAGGACATTCCAAAGTAAGTACAGTACCTGCCCAAAAAGTTGTAACAATTCTATATTTTCAACGTTTCTACTTATTCTCGTTTATGTCTGCTTTGCAAGAATAACCTGTTTAATTTGTTTCTTTTTCTATAAACAAACAGTTTCTGCAAATTAACTTCTACTAGATTTTAGAAAGTATCTTAATGTATTACCGTTAGATTACTATTAAAGAAATAATAAAAATCTGATAACTCTTGAATTCAAAGCGTATAAAAATGTATTTTACATAAAAACAATAAGTATGTTGAATGGTAACCTTTATAAAAAGCCCTTAAAACCATATTCAAATTTTGAATTATTCAAATTTTCTCGCGGTTTCTTCATTTGGCATGAATTTTTACAGTCTAGTTTTACATGAATTTGAATATAAAGTAATTATTTATTATGTCGTTCTATATGCTTATATTTAAACTTTATTAATGTAAACTCTGAACAGTCTTATACAAAATACATTTTCAATGTCACAATTTCATTTATAAAAAAACACATGCTGTATTGTTGTTTATCTTTTTGTGTGCTTGACAAAATGAATCCCCACATTAACTGTATTATATATACAATACTTACGTGTTTTTTTTTTGTGTTCCTTAAACAACTTTGATTAGCTTTTCTTTTGAAGCTATTGCTATTTTAAAGTCATTGTAATAAATTTGTATTTCATGTCTCTTGTATGCAAATTTACTCTATTCAATTAAGTTATTGTGCACGATAATTGGTGGGCAAAGCTATTTTTATAAAAAAGAAAAATTATCTCTCGTTTTGTAAGGAAACTAAAATATAATGAATAAATCAAGTTTAGCAAAATAAAAATCGGTCTGAACAGAAATAGCATTGTTATGATAGAAGTTATTGGGTCAGATAATTTTTTTTTTAAGAACATGAAATTTTTCAAATACTTTATTATACATCATTATTTTTGAAAAGTCAAGCATTTTATAAATGTTTCAATAGCAAAAAATATGTTACAAATAATTTAATTATTTTAGTTTTTTTAACTAAAAATTGCATTAATTCCGACTTGCTTTCAAGCTGTAGTTAAATCGTATTGCACAAAAACAACATAGGTTTTCATTATTGGTTCAAGTTTAATAAAATACAAATCTATCTATGTTTTAAGATTTTATTGAGTTATTTGGTTAGCATTAATAACTTCTTACAATTAAATAAGATACATTCCATAAAAAATAAAAATAGTTTTAATTGTGTCGCGACAACTACAACACATTCTTGATAACATAATTTTTAAGTAATTGTTTAAAATTACCAACAACACGAACTATTTGTTCAAATAACGTTCTATTTGTTAACTAGTCAAATATAAATTAAAGCGTGCAAATGACTGCATTAAAACTTAAATTAAATGTGTGATATTCAAGTCTTTGAGCAAAGATCTTAAAACAAAGATACGCCGCGCCACGGCTATACAAATTAAGTGGATTAAGTGGGTAGAAAGTTTCAAAGTGGTTTCATTCACCATTAATGCAGTTTGAGGGAAATAAGTACACTTCCTATAACGTGAAATTGTGCAATTGATCGTTCCTGTTTAAATATAAAAGCATGTTGATATTAGCCAAAATCAACAAAGATCAAAAATAAATTAATGTGACACTTTTCATTAATTTACCGCTACTATATTTAGTTCTAAAAGTAAGAGGCCACTTAATCAATATTAAATATTTTACCTGATAACGGTATTGAAAGCACATTTAAAAGCACTTGGTTTTAATTTTTCATCAAAACAGCTCGGAGAAAACAAAAATAAGCACTTTAGCCTTTTGCCCTCACTTTCAGAATTTGATAGGCTATATCTAATTTCTTTTACATTATACGATCATTTAAACCTGTCCCATTAAATATTTCAATGCTCCTTCTATGTTAAAGGAAACAGAGAACATGTTTTTTGCACTAAACTTAACAATTGTTAGAACAATTTTACTTTAGAAACCACGTTAAAAACGAAAATAAAATCAAATCTTCGTAACTACTTTCTTGATGCACTGTGTTATAAATTAAAATGAATCGCAATGGCCCCAAAACGTGCAGAATGAATTGACTAACTACAAAAATTAAGACCCTCTACGACCAAACGGAGTATGATGTCGTCGTGTTCTAGGAGAGCAATACTAGAAAAAAGCAGCGGTTTCTCCTATACATTTTAGCTGTCGCATTGTGTAATTGAACTACTTTAGTTACTTTGCGACATTTCACCTTCATCCATTCATATCATCAACTATAACTTAAATCATAAAAACAGACAGTTTGAAAGCACTTGCAATTCTTCCTTATCCAATATAATCAGAAGTAAAACTTATACAGCTTATCTTTTGAAAGCGAATGTCGTAATGGTTGGGACGGGTTCCGTTTTGAAAGTTTAGTTATGAAACGGATAGAAATAATGATAACTGAGATAAACCAATAAAAGGGTATAATCATTGGCTACAACTTTTATATATAAGAAGCTTTTTGGTGAAATTTGTGTTGGTTTTTTTTCAAAAAAGTATTCGAAATAACGTGGCATGCAGGTTAAGTGTTTGGCTAAGCTTACCCCGGAGCCCGAGATCGAATCCCACTCGTGGCAAAGTCTTTTTCAATGAAATGAACGGTCACCACCTCTCTGCAGACAATGGCAAACCACAGAGAGTAAATAATGCCATGTAAAGTATCTTGAGAACATGAACTCTAGCCGTTCAGAGTCAGCATAAGACATGGTCCATTTATTAAAACATTTTAAAAATGCTATATTGAAGGTTTCTCATTTATAAGCCTTTATAAGAAGTTTTTGTCATTATTGGACGTTTAATATAATAATTTTTTATTTATTTTTGTACACAATTTTATCAATATTTTTATTTTTCTTGTAAAGGCTTTATAAAAGGTTTATAAATTTTTATGAATACAGCCTAAAATATTTAAAAATATACATGAATCTCTTGAAAACAAGATTTTTCGTGCGTTCTGTCTTTATAAATATTTCTGTGGGTGTACATTTATATCATGGATTTGATCACATCATCACTTTTGGTTTCGAATTTCCAATATTCAGTGAAGCAAAAGACAAAAAACAAAAAATGCATAAATAAGACCTCAGCTTTGTATTGAACTAATGGGTCGATTACATTATTGTATTTTCTTATCATTGCTGTTCTGTTGCTCTGTAAATAAGTAGGACAAGCTGATTAAATAAAGATCTTCAAGTTCTCCTTTTTTGAAAAACTGTTTACTTAAAAATGCAAAAAAAAAAAAATAGTGCAAATTGCTTACTTAATATTGGATTTAATGTTTATGTTTAACTAACACAATATTTTATGCATTTTATTTAACTTACAGGACCTGTACACGAATCTTCCTCATAGCAGTTGGTCAGTAGAATATACACATGATATGAAAACGAAGCCTGGTAATTACCGTGTCACAGTTCGAGTAGAAAAAAACTATGTTATCTGGTTTCAAATTACCACAAATCATGTTGACTATGAATTGAAGGATTCTTTGAGTGGTGAAATGCTCTTGCTACAGCATGGTATAAAGCGTGGAAAACAATATGTTGCCACAAATGCGCCCGTAAATCATACAATTTCATTGCAAGATAATGATCTCGAATATTTGACACGCAATGCTACAAGTATTCAAACATACTGGTTCAGAAACTGCTCCTATATAGGCGTTTCGAATGGTTTAAGCTATGAAGCCATCTATGAAAAAGAGGAAGAAATCTATGAAATTGAAGCTTTGGTAGTGGCTTCGTTCGAGAAATTACCTGAACCTACACCAAGCACAACTACAACCACAACAACAACTACAACCACAACTACGACAACAACAACCACTACCACAACAACACCTAAACCAACTACAACTAGTACAACACCCACAACTACAACGTTAAAACCAAATTCTACAACAACCGTCGCACCTGCTTCTTACAATTCGAGTCGCATTAAACGTGAAACCGACAAAATGCTAGAAGAAGCTGTGCACCGCACAGCTCATGCAAATGCTGCACTGTTGGGCGTTAACTTAACAGGCAATCTAACATCTATATCAGCAGCTGTGCCTCAAGTAAATGTAACAAAAAAAGCCACAGTTAAAGATGTTACAAAATTCTTACGTTCTGGTTCTGAAGCAGATCCACCAGCACCGTTTAATTGCATTGATAAATCAGTTATTGCTAAGGACTATAAGAAATCCTATGGCTATTTTAAACATCAAGTTATTTCAAAATGTGAGTAAGCTATATATCTTTGTTTTCTATGTATTGTATATTATTATAATTTTTTTTGTGGGAGTGGCGGGTAAATAATACCATAAAAATATGGTTAATATGTCAAATAATAGGGCTTAACATGTATGTATATCTGTAATCAAATGACAAAAGTTAAGATTTTTAGAAACCTTGGTGAGAATAGCTATATATCTTTGCATAATAACCGTTAATGTCATGATTTTTTTTTTTAAAAATTGAACAGGAATGCAAACGAAGTTTTTAAGAAACAACCATCATCATTTGTATGGTTTTTGGTTACTGCTGGTGGCCGTGGCCGAGTGTGCTTAGTGTGTGGCGTGCGAGACAACGAACTGTGGTATTCCGAGTTCAATCCTCACATCTGATATAAAGTTTTTCTTCATAAAAAAATGTGTATGATCGGTCATCACTTCTCTGCAGACAAGAGTCGGAATAAAACACGCAGGTTCGGCTCTCGATCAATTATGTACATTTCGAGGTCAAGGTTGTCATCTCTTAGCTGCCATAAGCATGAAAGTACCTAAGAGGCACTATCAATTTTACAAAATAACATCTCAGTAGATGCTCACGTGCAATATATGCATGAGTGAGATGAAGTTTCTGGTTAACTTCAGCATAGACAAAGGTAAACAAACGTACGGATTCTAATCTGGATATTATTAATCATTTCGTCAACATGCGGTACATTATTGTCCAAAACGCATGCTTGAGATGAACATCTTATCTAATTTTGCCTCATTCGACAAGAAAAAGGCAACACAACTTAATTTATTTTAAGACGGGGTCAATAACGTATGTTAATCTCATTAAAAAAAAAAAAAACAAATTGGCCATTTCAGCCCTTGAAAGGACTTTGACCGAGCTTCTTTTGATCAATTGTGTTGTATGTGTTATTAAATGTTTGCACACAATTAACAGAGAACTGGACCTACATGTTTTATGCCGACTCCGAACGGCTAAAGTTCATGTTCTCAAGAAGCTTTACATGGCATTATTTACTCTCTGAGGTTTGCCATTGTCTGCAGAGAGGTGATGACCGATCAGAAAAATTTGTTTATTGAAAAACTTTTCGCCGCGACTGGGGATCGAACTCGGGCTCCGAGCGTGCTAAGCCACACACTTAACCTGCACGCCACGGTCACAATCTCATTAACACGTTCTTAAAAAATGTTTAGAAAGTTGTTTTTAGTTATTTTTAACTAATTGAATTTAAGGATGAATTATGGTAGGACATAACATTCGAGGCAGAGAAAACAGACCTTTTTATAAAAATTCATAACTGAGTCAAACAGAGAGGCAGAGAAAACAGACCTTTTTATAAAAATTCATAACTCAGTCAAAAACAAACCGTCGCTGCGCCTAAAAAATCGGGTATGTAATTTTTTATGATTTTTTTTTTATTACATAATTGAATAGCCCTACTCAATGTCCATCTGTGCGCTGAACTGCTTCTCGTTATCTCACATTGGAGACATTTTTTCATTACTTTTGCAATAAAATTCTACAAGGATTTTTAAAGTTTTTAATTAAAAATTTGAAAAATCAGGTATGTGCTCGAAAAATTCGATCATAGTGAAAACAAAATGCCCGTAAAAAAATCGGTTATGTGTCTGATAATGGAAGAATGCATCCTCGCTTCGTGCTGGAGTAAGAAGTTTAAGTTTTTTTTTAATATTTATCTCTAGAATTTTATAGCAAAAAATACAAAATTATGACATTGCAATAAATTTGGAAGCGCAGAGAATAAATCAGTTTTTTTGCTCTCCTGGAAATTTGGAAGCGCAGAGAATAAATCAGTTTTTTTGCTCTCCTGAAAAGTTGTCGAAAAACACATAACCTAATTTTAAGGCGCAGCGACGAAACATTTTTCCAAAATTTGTTTTATTATTGTAGATAATTGAACAAATTATAAGAAAAAAATTGTATAGAGCTCCAAACTGGCGGCAGAGAAAAAAACGGGGCCTCGTGGTTGCAGCGCTGGGAGTCGCAAAAATTGTCCGACCTGGAAAAAAATAACTTTTTTAAATCTATTGACTTTAAAAATTCATAAAAAAATCGAAAAAAAATGTTAAAAAGCTCGTCTCATAAGATAGTGAATCAAGTTTAAAACATACAAATTCGAGATAAACGCGTTCAAAGTTTGTGAACAAAGAAAAATGCAAATAAAAATAAAAATGCGCTCTCACTAATCCGGCTGTAACTTTTAAACCCGTAGGAGTTTTTCCATGAAATTTTTTTTTTATAATCTTAAGAATATTTACTAACTAATATGTTTACTCGATTTCAAAAAACGGCCAATGTCATGTCCCCCTTAAGTTTACTATGAATTTAAGAGGTACATATTCAAGTTTGATCAAGTGCAGTAAAGCGCTTTTTTGAAACTTGTTGATTTTTTTATTCCAAATTAAATAAGCTTGGAAGATTCAGGTTTGCTGTGAGCCGTCAAAAAACTTCTAAACAGAAAGTAACTAATTGCTGAAAATATAGTGCATAACTAAAACTTTAAGAATGTTCTTCCGAGTGTGCACTGATAAGCGTTCTTTATCCTAAACTCACTTAAAAACATTTTTTTGTTTTAGGTTTTTATTTTTATAAGGTGACACAGGTCGAATAAAATTTGTTTTTAAATTAAAAATTTAGCATAATATGTAAATAAGCATAGCATAAGCTACGAGATAAATCAATATTCCAGCAGATCGGAAAAAATGTTGCCTTCATAATCTCAGTGCTCACTGCGTATCTGTAACCAGGTCATCATTTTCATCTCTACAAGTGAAGGCTCCGGGTTTGGAACCTTGGGCTGGAAACTTAACCTGTTGGTAGAATTTTCGAGCATCCTTCTTGATCTGTTGCACCTCAATTTTTTCACACTAAAGCTTTTCCTGCTTCCTTTCTTTGCGTCTGATAAGGCGTCTCTCTTCCTGTCTCTTTTTGTGATAGTTTTCGCGCATGGCTCGCGTTGCAGCTGAGAGTAGCGTCTTTTTTCCTCAGCAGCAGAGCGCTAGGGGGGACAAAATGCGCCCAAAGTCCGCCAGCGTTAAGTCGGCGGTCCGTTGTAATAGCAGCTTATCGACATCTAGCTTTCGTTGCATACCTGTACGTTTATTCTTCGCACAATCGCTTGCAGTTCTTGGCTACAACATTGCCCCGAAATGTGCGCACATCTAGTACACTTGAAGCGTGTCTTCCGTTGATCACAACATAATCAATTTGGGTTCGCGACTTATGATCCGGGGATAATGAAGTGGCCTGGATATCGTGGTGTTCGAATTTGGTGCTACTAGCTACAATGTTTCGCGCGGCGTTGAATCTGTCTTAGACCGTTGTTTGCAGTGGTCTCGTGGAAACTTAAGTGACCGACAGTGGAGCCAAAGATGCCTTCTTTTCCAACCCTCGCGTTGATATCGCCGAGGACTATTTTTACGTCATTGGCCGGGCAGTGATTATACACGTCCTCATTACTTAATACACGTCCTTATTACCAATTTCTCCAAATTGGGCAAACCTGTACTTGGTTTGGGTGGTTACCTTGTGAATTCATGCATAACCTCTTTTTAGCACACAAATTTTTAACTATTTTGTTTTTCAGCACCTATTACCAACTTTACTGCCAATGGCAAGAATTGGCTGCAACATGGTGACATTTTAAATTTGGAAATAAAATGTAAAGGTTCTAATCAGTTGAAACTTTGTACTTTGGTGTTTAATGGTAAGCATAGGTTTTAAGTGTAAATTTAAGTTTTTTACTAAATTCTGGTATAATTATTCTCTGTGAAGCGCCTTATAATGCCACTGGTAATGAAACCTGTTCCAGTTATTTCACATTAGATGAGTGTGAATATCGCTATAATCGTTACTTTTCGGACAGCAAAACAGTTTTATTCTTCATACGTAATGATGTTTCGGAAACTGTGAATCAGGTGACAATCAATATATACGAAGGTAAGGCGATTTTAATTGCTATTCAAAACAATTTTAATAAACTTTAAAAAAAAAATACTTTTCTTACAGCCAAGAAACAATCACAACTTTCTGTTGTTGTTGTTCCCGTCTCATTTACACTGGTAGCAGTTATATTGGTTGTGTTTGGTGTTGCCTACTATGTACAAAGTCAAAATCGGTGAGCAATTTACAATTCAATAATATTAAAAATATTTTTAATAATATACAAATGCATGTCCATTTCTTTTTAAACTTATTTTTTTTTTGTTTTTTCAGCTTTACTGTCGAAGTGGCCGATTTCAATTTTGGTGATACACAGTCAGTCGATATGGAATATAAAACCTTTCAACAACGTTTAATTGACAGTATTCGAGAAGTACTTCCTAGTCGGCGTATATTTGCCGACAATAACTCAGAAATAATATCCGAGCCTGGTAGTCCTGGTGGTGGTGGCGTTGATAGCAATATAAGATATAACACTATGTCCTAAGTAAATATATGATTTTTATGTTATTTCAAATTTACACATTTGGAGAATATATTGTATAACATAAACAACACTCACACACACGTACGCAGTAGTCGCTATTTGCTATAATAGTTCTCCACTTTATAAATATTGATTAATTGAAATTTAATAAATTTGATTTGTTTACTTTGTATTTGTTTATAAGGAGAGTTGATAAGAGGAAAACTGAAAGTACTGTTAGTTAAAACAAATTCAAAATAAATTTTCTTTTTGTGCATGTTTTGTGAAAGAACTTTTAAGTTTTCTTTGTTTCTACTCATCATTATAAATGTAATATATTTTATTCTTTATATATATAATTAATTAGTTATAAGTCGCACGTTTGATTTAACATTTCAAAATTTCATTATTATTCATTGTCAATTTTTTTTTACATTTTTTTCATTTACATTTTGGCTATCACTGATAATCTTAATTTGTACGGCTCAATAGCATAACTCTTAATTGCCAATTCCTATCAAATTATATGCTTAACAAAAAACAAAAAGAAAAATAATCGGATAAAAACAATATATTTATAAAACTTATTCAAAAACAAAACAAGACTGTAAAAACAAAACACAAATTAAATTATAATTATGTTAAAATATGCAAAGCTATAAAATAGAAATAAAAAATTAATAAATGTCCCTTGTTGCAAAAACAATTAACAATTGGAACGCTCATACATAATTTATGCAAAAATAAAACTATTTATTAAATTTTGTCAAAAATCTAAAATCTACAAACAATTTTTCACTTGATTCAAAATTTATTTTATGTGTTGTAGCTTACAAATTTCGCAGCGTTTTCAAATAGTGATCATTAAATTGTAAAACATCTCAATAGTTGCGAAGTTGTAGCAAAAGACTCTAACTAACAAACATCACTCATTAAATCACTATCATTTTAAGCATCGTCATAGAATAACAAATGTATATAGAATGATTTCCTATTGATAAAAAATAATAAAATTTTATCTTGAACATGTTTGACTTAATTAAAACGAGTTAACATTTGTTTTTTTGTTAGCCGTGAAAATGGACCTAGATTTGAGCCAATAGCTCAGTAAAACATCACAAACAGAAGGTAGGGCAAACCTAAGTGAGCAATAAGGTGGGTTTATTATTATTAAAAGATTTATAAATGTTTATTATTATAAAAAATAGATTCATTTTGAGAAAAAAAACCGAAACTCCATCAACATGTAAGCCTCATGTTTCAATAAATATTATGCCAATATAAATAAATAAATCAATAACTTGAAGTTCAATGGAGTAAAAAATGAGGACAATCACAAAAAATTTAAATAGATGTTAATAATTCCCAAAAAAATTGGTTTTTTTTTAATCCAAAAATAAGTATAAGTTTAAGAGAAAAAACAGAATTTTAAAATTCTTTTCTTTAATTATTTTTTCTAAACATTTGAAATTATTTGAATATTTAAAAAAAGGTATCAATCAGATTCGAGTCTGAATCGGTACGATTTTGCGAAAGAATGCAACAAGCCAACAAGAAATAAAACATTTAAAACGTACTAAAAAACATAGTATTTGCCATTTCGTTGGCTCGTAATTTCTCGCGTGATTCTGTTCAATTGACAATTTGAAGCTATTCTGACTGCATATTTTTGGATAAACCACAATTAGATTCATAATTTTCCTTCGTATAAAAAGTGCTTGATTATTTGAATTAAAAATCGGTTCAAAATGATGTAGTCGGTATCGGTATACTATTGACGTCGGTTAAATTTCAATAATCGGACACGGTTGATAAAAAATAAATTGGTATCGGAGGAAATGGCTGATTTTCTTTGCCGATTCAATGACTAGTGCTTGGCCGATTGATCAAGAATCGATATTAGGTCTCTTCGCGTAGTCGAATGCAAACGAAATATTTCAAAAACTTTTACTTGAAAGTGCCTGAAAAGCGTTCGTTTACTTAGAGGATTGTGTAAAAGAGGGGAAAGTCGATTTTCTCTGCGTTTAGGTTTTTTAAAGTTTTTTCTAGTAGAATTTCATAAGGTAATAAGATGAAAACTGTCAAACGGTAGGTGTGAGCAGCAGCACAGCAGTTGCGAAATAGGCAGATTTGACATTTTTCAGTTTTTTACCAGAAAATCGTTCGTTTACTTTTGTAGTATTGGAGTTTTGTCTCTTAGTTTAATTTTGACGTTTTTCATTATTTTACTAGGAAAGTACGTGAACAGACTTATTGTTTATTAATAATTTTCTCCACAGTCGTGTCGAAATATTTTCGATTTATTTAAAACTTGTAAACCTGCTGCCCAAGTTCGAGCATTTCAATTATCGGACTCTTTTAAAAAGTAATTAAATTGATTAAATTGGTTGCAATTAAATACAAAAATTAATTAATTGAAATCTATAATACTTCTGGAAATAGAGTCACTGTAATAGCTTACACAGTTGTTTGCTCGGAAAGTGGAATTTTTGTATTTAATTGCATAAAAAAAATGCATAAAAGATAATTTTGGTAAAAAATTTGTAGTTTTGAGAAAAATTCAAATTCGATCAATTTATAAGCTCTTCTCAAACTTATTTTCATAAAAGTGGTTTGCACATCTACAGCCTAAATCAGATTTAATGACATGTAAAACGTTAAAATCAGTCTATTCGCCTGATTGACGAGTAATGACGAATGGCTTTGAATGGTGCTTAGGTGCATTCTTCATCCAATCTCCCAAATTTCAAACTCATTGCTCTTAAATTTATATTTGGAGAATTAATGCAGGCTTTGACGTTGATGACGTAATTTTGTTTGAGAGCTAGAGGAAGATTTCATTCGGTTTTTCGAATTTCAACCTCAGCATATATATTACAAATAAAACCTTATGTGATCAATATCCAGTCAATAAATGATATTTTATTGGTTTCAGAGTAATTTTCCGTTTTTCCGAGAGGTAAGTAGAGCTGTCATTAGATTTTACCGAATTTGAAATTCGGCGTACATATTACATGAAAACTATACCATTTGTTTAAACATGTTTCCTACATTTTGTGTGCACTGGTATGTTTCAAATATCTATTTTATAGGTAAATTAAAGCTTATATTTAAAAAAAAGCTTGAAGTGTTAGCAAGAAACAAATATATATGGTTTTTTTAAGCTTAAAAAGTGTTCTACAGCTGAGTGCAGAAATTGTTTCCCGCGATTAAGTATATGTATTTCATTAATAAAGGTGCGTGCAACTTCGGATTTCAACAATTTTAATAAATAATATATATAAATACCGTATTATATAAGTAACGAAATCATGTTATATAAATAACGAAGTCCTGTTTCAATAAATTTCATAAATAAATTATGTATAACTATTGTACCACATCCTTGCACAAGATCATACAAGGATAATTTTTTTTTACATTTTTTCGAATGGTTAACAAAAAGTTTATGTACAAAATTCTAAGTCAACTTAGGAAGTTGATCTCTATTTTTGCAATAAAAGCGAAAATATTGAATTTACTTAAGTAAGCTTCAAAATAACGGCTGTTATCATTTGAATCATATTTTGATGTTGATAAAGAATATATAATTTTGTATATATGCCACGCCTCCTTAGGGGATTTGTAAATCCGTGAATGAATGTGACGGCCGTCGATGATAACTACTAAAAACTAGAAACTAAATGCATGTCCGCTTACATTTACGGATATGCACCTTGAATGTGCGAATCTGGAACAATTGTAGAATTTTCCCAATTATGGGCCCTTATACAGTGGCGTAGCTAGGGTTGGTCGCACCCGGGGCGGAAACTAAATTGTGCACCCCTTTAGAAGATTTTTTTTTATAAAAAGTCGGTGAATCTTACTACATATTTTCGAATCAAACAAAAAAAAAAAAAAACAAATTGGCCATTTCAGTCCTTGAAAGGACTTTGACCGAGCTTCTTATGATCAATTGTGTTGTGTGTGTTATTAAATGTTTGCACACAATTGACCGAGAACTGGACCTACATGTTTTATGCCGACTCCGAACGGCTCATGTTCTCAAGAAGCTTTACATGGCATTATTTACTCTCTGAGGTTTGCCATTGTCTGCAGAGAGGTGGTGACCGATCAGAAAAATGTTTTTATTGAAAAAACTTTTCGCCGCGGCTGGGGATCGAACCCGAGCTCCAAGCATGCTAAGCCACACACTTAACCTACATGCCACGGTCACCACTCGAATCAACCTCTACAAAAATTACATATTTTAGAAGAGGTTAAAAAAAAAAACAAAACTATGCTATCCATGAATATTTGATAAAAGAAGTAAGAATCTAAAATTTTCAGAAACTTGAAGAATTTCCTCTGAATTGTTCCAATGTTTTTGTCTACCGGGCTTCTAAGTTGTGAGAGAAAAACTTACTATCAGTAAACCACACAATATCAGTTTTAATATAAAAACTTAAGTTAGTTTAATATAGAACACATTGAAAAATTTACGAATAATTTTGTATATTTGAAAAAAATAGGACCTGGAAGCAAAAGGTTGACAAATTTTCCCTAGTGACGCTGAATAACTATTAATATAAATATTTTTTCGAAATCCATCCCCATTTTCTACATAAAATTTAAATGAAAAATTAATATAAAATATTAAAATTCATTTATAAACATTTTTCATAATTTTTATCAATTTCTTTTTGGTACACTAAGTAAAAAATGTGTTAAAATTAAATGAAATTGTGTTCATATCTAACGAATTTGTTTTTGAAATAGAGCTTGAAACAAATTCATTAAAATTAAACAGAGCTGTTTTTAAAGTTAAATTCAAAACAAAAGTTTTTGTTTTTACAACAATGTTTTTGCTATGAAAACCAAATTTAAAACAAAAATTTTAAAATTCAAAACACATGTTTTAAAGCATATTTTTTCGATGCCATTTTTTAACTTTTCCGAGTTTTAGCACCAGATTCACAACCAGCTACCCCCGGGACCTTCCGAATACCAAATGTTAACTCCATTCGATGAAGTTTGCATTTAAAATATTTTAATATTTAATTAATTACTTTTTATTTTATCATGTGTTCGATATTTGTCAAACCAATTCAAAAATTGTCATTGAATTCAAATTTTTGTTTGTTTTTTCAAAGAAATAATAAGATAAAAATAAAAAAGAAAGGAGTTTATAGGTAGGCGAAAATTAAACAAACTTGTTTTAAATATTGTTTTGTAGAAACGCAAAGGCGTTAAATTTCTATTTTAACATTTTTTGTTTAATTTTAAAGTATGTTTTTTTTTTTCAGTGTGTCCATATTAATCTCCGCTTGGACTTTTATAGACAAGATTGAGGTCTGTTACATTTGATTGCTTTATAAATATCACCATAAATAACTCAGTATCACAATATTACAGTGATACCAAATTGATATCAGAAATTTGTTTGATTCTCAAGGTTGGACAAGGTCAAGAGTAATGAATGGCTCAAAAAGAGCTGGCAATTCCAAGAAATCTGTTGATACTTCACATTCGGTGATTGAGAACAAAATTTAATTTTAATAATTAGTATAATTTTTAAGGAACTGTGCATCTTATCTTTTCTTAAAACTGTATTTTTGATAGTTTTTGTTGGTTGATTTGAACATATTAATAATTATTTTAGTAAAATAAAGGATTCAGAAAACCATCTTAAGTTTTTAATAGACATCTTCAAAATAAAATAAAAAAAAGTCAGAACGCCATAAATTGTCATAGAACGCCATTAATTTAAATAAAAAATGTAATGAATTTAAATCAATTTAATTTTTTAGAAATTTTTTAAGCAACTTTTGCACCCTCTTGATATTCAAATATAAAACCGAAGTCATTGAGGTGAGTTCTTTTTATTAAAAAAATCAAAAATTATGTGGTAAAAATTTCTTTTGCCAAATTTTACACCCCATTTTGGCGTGCACCCGGGGTGGACCTACCACCGCCCCCCTAGCTACGCTACTGCCCCTATAACTTCTAAACTTCTTGAAAATTGAACAAAGAAGATTGTAAATTATATAATCCACAAAAAAAATTTTTAAAATTTGAGCATCCGTTCATCAATTATGCCATTTTATCTGGAAAAATATCCACTCATATTTTTAATCGATAAGCTATGTTAAAACGATTAGTAGTAGGATCGATTTAAATCGATAACAGTTAATACAACTCGCCTACATCATCAGCACTGTTATTGCAACAAATTCTGCTAATTTCGTCATTCACCTCGTTTTGTGCTGATAATTTTGTAAAATTGCATATATTGCAAAAATACATAATAACAATGGACGTGGACTCATCAAAAATTCAGGAACCAATTTTTACATCAGAAAAAACTGGTTCGGATGACTCAGGCGATGGCACAGAGAATTATCCCTATAAGACCATCCTGCAAGCAATGCGACACGCGAAGAAGGAACCATTTCCAACCATCTACGTAGATAGCAAAGATAAAGATGCCAAGGAAAACTATGAGCCTGCTGCCAAATCTCAATTGAAGAAAATCCAAAAGATTTTCGTACGTGAAGGCTTTAAAAATAGCGAAAAACAACAGCGTGAGGCCGACGATGCTGAGAAACGTATGCAAAATTTGGAAATAGCAAAAAAACACCAAATTAAAGAAGATGCAAGTTTGCCAGCTGCAATCAAGACGCGTATTTTCGAATGCACGGGAAATCGAGGTAAACGTGTTAAAGTATACGGTTGGGTACATCGGCTGCGCCGTCAAGGTAAATCACTTATATTCATCACGCTACGCGATGGTACCGGATTTTTGCAGTGCGTACTGACTGAAATGCTTTGTCAGACCTACGAGGCACTAACACTGACAACCGAGAGCACCGTTGTGCTGTTTGGTACGCTTAAAGTCGTACCTGATGGCAAGTCTGCACCCGGTGGTCATGAACTTAATGTTGACTATTGGGAACTAATTGGCACGGCACCGTCTGGAGGTGCCGAAAGTATTCTCAACGAAGAAGCGCATCCAGATGTGCAGCTAGACAATCGTCATATCATGATAAGAGGTGAAAATACTTCGAAGATACTCAAGATGCGTTCTGTTGTAATGCAAGCTTTCCGTGCGCATTACTTTGATCATGGCTATAACGAGGTGACACCACCAACTTTGGTGCAAACCCAAGTGGAGGGTGGCTCAACGCTATTTAAACTGAAATATTTTGGCGAAGAGGCTTACTTGACCCAAAGCTCACAGCTATACTTGGAGACATGTTTGCCAGCACTGGGTGACGTCTTCTGCATTGCGCAAAGTTATCGTGCCGAACAGAGTAGAACTCGTCGACATTTAGCTGAGTACACACACATTGAAGCCGAATGTCCATTCATAACCTTCGATGATCTGCTCGATCGTCTTGAGGAGTTGGTATGTGATGTAGTGGACCGTGTGCTGAAATCACCATGGGGTCATTTAGTAAAAGAGCTCAATCCCGACTTTAAACCGCCTACCAGGCCATTCCGACGCATGCATTACGCCCAAGCCATTGAATGGCTTAAAGAAAACAACGTTACCAAAGATGATGGTTCACTTTACGAATTTGGCGAAGATATTCCAGAGGCTCCGGAGCGTAAAATGACTGATGCTATAAATGAGCCGATCATGCTTTGTCGCTTCCCAGCTAACATCAAGTCGTTTTATATGGCTACTTGTTCGGATGATCCAAATCTAACAGAAAGTGTAGATGTGCTGTTGCCAAATGTAGGCGAAATTGTTGGTGGCTCAATGAGGATGTACGAAAGCGATCAGTTGCTCAAAGGATATGAACGCGAAGGCATTGATCCTAAGCCCTATTATTGGTATACCGATCAGCGTGTGTATGGCACACAACCGCACGGTGGTTATGGCCTTGGACTAGAGCGGTTTCTATGTTGGCTACTAAATCGCTATCATATCAGAGAAGTCTGCTTGTATCCACGTTTCTTGGACAGATGCAAACCTTAAATATTTAACTTAAATAGAATTTATTGCATTTATCACAAAATATGCTGGCTTGATTCATGTTGTAGCTAAAATGAAATTTAATAAAGAGCGTGGCAAGTCCACATACAATATAATAACTGCGCTTCTGCGGCTTTGCAAATTGATAAAATAAAATAGAAAAGTTTGGTATTTATTTAAAGGAACATTTTTATTTCTTTCCAACTTAATGTTACAAGGTCAATATCCCTAGAATAATAATCTTAGTTTGCCCTTTAAAACCAATCCTCGCCTGTGATTTATAAAAAATACATTTTTAAAATTTTTCCTTATTAAAACGAAAACGAAATCAAAAGGTTTTAATTAAATATTTGAAATTAAAATATAAAAAGAAAGAACAATTCTTAATATAAATTTTGTTACTCAAAAAAAATTCTCATTGGAGGAAAACAATCGAAATCGATCATCACAGCGAAGAGGTCGTAGGGATATATAAATTTTATCCGGAAATACAAGAAATTCCTGAGTTGAATATTTTTCCAACTCATTGATTTATAGTGTTTTCAATTTTAAATACATCGATGTTAAGCACCACCTCATTCATAGTTATTTTCTCAAGCGTATTAAAACTTTTAAAACATGGCCTTAAAATTATATCAAATTCTTCCACATGAATTTGACTTAGATTTAAACTTCGCAATGGAATATCTCTACAAATTTCCATCACATGTCTTTTGCACAATTTTCTACAATGGGAAAGCGTCAGATTTTTCAAGCTGTTCATTTTGTTTATATATTTTCCAGTAAAATCACCTTGTGGACTAAAGCTTTGTATGTTAGGAAATATTTCAACAAATTTAAGCATATCATTATCAGTGAAATATCTTTGCAGATCTTCTTGAAATCTAAAATCGATCAAGCGCGTATACTGCAAGCTGCTCAGAACCTTATATTTGGATATTGTTAAAAACTTTAATCTTAGAATTTCAACAAAATCGCAGATTACTGCCATAAAATACTGGAACTCATTATTACTTAATTCAATTTCCGCAAAGGATAAAGAAACTTGTTTGCATGAAGATTTCCAAAAGGAGTTGGCAATGTCTTCGAAGCATGGATGAGCACTGGCCATCACAATTTGATCTCTTAAGTTAAGCTGCTGAAAAATATGCTGCAAGCAGTCGGCATTTAGATGAATTAACTCCATACTATGTGGAACTGTTGTTTTTTTTTATGTTATATGATGGATTTCATATTTGCTTAAATCTTTTTAAGATTATCCAAACTTTTGAAGAATTTGGTTACTAGCAACCATTGTGAATAATCACAAAATTGTATGTTGTGCCATAGATGCCAGTTTCGTGTGGTAAATCACTTTTCGTGATTTTTTGAGGGCTGTGTGACAATGTGTGATTTCTGAAATGAAGCGAGTGATTTTTCACTCATGCGTGATTTTTTTAATCACTCACTTTATTGTTGAAGAGTGCACTCAAGTAAATGCGAAAACACGTATATTTACGAACAAACCCAACACTGCAATTGAAATTTGCTAGCGCAGATATAAAGTTTAAACTTTTAAAAAGTTAATATTAAGTTTATATTACAAATTCAGACAATTTAAATTATTTCCACTGATATATATTATATCGAATTACCAAAAATTTTCATATCTTCTTAATTTTGATCTAGTTAATAAGATATTAATAAATTTTTAGCAATTAGCTTTTGCTAATATTACCAAATAACAGAAAATATCTTATTATTTGTAAAATTGTATGGCATTAAATGCTCTTTTATGCTGTACAATTGGAATTGCTTCAGAGTGATTTTCTGTTGTATGTGATTTTTGCGTGATTTTCTGTTCTGTTTGTGTGATTTTTTTTCTATGTGCGTGATTTTTTTGCTGTGAGTGTCACACGAGTGATTTTTACATATATGTTGTGTGATTTAGTTATTTCGACTGTGAATTTTGGTTGGCATCTATGATGTTGTGCTTATCCCAAGATATGTTGAGCATCCGTTAGGTATGTTCAATGTATCAAAACCATTGATTTCCGATACTTATCGAACAAAAAACATCGAAAAAGTTAAGGAAGAGATTTTATTTCTCAATATTAACTAGGACGACTAGGACTTCCGGTTAATCTCTTCACCATGGAGGGTGTAAAGCTCCAATTGATAAAAAAAATTAATTTTATTTAAAAACATCATAAAAAGTTTCGAAGTGTTTTAAGTAAAAATACAGTCAGTCGCAAGAAAGTCCCACTTCGATCTTTTGAGATGTTATCGTTTGATATAACAAAGTGAGAGCGTTCGAGTTTTCGATAAGCAATCACATGTATTTGATAATATATTTTAACAAAGGATACAATAAACATAATTGGTGATGGCGTTTTAATTCTTCGGATTGGCCAATTCAGCTCGTTATTCTACGGAATTCTAAAGTAACTTAAATAAAAAAAAAATACTAATCGTTTTCTCCCAAGTAATTTGTATTGACGTTCTGCCGAGTTGTTTAGAATTGACTCGAATTACGATTTAACTCGCTGCGACAAGGTATATTTGTGTGTGCTATAACGCACATTTTAATTAACTTCCACTTTTCGCCATTATCATCAAATAACTTCCTTCAAAAATATATCTTCGCATTTAAATTTCCAAAAAATGAATTAACAAATTCATGTATTTTGGTATTAAAAATTCGAACAAATGTTTACACAAGTTTATAGCAAACCATTAAAAATAAACTTAATGTTTTGAATGCTGGTGAGGAGGTTTAAAGCAAGCGGTTAACTCCCAACGTTATAGAAAAGAAAAATCATATATTTTTCTCATACCAAAGTTTTTGCTTAAGCTAAAGCAATAAAGCTGTTTAATATATTAATGCGTATATGTATACGATTTAATAACCTTCGTCTGAAATTTCAATATCATAATCAGGATACTTGCTCCTTAAGATTTCTCTTGATTCAGCATGGTCCGCTTTGCCATAACCCTAAAACAAAGCAAGCAATAAACTTTGTAAAATAAATTCAAGTATTTTCGGCATAATTGAAGAATAATGGAAATGCAAAATTTGTGTTTTTTTACATGTAATTACATGGATTTGGGGCTTCTAAGTTCGATTCTGAAATAATTAAGAGTCGCTCTCAAGTGGTTTGGAAGTTATAGGGATCAAAAGTTGAAAAATTACTACACATTTGCATTTTTCGATTTTTTTTAATAAAATTTAAGCAATATGGGTAGCAAGAGGTCATACCATGGCCTATTCAGTTAGGTATTAATTATAAAAATCCATTTATTGCTAACTATCCAAAAATGAAAAATTGTTATAAAAAATCGCGCGATTTTAAAAAAGAAAAAAGACCTTTTCCACTATTCTTCAATTGTTCCGTATTTTTAACCGACTTCAAAAAGGAGGAGGTTCTCAAGTTGGTTGGTTTCTCTGTTTTTTTTTTTTTTTTTTTTTTTTTTTTTTTTTTTTTTCTTTTAACCTACCTGTGAATAGCCATAAACCTTGATCAGCTTTTCACTAGGATTATGCTCAATTCTTCCTCCACCTAGACATTCTGTATCGAGACCTAACCCCTGACAGGAAGAGCTAACACGTTCATAAATATCAGCTATATATATAAAAAGCCATTTTAGTATGTTATAAACAGCTTTACATTTTTTTTTCATTTTGCTTACAATGCCACTGGCAGTCGGTGTATCCACGCACAATTTTCTTGCTTGGTTCGGTACCATCGCTTTTTTCCTTTCCGTAAACTTTTATTAGAACATACTTGAAGATTCCTTCTTCAATCTCAACAGGCTGTACGGCATCTAACTTGGCATCAACCATATTGGACAATTTGCTTAAATCTATTGTAGAATAAGTAATTTATTAATTAATACTACTTTTATCGTCTTACTTTTTGTGCTATAAGTTGCGAAACGTTGGGTTGCCAAAAAACGGACAGCTGTTTTCAGCATTTTGCAATTCAAAGAAATGTATTCACAATAGATGTACAAATTTAACTGAAGGTACGTTCAGAGGTAACAGAGTACAGTGATGGGTGCCATAGACTAATATATTTAGGGAATTCACAGTTTGCTTCTAAAGTTAACACCTGGCAACTTTAGAAAGATATTTCAATCGAACTGTGAGCACCTCTTTTTGTGTTTTGGAGCTAAATTGCAAAAATAGTTTTCAAAAATTTGAAATTTGTTCAATAACATGCCTCGAATGAACGGAAACGAAGAATTATGGAAAAATGTACTTACTTCTTCGACGATCCATTCTTCTTCCATTTTTTTGCAACAAAATTCAATCAGCTGACTAGTGATACCACATTAACACAAAAGAAAGACATGAGCAGAAGTGAGATAACTTTAGCAACAAGTGGTATCTCAAGTTTGTACGTAAAACAAAAACAATCAAAGTTAACACGTGCTAAAATGTTCTAAAGTTAATAGACGGCAAAGTTAACAGAGCAGATAATACAGAACAGTGAGCACCCTAATCGACTATCGACTATGTTATTCGTCATAACATCATGTCAATATCGATTTTTATTATTTAAGAATATTCATGCAATTCTCAAGATTTTCCGATGCCTTATATATGTTTATAAAATGCAGAATACTTAAACTAGCTAATGCATAAATGGAGCGACTAATTTAATTCTTTCCCGTTTATGTAGTGACCTTCAATCAGTGTTGGTACATGTAGGAAAAATTCCCTACTTGTTGGGATTTATGTTTATCGTAGAAAATTAGCGTAGGGAAAACAAGGACAAACTTTTTTATGTTCCCTGAAAAGAGGGAATTTTCAGCAAACATAAAAAAATTAAAAAAGTAAAAGAGATAAGCTTATCTACATTAAAACTTATTTGGCAGCCTTTTTCTTGTGGAAGTATTGCTGCATTAAATTAAATCACATATGAATTAACCACCTTGTGCATTGGAACTTCTGCCAAAATGTTGAACATCACTTATAAAAAATCACTGTTTCTATCTGTAAGAATGTAAGCAATCCCTTTACAAAAAAATAGTTGTCTCAGAACTATATAATTCTCATATCTATACTAACTCCTCATATCTATACAATGATTTTGTGAAGATCTTAGCGTTTTCTCTTTTTGTACACTGTTTTATTCTAATTTTTTTTAATCTTTCTCGCTATTCATTACATTTGGTAATGTTAATACTGGAGACACACATATGGTGTCGATACTAAAAAGTAGAACACAACATTGTATACCACATGTGTCACGTGTCACGCTATACCAGCTATAAACCAGCTTCTGAAACTAGTATAGCGCCTTATTGATGATATACAAAGCAAATTTTCATGGTTTCTCCATGCTAACATACATTTTTTCGACTTTCAACCCTGATATTGCTATATTTTATCTGATATCAGCGTCAATGTGAGAGCGCGAGAAAATTTTTAACTACATTAATGTCATAATATTGAAAATTTTTGTTTTGAAAAAATTTAAATTTGAAAAAAAAGCAGTTGAAAAAGAAATGAAAAAGCTCTTTCAAAATGGTTAATTAATTTTTTATGTATGGCACAGTAAAACAAGCAATTTGCGCGACCAACGCAATATATAACCATAGGGATATTCACGATGTGGTGTATGTGCCCTTGTATTGTGTATTTTTGATAAATTTGATATTTGGAGTAAAATTACAAAAATAAAATGTACCCTATTGTATTCTTTGTAAATTTCATCAACTGATTACAAAAGCTTTTTCACTCAGCGTGGATGAAGGTACTGGCTGAGTTGTGTGTTTATTTAATAAAAGTTAATTTAATTCAGTGCTTCGTTTCAGTTCTTTTATTTTCTCGTTCTGCTAAATGATGAACTACCCCGACTTTAATGAAGGTTTGCTCACAATGCATTGTAAATATTGTAAATTTTGTAAGAATTTATGAAAAATACACCACATCGTGAATACCCCTCATATATTTAAAGGCTGTTTGCTTGGCTATTTATTGCAGGATCTAACTCTCTACGGAATAAGCTTATTTGAAGCAGCAGCTTAAAAGCTTATTTGAATTTGTGATTTATTTCTAAATAATTATTTGACACTATTGCCAATTAAAACTATTTCAATATGTGTGTCTCTACTTTTATACCATGGTATCGATACCATATAAGTGTCCATTAAGTATTAAGTATTAAGTATTAAGTATTAGGTATTAAGTATTAAGTATTAAGTATTAAGTATTAAGTATTAAGTATTAAGTATTAAGTATTAAGTATTAAGTATTAAGTATTAAGTATTAAGTATTAAGTATTAAGTATTAAGTATTAAGTATTAAGTATTAAGTATTAAGTATTAAGTATTAAGTATTAAGTATTAAGTATTAAGTATTAAGTATTAAGTATTAAGTATTAAGTATTAAGTATTAAGTATTAAGTATTAAGTATTAAGTATTAAGTATTAAGTATTAAGTATTAAGTATTAAGTATTAAGTATTAAGTATTAAGTATTAAGTATTAAGTATTAAGTATTAAGTATTAAGTATTAAGTATTAAGTATTAAGTATTAAGTATTAAGTATTAAGTATTAAGTATTAAGTATTAAGTATTAAGTATTAAGTATTAAGTATTAAGTATTAAGTATTAAGTATTAAGTATTAAGTATTAAGTATTAAGTATTAAGTATTAAGTATTAAGTATTAAGTATTAAGTATTAAGTATTAAGTATTAAGTATTAAGTATTAAGTATTAAGTATTAAGTATTAAGTATTAAGTATTAAGTATTAAGTATTAAGTATTAAGTATTAAGTATTAAGTATTAAGTATTAAGTATTAAGTATTAAGTATTAAGTATTAAGTATTAAGTATTAAGTATTAAGTATTAAGTATTAAGTATTAAGTATTAAGTATTAAGTATTAAGTATTAAGTATTAAGTATTAAGTATTAAGTATTAAGTATTAAGTATTAAGTATTAAGTATTAAGTATTAAGTATTAAGTATTAAGTATTAAGTATTAAGTATTAAGTATTAAGTATTAAGTATTAAGTATTAAGTATTAAGTATTAAGTATTAAGTATTAAGTATTAAGTATTAAGTATTAAGTATTAAGTATTAAGTATTAAGTATTAAGTATTAAGTATTAAGTATTAAGTATTAAGTATTAAGTATTAAGTATTAAGTATTAAGTATTAAGTATTAAGTATTAAGTATTAAGTATTAAGTATTAAGTATTAAGTATTAAGTATTAAGTATTAAGTATTAAGTATTAAGTATTATATATAAAGCATTAAGTGTTAAGTATTGAGTAGTTAGTATTTAATATATAAAACAAGCATTTCAAACAAATTCTCGAAAATGTGAAACCATTGAGAACCACTGCTTCAAACAGTCATTATAAGAGAGATATATAAAGAGCGAATACAAATGCAATTAAGGTTATTTTATTTACCAAATAGTGAGTGTGAGTGCGAAAATCTTTTATTTATATATTGGTCAAGATTCAAAGGATCACACACAGTTCTTTCATTCAAGCAAACAAGTCAACGTGTTTACTTTAACTGATTATCGCATTAATTAATCGGAACTACAGCAAAATGAAATTCTTTGGACTTTTCTTAGCAGTATTCGTGTGTGCTGCTATGCTTTTCAATACAGGTGCAAGAGGTTGTCCATGTCCAAGAAATAACAATCTTGTCTGTGCCACAGATGATGTCACCTACCGGAATCATTGTGAATTTAATTGCAAGAAGCGTGAACTGGAACATAAAGGGTTCGATTTACAAGTTTTGCATTCAGGACCATGTTAAGTGGGTACTACAATGGATTGATTGATTGATAGAATTTCGATAATGTCTCTGCAGGGTTGCCAACTTTTGAAAAGCCCAGGCCCGGAGTTTGTTTTAATAATTTTTTTATGGTCTGATATTTATTAAAAATCATTATTTCTTTTGTTTTTTAAACTGTTAAAGTTTTTACTTTAAGGAAAATAGTACATTCTGTGCTTTTATTTATTAAAGCCTATATGACACTGGCTAGTTTTAGTATTTTTCAGCGCTTAAATTGTAAGTAAAGAGCAGTACGATAAATGCTCACTACAATTTTCCGTTGATATGACTGCCTACGCTATATGTTCAATCAAGCAAATCAAGCGCTAGAATATACAAAAATTTTCTACTTTTTCAGCTTCTACCAGCTTAAAATCACGAAAAAGTCATTGTGAATAAATTGTTACAGCAGAAAGAAGAACAAGATAAATATTTTGTGAAGCAGACATTCTGCATTTTTGCCGTTGTACCTTTTAATGCTGTTTTTGCATTTCAATTGGTTGCATTTAAATGTTTTTAATTGAAATAAAAAACAATTGCGCTGTTCGAGCTCGTAATTATTTTTAAATAATTCGGACAAGTTGTAGATTTTTGACACAAAATAAATTATATTTTTGTCGCAACAGCTGTTGAATTTTTCACAAAATTTTCTACAGACATCCCATTCACACAAGACATTGCTGTCTCTTTTATCCCTTGCTTGTTTAAAGATCTGAAAACAAGCAAGTGTCATATAGGCTTAACACATTAAAAAAATAATAATAGGTCTGTTTCCGTACGCACTTCAAGTAACTTCGAGTAAAGTTCGGGTAATAGAGAGTAATTTGATTATTTGTCAAAATGAGAAAATTTGTCAAAAAGTACGGAAACGCTTTCAAGTAAGTTTCGAGCACAACACCTGTTTTTTGAAAACAATAAAATTTAATTGCTGTGTTTCTGTATTTAAAACGTTTTCGTAAGCGTTGATTTGGTAATTTTAACTATTTTTATTAATTTTCTAACCAATTGCATACATTTTGTTCGCAATACAATGCAACAATTTAATTTGATCACTTTGACAATCAGCTGTTTGAAGCTCGAGATTCGTGCTCGAAGAAATTTTTCAAGTAAAGTTCGAGTAATAGAGAGCCACAAAAAGTGACATTTTGCTTGTTCTTCTTCTCTCTCGAGCTGGAAAAATGTGTACGGAAACGCTTTCGAGTAACTTCAAGTTACTTGAAGTGAGTACGGAAACAGACCTAATGTTAACAAAATATAAAATAAGGACTCAAATATTGGTATCATTTAAGAACAATGTAGGGCATAAAATAATAAATTTTGTATTTTTTTTTAATTTAAATAAACTACTGTAATGCTTACAAACAAAAAGTAAATAAATAAAGATCAATATGGTAACAATGATAACACTAGCAACAGTAACAATTCAAAATAATTTTGTTAATAATTTTTCAACTGCTTTAAATGCCTTGCACGTTATCCGAAATATGTGTCCAGCTTTTAATAAAATTTGCTTTAATTGTTAAAAGTTAAATAATTTTAGCTCAGCTTGTAAATTGCGTAAGCCACAAAATGTAAATGCAGTTAATTAACCCTGCGAACACACGTGCAAGTGATCACTTGCAATTAGAGAAAACATATTAGTGGTATTCACCATGTAGGGCAACTGCAGCTCGTTTCAGCAACTTTTGTCACCGCAGTTCTCACCATATTTTCTCATAAAATTTGTATGGGAGCCCCCATACGTAGGGGTCGGAGGAGATGGGTTTCAAGGCAAAAAATGTTCCTCTTGAAAAAGTAATGGTTGTCGGTTAAATTGATTTCATTAACAGTAGGGGGTTAGGGTTCAGCCTCCAATGTAGGTTTAAGACCTTGGTTGACCCGAAAATTCTGACTTCAGATTCAGATTCAGCGAACCCAAAACCTTAGAAAACCGTTGTGAAACCTCTTCGGATCTTTAAGAACTTCCGTTTTGTCGAACAGTGTAATTTATGCATTGTAATACTTATAATATTGTGTATATTATATATTTATAGTCTAAATGTAAAAATTCAATTTGGTACCTTGTACCGGGTAGAAGTATTAGTAACCACTTCATTGAAATCGAAAGTTGCACAATCAAGCAAAAATTGTTCTCATCTAATGATATTTTAGTTTACAGATACACTTTGGATATTGAATTCCTACGAAAATAGAATTGAAACAAGCGAGATGAGTCACCGACTTTTCTCATTTTATTACAGAGACGGTGCAAGTAAGAATGACGTCATTATGACGTCAAAGTGAGAAAAGATGGTGAGAACTGCTGTGACAAAAGTTGCAGAAACGAGCTACTGGAGTAGCCAGGTCTCCTACCAAAGGGAAGAATGTCAAAAAAGTAACACCAGACGAATGCCGTTAGAGAACATATTGAAAGTTTTCCGAGAATTGAGTCTCATTACTTCCGTGAAACTACAACAAAACAATTTTTAAATCTCTCTTTAAATATCAGAAAAATGCACGGTCTTTACATCAGTGGTCAGCAAAATTAAAAGTGAGACTGTGTTAGTGAGAGAAGAAAAGTTGCACTGAAAGAAATTGTATAGTTCAAATTGATTGCGGCGAAAAAATAGTAGAACATTAAAAACAGGATTTCATAATAAGTACTACACATTATATGAATAAAACTATTAAATAATGTGAGATTTTTCTAAAAAAGTAATGTAGTTTGTACATATTAATATTTTGCATATATTTACTTGTGTTTAAAAGTCACAAAATATTAAAATTTAAGTAGAAAAATTCACATTTTCGTGTGAAAAAAATTATGCATAAAATCAGTAGCTGCTTTGTAATGATTTTTGGTTAAGTTTTTTAAGTTAAATAAAGGTTTGTCCACTCATTACAGCAATCTGTCAAAAACTATTTTTTTTCTCTTCAAAAAGCTTTTTTCCCTTTCAAAACCTACAATTTTCTCTAATTCTTTATAAAAACATTTGTAATGCCTTTTCAAACTTTGTTCCGTTTTAATCTTTATCGACATATAGCACAATAAACATTGCATGCCATCAAAACGCTTTTGTATCACAAAATATTTTTTGCTTGTTGCATTACTTGCCATATTCCCGAAAAATTCTCCTTGTGTATGGACAAAATAAGAGAGTATCATACGAAACAATGTCGTTTCGCCATTGGTTGCAGCGTTGCCATATGGAAGTAAAATACTTCATTTGGAAGTATTTTCAACCCAAAATAAGATTGAAGTATTTCATTGCTTAAATTAAACATTAAAGTACTTCAACTCTATTATATAAATTACTAGTGGATGTAACCCGGTGTTTCCCGGGGTTGTGCCTCGAACACAGAAAAAGGACGATTTTAAAACTGCTCTCATTTTAACATTTTTTAAATTATCAATTAGATTTTAAAAATCTTTTAAATTATCGTTTTTTGGGGTGTTGACACCACCCTCCGTCGATGTGTTTAGTCAAATTTTCGTAAAACTGTACCTGCCGGACATGACAACAAAAAAACTATGGCATCTTCAACTTTGCTATCTGGCGTCTGGTTTCTGAGGAAAATGGTCACCCAGTTTGAAAGAAGTAATTTCGAGAAAAACACGTTGAAAGTTTTTATTAGTATGCATTTGATATGCATTTGATATGCATTTTTATCTCAAAAAAAAATTCCAATTTTAAAAAATCCTTTTGGCATCGATTCGATTTTTGGACTGTCTTCGTTCAACTTCGGTTTTGGTCGATATTGTTCGGTTGATTATCGTTAATTTTTATGTAGATTCTATTATTTTCATCAAAACCGGTTCATCCGTTTTGACGTGAATGAACCAGACATAGTTGATTGAATAAAGCGCCCTCTCACGTAAGTTTACTGACATTTAAATATCCTCAATTCTGTTGGAGGGTCAGGTGATTTTACGAACCAAATTTTAGTAAAATCGGTCAAATCATTGAGGAGTTATTGAGTCTTAACAATGCACTACTTAAAGCGCCTTTTTGAGGAAATCTTTGGTATTTTTTATAGCCTATGTAATCTTGGGCGCAGTCAAACCTCCAGATGTTTTGGAGTTTTTAAAGAGTGCCACTTCCACGTATCTCTGCCCACTTTTTTACCTTTGTTTTATCTTGGGTGCAGTTGAACCTTCATACCAAATTTCATTGAAATTGAAAAAAAAAAAATCGGTCCAGGCCATCAGGAGTTATTGAGTCTTAAAAATGCACTACTTAAGATCCCTCTTGCGGAAGTCTTTGGAATTTTTTATATTTTATGTTTAAGCTTGGGTACAGTTGAACCTTCATACCAAACTTCATTGAAATCGGTCCAGGCTTTTAGGAGTTATTGAGTCTTAAAAATTCACTTCTGAAAGCGCCCTCTTGCGGAAGTCTTTGGAACTTTTTATAGCCTATGTTTTATCTTGGACGCAGTTGAACCTTCATACCAAATTTGATTGAAATCGGTCCAGGTGTTTAGAAGTTATTATGGAGTGCGACGCCCACAGACTTGCGCCCACTTGTTCAATCGGATGAATGGTGCGCGGGCCTATACGGAACAGACAGACAGAAGGACAAACATTTGATTTTAAACATTAGAAGATATATTCTATTTAAGTAAACTGAACTGACTTATTATCAAAAGATCTCATTTGTCTTGTTATGTTTTATTGAAAGATCTCATCTGCTTTATAGATCAGCCTATAATTGCTAGTTGCAATACATTTTAATTTTTTTATATATAAAATTTTTCAATAAAAAAAAACAATTGCTTATTTTCCTATGCGACTAGTTCGAAAAGTTTTAAAATGAAGTATTTTTGGTAGAAATTCAGATTTTTTAATACCACAATGAAGAGTTCACTCCGCGGTTCTCTGGCAACGCTGATTGGTTGTTTGTGTAATGAGCGAAAGAGCATAAGAATACGTGTGAGTCTCTCAAAGCATGTGCTTCATGGGCGTCGACCACTGCTTTACATTAAGTCAACAGACACTCCAGTGAGTGAGAATGTTTGTAGGAAATTGTTAATGAGGAATACAATCTTGGCTTTCATGTTCCAAAAAAAAGACTTGTATGATAGTTGTTGCGAAATTGAAAAAAAAATCAGTCCCACTGCTGACGAAAAACAAAAATTTCAAGAACACAAAAAAAAATAAAGATTTAGCCAAACTGGCAAGAGATGAAGATAGAAAAATAAAAGACCATAAAGTGGCTGAAGTATGTTATCACTTGCAAAATGTTTTTTCACGAAATTTTTCACATAAAAGAAGATTCTATGTGTACAATCTTACTGGGCACTGCAATTTAAATAAAAAAACCTATTGCAGTGTGTGGACAGAAGTCCAATCTGGTAGAATAGGCAATGACATTGCTAGCGCTTTAACTAAAATTTTAAATCACATTTTTGAAGATAATCAAAATATTAAAAAAATTAAACTTTGGTCGGACTCGTGCGTTCTCCAAAACAAAAACAGAGTAAACAGTTTGATGCTCCTTAAGCTCTTAGAAAATCTCCCACAAATTGAACAAATCGAGCAAAAATTTTCAACACCTGGACATTCCGCAAATCAAGAGGTGGACGCAGTTCACAGCGTTATAGAACGGCATCTCCGATTAGTACCTATATAAAGTCCAGCATCACTTTTACCTGAACTCTGTAAAGTTCAGTATGATAACGTTAAGCTATTTATAATTCAACTTGAACAGTCAGGTTTTTTTAATTTTATTATAGCATCTCAGCCATATAAATGCTGAGCATCATTTACGAAAACGAATACAATTTTATGTGAGCAAAACAATTTATTATCAATTAAATATAAATTCAACCTTGATCAGTCTGAACCGTTTAATAATATGAAAATTATCAAGCGATGTGCTCTTCGAAGCCAAGCAAACCATACAAGCTTGCCAAAAATAAACGGTTTAAAGATAGCTAACAACAAAATAGATAAAGCAAAGATTGATGATCTCAAGTCCATGATGAAGTTACTACTATAATTCTACAATATAAACAGTATTACTTATGTGCCTTTTAAAGAGACTATAAAAGAGAAAATTCTATATTGTTTTTAAATACAAACTTATTTATTTATATTAAAAACACTCAGTCGATCTTTTAACTCTTTCAGGTTTGGTGGTTAGTTATCTAACCACTTATTGTTGCTTGTTTAAAACTTGTTTTCGTGCCACCTATTGACAAATTATTAAACAATTACATTTTTAAAGACATCGTTGGCGAGACTTTGTCGCTAGGGTGCACTGGTTATATTTATATCTTTATTTAAACTCGGGACATCCCCTTGATTTTTTTTTTTTAATTTTTTTTTTTATGATAAATAAACCTTAATCAAACTAAAAATGCAGTTGTTTTATTAATAAAATAATATATGTAAAACTGTGGCTGAAAGAGTTAAGGGGATGTGACACCTTCAAAAAAAATTACTTTTAATGTTTTAAAATGCTTATAAGTTGAATAAAAAATAAGATATCATTTTGAAAAATTAAATGAAATACATATCTTTTAGTAAAAAATTACACAAAACAAATTTTTTTTTGATTTTTTTTATTTACATATATGGCTACTGGAATTATTTTAAAAAAGCATCAAAAAACCACGGTGGGCGTGATTACGATTCACTGGGACATCGGAAAAAAAAACCAAAAAACGGGATTCTTATCAGCATCAAAACCACCATGGAATGAACTAGAAAAAACAATTTTAGTTGAAAAATAACAAAATGGCGGCGTTTTTTCGAAAATTGTCAAGTTTTTTGGTCAAAATCGGCCAAAAACGCAAAAACTATAGAATCAATTTTTCTGTCCGTAGTTCATTTCATGCATTGACAAGTGTAAAACAACATATTCAAATTTCAGTACGATCGGTCGAGTAGTTTTTGTTTAATCACGGCAACCATGATTTTTTTTATTATTTTTTAAAAAAATTCCAGTAGCCATATACGTGATTAAAATAATAAAAAAAGTTTTTTGCGTAATTTTTTTTCCGAAAAATAAATCTGTAATTTTTCAAAATGATATCTTATTTTTTATTCAACTTATACGCATTTTAAAACATTAAAATAAAAAATTTTTGAAGATGTCACGTCTCCTAAATCGAATTATTGAATTAATTTAGAATTTTTCTGTTATTTTATTCTTATTTGTTAATAAGAATGTGTAATTTGTTAATGTTTTTTAATAAATAAATTAAAATTTTTTTATATAAAATAAAAGAAAAATTAAATTACTGACTTTAATTTTTCACAAAGAAGCTTTATTTTTTATGGTTACTAGTATTTTGAAGACCAGTGTACCATATTATATTGAATTGGAGCAAAATTTTTATGTTTTATTTGTGTATTGTGTCGTATGCCTTTGAAAACAAGTCACTTTTCGTTCCATTGCTTGTCGTATATTCAGTTTTTTGTAGTATACGCACCGGATGTGAACAGTCGTTACCTTGAGGCGCATATACGACAAAGTCTTAAAATTTAAAAACACTATAACTTTTTATTTATTATTAAATTTTATATATATGTTTTTTTATAATCACTATCTAAGTAACATATTTTATATAAATTATAAAAATATATTAATAAAACATTAAAGATGAGACAAACGGCATTTTAAGCTTAATTGCGTTTTCCCAAAATTCCAAATATGTCGCATACTACAAATAAGTATTCAAGCGACGATATGTAAGTTCTGTTACTGTACAAACCTTAAAAATAACCTTCATAGCTTTTTAAAATAACTAATACCGACCCTGTGTAAAAAATGTTATTGTGTGTTTTCGATTAGAAATTTACTTATTAAACCGCATGATTGAAGTTGTCTTTGATTTATTATAATATTTTATACTTTCTAACCATACTTCTATAAAATTTTTTTTTATTTTATCACGAAATAGCCGCGAAAAATTTAAAGGACTCTGTTTTATTTTTAAATATTACCGAAAACCAAATAGGACTTTGAAAAACATTACTCTTTTTTATTTTATACCTCAGCCTTTGATAAAAAACTCGTAACAGTGGTTTTTACCAACTGAAGGTTAATATCGATAATTTCCTTCTTTCAATAATAATTATTTCTTAATCGTTTGTGATTTACTTGGTGGCTACACGTTCAATTTTTCTTTCAAGTTGCCTTTCAAGTTGCAACACATTCATACTTTTTTACTAACACACTCAAACTTTTCGAACTTGAAAACCAACTTGATATCAATTTTTCCTTTCAAATTGTGAGGCAACTTGACGGTCAAGTTAAACAGCTGATCACAGTTTGTAAATAAATGCTCGTGCTTTGTTGTGAAATTTGAGTTGTTGCCTTGACGATGGCATCTTGAAAGTAAAATTGACTATCAAGTTGCACACAGCCTACGTCACAGCTATCAATTCGAATGAATTTTGACAAGCACTATGTGTGATCAACTTGAAAGCAATTTCTTGAACGTGTAGCTGCAGCGTTAGCAAAAAACAGGAAAATTTTAATCGTTATACTATGTTCACACTGAGATCAAATTAGGTAATTTCGTGAGATAAATTCGAAATTGTACAAAAGTGTTCACACTGGGCTTAGATAATTTCGTTTGACGTTTGATTTATTTGTTTGTCAATTCATTATTGGTCACATTCAGCAAACTCAACAGTTGCCAACTTAAATGTTCAATTAAAAATAGAAAATTCTTACTCAAAGTAAGTTTGCAAAATTATTTCGCACATAACCGTAAATCTTATCAATTGTACAACTTTAATTCATTGAAAACGTTGCTCACCCAAGTTTCACTGAATGGGTTGCTACCCGAAGGGTCAAAAAAGGTAAGTATCTGAATGTGGCCACTATCATATGTCATGTATAATTTTGACGGCTCAGTTGGAATGGATAGCAAGATTGTTAAGACGTCAAAAAAGGGTGTGTTTAATTCACACTTTATTCAGATTTCAGGGTTGCAGTGCATTTTTGTCTAATTTCGTGAGTAATTCAAACGAAATTACCTTTTTTGAGGTAATTTCCAAATCAATAAATTGTATGGGAAATTACCACAGTTTTTAGATCATTTCAGTCGAAATTACACAAAAGCTCGAAATTACCTAATTTGATCTTATACTATGTTCACACTGAGATCAAATTAGGTAATTTCGTGAGATAATTTTGAAATTGTACAAAAGTGTTCATACTGGGCTTACACTATGTTCACACTGAGATCAAATTAGGTAATTTCGAGCTTTTGTGTAATTTCGACTGAAATTATCTAATAACTATGGTAATTTCCCTTACAATTTGTTGATTTGGAAATTACCTCAAACAAGGTAATTTCGTTTAAATTACTCACGAAATTAGGCAAAAAAGCACTTGCAACCCTGAAATCTGAATATAGTGTAGATTAAACACAGCCTTTTTGTGACGACAAAATTATACATGACAGAGGGGATTTATACAATGAAACTAGTCGCATGAGACTGTCAAAAGTGATGGTGCGCAGTATGAAACGAAAATGAGGGGAAAAAGTCTCTTGGGCTGTGATTTCATGCAACTTTTTGACGTTATACTTTCATATTTTCGTTGTTGACTGAATTTTCAGAGCAAAGTCTCTGCAACTCAGTTTCATCATGTAATTTGAAGATGAAACTTGAAAAGAGAACTTCAGAAAATTTCATGCGACTAGTTTCATTGTATAAATCCCCTCACACATGATAATGGCCACATTCAGATACTTAGCTGTTTTGACCCTTCGGTTTGCAACCCATTCAGTGAAACTTAGGTGAGTAAAACTTAGTAAAACTTACTTTGAGTAAGAATTTTCTATTTTTAATTCAACATTTAAGTTGGCAACTGTTGAGAGTGCTGAATGTGGCCAGTAATGAATTGATAAAAAAATAAATCAAACGTCAAACGAAATTATCCAAGCCTAGTGTGAACACTTTTGTACAATTTCGAAATTATCTCACGAAATTACCTAATTTGATCTCAGTGTGAACATAGTATAAGGTTATAGTAGAAATGTAGTTGTGTAGATTTTGACGTACGTATATTTTGTTTTTGTAAAGTGCTCAAGTCCTCAAGTCCTCATCTACACTGGCAACTGCACTGAATCGTGAGTACCACTAATAGTTTAGACAGGTATGTTTAAGAAATTGATCGTGGCAACACCCCTTGCATACTTATTCATAAATATCCCTTTTATTTCAAGAAAGTGGAAATACTTTTTTTTGACGTTTCAAAAATTTTTGTTTAGAAGATTTCTTGTTTACTTCGTTGTAAATTAGTTAAATTAAAATAAAAATGCTTAATTGCTGCATTTGCAATTCTTCAATAAAACCCGAACACAACATATTTGAGGATAGAATTGGAGATCCACCCGTGACCATCATTGATGTTATAAATGAGTGCATCAGTGACTTTATGGATATAAAAAATGCCAGCCAGGACGATATTAAGGATATTTACATCTGCACAAGTTGCTCTGGCAAGCTGAATATTTACTATAAAGCTACGTTAATAATGAAAAAAATTAAAACTGACCTCAAAGCGCTGATGGAAGATTCAGCCATGCAAAAAGTAATCTATGTGGAAAACCCACAAGATTTTGACGATTTTGAGGATTCATTGGAAGACTCAAATCAGCAGCTAGAGGAAGAAATAGACAAAATTGAAGACTTTGGAGAAGATTTTATTAAAGTGGAATATATTATGGAAAACCCAGAGAGTCTTTTCAGTAAGTATTAATTTCGATGTTGGGATTTTCTTAAAGGAAACTGAACGTTCAATTAAAATCAATAATTGCTTGGAATAAAATATTTCTTCAATTTGCTGTATTTTCCAATTGCAGATGAAAATAAAGACGAGCTGGAAGTAGACGATGTTGACGCCTTAATAAAATGTGAGTTTTCAGAAACAGAGCTTAAAACCAATGATAGCAGCGCGTTTGATGAAATTATTGAAATTGAACATCTAGATGAAGATGATTTAATTGAAAACACACATGAATCAAATAGTCCAAAGATGAAGTCTAGGAACAAATGCCTAACTTGCGCTGACTGCGACTTAATGTTCTCCAATAAACGGTCGTACCACGCGCACAGACGTCAGGAACATTTTGCTGGATTCGTTTGCGATCAGTGTGGTAAAACTTTTTACTCTCAGTCAGGATTTATAACGCACGCACACACGCATAAAACGGTCAAGGAATTTGTTTGCACAGTTTGTGGGGAAGAGTATCATCATAAAGGCTATCTAAAGCGTCACATGGCTTGGCACAGCGGTGAAATGCCATTTGCATGTGATATATGTCCAAAACGTTTTGTGCACAAGGTGGCGTTGTACAAACACAAAAAGGTACACGAAGATATACGGAATATTATATGCGCGGTATGTGGATTTAAATTTCGTACAAAGGCACATCTCAAAAGACACATGATGACGCATACGGGAGCCAAACCGCATAGTTGTCCCATATGTGGAAAATGTTTTTCACAACTCTACAATATGAAGGTGCATATAAAGGAACACGAGAAGCCCGGAAGCACGCGTAGAAGTCGCTTTAGATGCAAAATGTGCTCTAAAACATTTAGCCAAAAGGAAAAATACGACGAGCATGTATCACAAGCTCAATGTTGAAAAAGTCTATATAATAAATATATATATATATATTTCACCACTGTACAAATACAACTGTTAGTATTTGTGCTATAAAAAACAATTCATCAGCTTCCATTTTTCAAATTCGTTTGAAAAGTTGATTTAATTGTGGTTTTTATTTATATCCTGTTGAGCGATATTTTTTTTTGGGTGCAACAAGTGTCGGCTATAGAGTAAAAATTTATAAGCCATGAATTATCATTATATAAATGTTGAATTGCTCTTTGCGTAGAAGTAATAGTTATAATTAACAATTAGTTTTTTCTTTTGGACAATTTGTCTGTAAAATAAAATTCGTAATTCAATAAATACTTTCTTTCATGTAAAAATTGCTTTGTATAGTTTTATTTACTAGTCTATAAACAGCACATAATAGTTATTTTTATACAATCGTAGAAAATTTGGCCATAAAAACAAATTTAAAAGCACGTCAAACGGGGATCCGGAAGTAAAAAAACAAAAGCTGGTAAAAATAAGGTGCAAGGACCGATCAAATCATAAAGGAATCAAAATGGATTCTTTCTCTGGCTTACTATAAAACAAAGCTGCTGATGTGCTTGACAAAGGCTCGAGATCAACCGCTACCGTAGATGAACAGTAGAACGTTTATATTTCGATCGGCACAAGACCTAGAAGATTACTTTGTGGACTGATGAACTCCTTCATCCGTGTGTGTCTCTTATTTCAGTGAAGTAATTTTTTCACCTTGCATTTCAAATCATTCTAACCCTGAAAGAAGAAGGTTTTAAGAACATGGTTATTTAGAATCTCTGACACGGAATCCCATTCCCATTCGGAACTCGGCTTCAGAAATGTTTTTGCAAAAGGCTTTGGTAAAGTTCACTTTTTCTTCGATTAAGCCAGCTTCTCAAATTACTTCGTTTGATATTTTCATCTTCAAAATTCAGTTATATTTGCATACAAATTTGAAAATTTTTTTCTGCCTTTGTATGAGAAATATCACGTAATAACGGTTATTTGTAATAAATAAAAGTAATAGATTTGTCATTTATTCGATAGTTGGTGTCGTAAAACAACAGTTTATGACCCAAATAGTAGGTCTGTTCGCGTAGTCGAATGCGAACGAAATATTTCAAAAACTTTTACTTGAAAATGTCTGAAAAGCGTTCGTTCACTGAGAGGATTGTGTAAAAGGGAAAATTCGATTACAAAGGGTCTGTTTGAGAAATTCTCCAGTGAAAAATATCCAGCAGCAACTTGCAATAGAGTGGGTGGTAAAAAAAAAGTTTGAAAAAACCACCTCCTATTTAAAAGTTGACCTCGAGAGGATTCCGAAAACAAAAAAAAATTTTTTTTGGACCACCGGAAGAACAGCCAAAATGGTATTTTTTGCATAGCTTAAGCATTACATGTCAGATCTTAAATAATGATATGTCTTTAGAAAAAGCTTCATGAGCACAACATTGTCTTATTAGAACATTTTGAAATAAAATTGTTTTTTATAACAATTTTTCATTTTTGGATAGTTAGCAATAAATGGATTTTTTTATAATTAATACCTAACTGAATAGGTCATGGTATGACCTCTTGCTACCCATATTGCTTAAATTTTATTAAAAAAAAATCGAAAAACAGGCAAATGTGTAGTAATTTTTCAACTTTTGATCCCTATAACTTCTAAACCACTTGAGAGCGACTCTTAATTTTTTCAGAATCGAACTTAGGAGCCCCAAATCCATATAATTACATGTAAAAAAACACAAATTTTGCATTTCCATTATTCTTCAATTATGCCCTATTCATAATGGAACTAGTAAAGATAAAGAGAAAAATTAATGTGTACGTGGACAATTGCCTATTCCTATGCCATCAATCCGTAAAAAGCGTCAGTCATATACCGTAATAATTTTTTGATATTACAAAATAGTCATATTGCAAATAATTAATTGTTCGATGAGTGGCAGCTCTGCACATTGTAATAGATTTCCTACTTTCGCAAAGAACGGAGTAAAGTGCGTTCAATGAAAACAAAAACACCAATTTGTTTATAAAATAAGAACTTTTTTCAAAGAATGCCAGTAACTTGTGCGATTTGCCAGAATAGTGCAAAAAATCTGAAAAATATTCATAAATCTAAAATCGGCAAACCGGCAATCTTAATCAAAGATTTGCTGAAGCAGTGCTTCGAGGATGTAGCAGTACTGCCCAATGGCATTGGAAATAAATCTGAGAACACTACAGCAATCTGTGCTAAATGTGAATATAAGTTGTTGGAATTCTATGATGCATCGTTGAAATTAGCGTTAAAGCGTAGGGAATTCCAGCAACTTTTAAAACCATGCGTTGATGTAAAGGAACCTGTGGATTCTCAACTATGGACTAGTGATGAGTCTTCCGATGGTGTACAGGATGTTGAAGATGTCGATTGGGAAATAGGTAAGTAAAATTCAAAGTGAACAAATTATCACACATTTCTTGCTCTTAATTTTTGTGCAGAATACAAGCCAGATATAGAACACATAACCTGGAATAATATCAACGATGACAGCGAAGAAGATGAGCAGGAATCCTTAGCGATGATTCAAACAAGACTACAATCTGCTAAGGCTAATCGATATTGTCGGGAATGTAATGTAGAATGTCCAACCGATCAGGTATTCCAGTTACATATGAAAAAAGTGCATGACAAGTGCGATACGGATCAGACTGCAGATCTTCAAGCACTCAGGTGTTCCGAATGTAATATTGAACTACCGACAGAGCAGGCATATAAAGAGCATCTTAGACTATTACACAAAACAATTGGAAACAAGTTAAAGTGTCCCAACTGCGAAAGAACTTTCAACAAGCAGTCCCAACTAAACGCTCACCAAGAAACACATTATGCACTGTTGTGCTCATATTGCGGCATAAGTTTCGAGAATAAACGTGCCTATAAACATCATATGGAAATCCAACACATCGACATAAAGCAATTCCAATGCGATGAGTGCGGTAACTTATACTCAAGTTCAAAATCTCTTAAAAAGCACAAAATGGTACACAGCGATACTAGAAATTTCACATGTGACGAATGCCCCAGACGATTTCGAAATTCCTCTCACCTAAAGCGCCACAAGTTGACGCATAGTGGTCTCAAGCCACATGTGTGTCCGATTTGCTATAGAACATTTGCTCTTAAATATAATATGGTTTCACACATGAGAGAGCACTCCAAACCGGGCAACCTGACACGAAGACTTGAGTGTGCAAACTGCAGACAATTCTTTACAGCACAACAACTATTGAATCAACACTTGGCGGCCGGTGGTTGTCTAACGGCTAAGCAGGAGACACTGAACCAAAACAGCCAATCTGATACGCTTGTAAACTGCCAAGAAAATGAGATACTAACCCAAAAACCAGAAATTGATTTAATTAGTAATCAATATGCAACGTACGGTGATGTGTCTTAAAATTTTTAATAAATATTTTAAAAAAATATAAAATTCATTTCAAAAAGTTTCATTTAGAAGAAACATTTTGCCCGAGGCGGGCAAGCTTTGTTGAGTATAAAAATTGTTAAAATTTCTCTAAAAAATTGTTGTCCTGTATTTTTAACTGAATCATTAAATTGTAAAGGCAAGTGAAATTGGAACTATAAAAAGTTGATTTAGTATTGGGCCAAAATCGACTGCTCTGTTAAACGAGTTGGAGACAAAACACGATCCATTAATTAATTGTTCTGCCTTGGATTCATTCTTTTGAGGGCTGGCCAAAAAGCTATAATTATCTCTTAATAAACTGTGATTTTTTGCCATTTTTGTTTTTTAAGTGTTCATTTTTGGACACCTCACGCGTGAACATGTGGCAAAGCCAAAAATGCTCAGTAATGTTTGCCGTTTCTCCATGAATAAACTAACAAACGAATAGCGCTTGCAAGTTATTGAATTTTATTATCAAAATTCTTGCCCTGTGAGAAATGTGTTTCGCAAATTACTTCCATTTTTATGGTCGTAATAATCGACTAATCGAATAGGCTCTTCTAGGTATTGTCACCAAATTTTGCACCAGTTTCACCTTGACTTACTACAGCGTCGTTTGTTTGGTGAATGGGCCTTAGAAAAGTTGAATGATGACTCACGAAGATTTAAGAAAAATTGTCTTCAGTGACGAAGCTCATTTTTGGATGAATGTGATTTTTCCTCAGAAATAAATTGACTCCATTTTTATCTCCCGTGGTCGAAAAAGCCTCCCAAGCAAAGAAAATCTTCTGATCTAGCAGAGTGCGAATCTTACTAAGGAGTAGAAAGTGAGTTTTTAGTGAAAAGAAAGCAAACTTTCTGCAATTCTCGATCCCAGTTGCACACAAATAAATATTTTATTTATACCAAAATTCATTACTTATTTTTTAAGTTTTTTTTTTTAATTCAAAATTCAAGTTAAATAAAAATATGTTGTCAATGCATTTTCTTGTTATAAACAAGAGTAGAGAAGAAAACGGCGAAACAGTAATATATTTATTTTGGAAAACATAATAAGGAACATAAATAAACTTATCGCCAAGGGTTAACGGCAGCAATTATTTTTCTTTTCGCGCAAGAAAACTCGCCTTAATATCTTCTGGAAGTCGCCTCGTCAAATTTTTTTTTACAAACTTGATATGTATTCTTAGATACACTGTTTCCAGAAGATTCTAAAAATCCAATTGTGCTTCTCCTCAGCCTCATCAAAAAGTGCTTTCATAAGGCCTTCTCATAAACTTCTAAAAGGCTATTGTAATAGCTTCCAAGAATGCTTCCAGGAATTGCTTGTGCAAGGCTATGGTTAAATATTTACTTAAAAGCATTTTGTCTTATGTCTTCTGAATCATGGAATGCCTTCTTAAAATACCTAATAGAATGCCTTTCCAAGAAAATACCTACTAGAATGCTTTCTTTGAAGCTTTCATTGAAGGCCTCAAAGAAATCTTGCATTGAAAAATCTTAGATCTAGAAGCACTTCTGGAGAAGACTAAGGAAAGCATTCCTCCCAATGATATGCATATGTTAAAAGAATGTCTTCTGGGTATTAAAGTAGAAGGGATGGAACTCACGACTTTACCTTCTTTTGAAAGCATTTTTTGCTGGGTAGCCGACAAACCTGCATAAATTTTAATAAAAAACATTTGATTTTTTTATATCTAATTGTTGTTTGTTTTAATTAAAAATAAAATGAATATTTGATTATTTTGTCAATTTAATATGATGTGGTCGTTGAATTAAAAAAATATGAATTATTTTGTTTTTTATATAGATATATAAATAAATAAACTAAAATAATCGTATATAGATTTATGTATGTATGTATAAATACCTATGCGCATAAACGTTTTACATCACTATTTATTTATTTCATCTGTTAAGCTGTAAAATTGTATTTATAAATAAAACTAATGTAAATTAAAACGCGTCATGCAATACTGCACGCACACACACACATATATATACTACAAAAATTAAAGTTAAATAAATTTTAATGTTAAGGTTAAAAATATTTTTTGATTCTTTTCTCAAAATTAAAAAAATATACTGTTAAGTTTTATTGATAATTTCAATAATTTAACAAATTTATTGCAGGCAGTCCATAATTTTAGAGTAGACGAAAAATAGTAGTTTATGTGTTTTAGAAAAAAAAAAAAAACAATTTATAAAAATAAATCTCAATCTTAATTTAAGGAAAATAAAATACGATTTAAATAAACTATGCGCGAAACACAAATTCTAACAATTCCAATTGTTCGTTTTAAATTTAAAGTAGCAAATAAAAATATTTAGTTAAAACGTTTTGAATGGTACAAAAAGTTATTTTTCATCGTTTGTTTTGTTTTGATTTTGTTTTTGCTTTTTTTTATAAAATTTAAAAAATACAACTTTTTACAAAATTTCTAATTATTCTTGTGATTGTATCACTTAGTATAAATATTTTATTTCTTATGCGCTAGACTTGTGTAAATTTACTTTATGTATTCGTATTTGTTAATGTTGTTAAGTTTAAGTGTTGACTTAATTGAATACTTAATAATTAATCGGATGGCTTAACCAGACCCATAACTTTGCCTTCGAACAGTGGCAAGATATCCGAGTCATTAACTATTTCTTCCTGGATAACTGGACTATCGGGATCCTCACAATGAGTTTTAAAGAAAAATCTGCAAGATAAGATAATTAGGCATTTGAATTGACTTTGCTTACAAGTTTTCTAAAATAATATTACCTAAAATTACCCTTCTTGGGTAGGTAATCCTTGAATTGTTTTAACGTTGGCTGTGAGCCCGGAATTTTTGTTCTATAAGGATATTCTTCGTCACAAAATGAAAACACAACGGTTGTGGTTTCTTGTGGCTTAGCCGGCAATGGTGGTGGTTGTTGTTGATGTGGATGTTGATGATGCAAACTGCTGCTACCGCTGCTGCTGCTGCTAAATGAAGCTGTTGTTTGCTGCATTGCTGGAAAGTGTGGTAGTTGTTGTTGCTGTTGTGTTGTATAACGACGAGATCGTCTTGTCTCATCTTCCAGTCTTCTTTTTGCCTCCTCCAGTTTTGAGGCTGTACTCACACCAGCAAAACGCGAGCTAAAGTTGTCAAAAGAAAAATAAGCGTTATTTTCATTTGTGCTTAAAGAAGTTGAAAATAACAAATTTACCTGTTGTCTTTGTACTTCATAAGAGTATCAGCTGAAAACAAACTTATTCCACTGTCTGTATTCATGGAAGGCCATTTGTTTGTAAGCTTCCTTGATGAGGAACTGTGATCGGGCATAGATTTTGAATGCTTCATTGAATGACCACCTAGACGAAACAATTATAGACAATGATATAAAAATGTATACATATCGCACTCTAAATACAAAACAGTCACAACTCAAAATTTTTTTATACCGACTTTTTGTTATAAATCAATTCACAACACACATATCTCACTATCTTTTTCATTATTTTCTTCATTAAATGGAAGAATGAAGTTTGTGTGTTTAAATGAAAATTGCTTTTTTTCTGTAGTATCAACCAAAGGGTTTTATTTTTCGCTTCTCCTGAAAAGTCATGTTTTTTGAGTTGTGACTGTTTTGTATTTAGTGTGCGATATGTATAAAGATATTTAAAGCTATGTATTTATAAACATTACCTATACTTATGGCGCCATCACTTAACATTCCCGAATCATGCGTAATTGTACGTCTACGTGAGGGTATAGGAGGGCAAGGTGACATCGTGCCTGGCGAGCGATGTGGCGTCTGATCTTTCCATACACGCGACACATGCTGATCGAGTATATCCTGATCGTTGTCCTCGTCGAGTGCAAACTTTTCTCGTATTGCTTCGGCAAATGCGCGATCACTGGCAAGCCTCTCATTCGTTGGCATTGAGTCGTCCGAGAAACGCTATTTCGAATTGCAATTTTATATGTATTAAAATTGTGTATACAAGTCTGGGCTGATATTTGTATTTTACCTCTATGCGAGCTCGGTCATCAATATCCTGTTTGCGTTTAACTTCTTCTAATTTTGGTATTAAAAGCGCAATTAGTTCGGATTCTTTAAGCGGGCGATGTTCGTTTGAATGCAGTCTTTGAGTGCGCGGTATAACCTTAAAAATGGCAAAATATATAAATTTTCAAGAGCAACTGTGGTGAAACTTATAGGCTGCTCTATGGAAAAAAGTCCCAACATTATAATTAAATAATAAGGTCCCTAAATTGGGTGAAACAGTAGAGTTCTCAAAAATTGGCAGTTGACCTTGAATATGTTATTATAATTTTTTTGAATCTTCTTAGTGACACTTTAAATTTAAATAGACATTCACTTATAAATGTCAAACTATCAACTTTTACTCAAGAAAGCAGAAAAAATAATTAATCAAAACAGTAGCTATGATTAGTAGCTATTATAAGAATAACAACAATCATAATTTTTTGCATACCGGCGGTTCCCATACAATAATTAACATCATACATATGATACCCATTATACATATCGAGCCATAACCGAGAGAAAGTTGCAATTTTGCCTTTCGGCGAATCTTCCCGATGATTCGCTTTTTTGGCCTCAGCTGCTTGCATTCGTTTTAAGTTTTAACAGATTGGTACGCGCTACAAACTTCATCATTCTGTTCAGCCAGTTTGAAATACATGTGACAGAATTCGACGCTTGACGCTATCATTGTAGTCGCCAATGTGTGCTGACCATAACATTGCTAATACTTCACCTTCCTTAGAAACGTTTCGTAAGTACTGAGTTTACTCTTGTAGTTATTTCAGGACGCTGCTGGTAGGACCAGTGGCATTACATTTTTCTGCCAGGACATTTTGGTAGACAAAATTAATTAAAAGCATTAATTAATATGATATCAGATAAAGCAATGTGATTTCTCTTCAATAGTTTTTAAATTATAACCTACCCATAGTGATAATGAAGTATAATATAAGAAGATATGTTCAATATTCGAAGTTCGAATTTCCTAAAACGATTTGAATGATCTTTTTAATTATTTATTTTCTAACCGAATACAACTACTTCCTGGCATTCAGTTTAATTTGATAAAATGGCTTTGTTTCTTAACCTGAAATTCAATTTTATTTTTCGTTAAGGGACCCTAATACCTTTAGGGTTACCCTTATACCCTTATATCTATATGATATAACCCCTCTGAGATGCCTTTTGTTATTATCCTTTTTTTTCAACAATCAACTGCTGCTCAATGCAGTTGGTAATTGGATTATTAAAATATAGAATTATTTTCGTTTTTACCTGAAAAGAGTTCGTTTCCTTATTGGCCATAGCACTCTGCCTGATTGCTTTACTTTCGGTCGAGCTATGTCTTCGCTGCACATATGGACGTCCATCTCTGCAAAAATTTCAAAAAAGTTAAAAATTTTAATTCAAGCTGTTGGCAGCGAGTGAAGAATTTCTTTCAATAGGAACTTGCAAGTGAAATGAATGTTGACACAATATTGCCGCTGATAGAATGCTTTTGCAACAACAATTATGGATGAATACCGCATATTGGGTACTTACACTGAACAATTGGAGAGAGACTTTGTGTCAGAGTCTGTGCGGCCGCCGGAGCTCATGCTTGCTCTTTCCGAATCGACTCTGGAATTCGGTACATACGAAGTATTCGTACTCGCTGTGTACACATAACCGTGAGCACTATTCGAGCATGCAGGATTGATTGGTTGGGTTTGGATTGAAATCGTTTAATAGGATCCATGCAATCAATGTTCCAAATTCAGATACAAAAATAGATGATAATACAGAAATAAATGTTAAAAAAAAATAAAATTAAATAAAAAGAAAAATAATTAAAATTAAACAGCAGCGTTATGCATTCGGGAACACAAGGAGCAGCAAATGCAGGTAGATGGTAGATAGGTGTTGTGGTATAAACATCAAATGCATGTTTGTGTGGGGGTGTGTGTTTGCAATTATTGTTGTGTGCGTATGGATGAAAACAAAAGGAAAAAACAAAAAGAAATGAAATTAAATAAAGTGAAAAAAAATTAAATAATATACATATAACTTAAAATAGGAATGAATAAATTTTTAAGAGGTGTTTTTTAACATTGTAATTTTTGTGAAAATCTATAGAATTCCTAGTGTACGCACATAATTCAAAATAAGATTTTCTGATATGCGAAGAGCCTTCAAAAATTTCCTAGTAGGTCCAATTGTGAATCTAAGCCCTCTTGGACTTACTATAATTCCATCAATATAAGTCCAGTTATATATATAAAGATGAAGAACACCCCGAACAGTTCCGAAGAACAGTCCTGAGAATCAGACTCAATTTCAATTTTAAAAGCTTCGAGTAGTAACAAAAAACAGAAGTTATTGAAAAAAAAAACCGAATCGCACATTGATATTAGGCCGAAGGCATATGAGCTAACGAACAAGACACTAGAAAAAATTCATATATTTTACCGAAAATAGTAACGCTACTGGCCAGAGGCTTAACTATTATGTATCCGAAACATACCCAATGAGTACCTCGAAAGTCACCTGAAATAATACCGTAGTAAGTCTGTATTATGTCAATAAAGCATTAAAAATGAGCAACTATATAAATTGACAGATTAGGTCTTCATTAGCACGAATATTTATTTTTCGTTGCATAGATCAAACTTTCACCCACACGGGTATTTTGCTAACAATTATTCTGTGCGTAAATTCTACACTACATTCTAAAAAATGTTAACGTTAAAACAACTCAAATGTCTTGCGGGACAACCGTGGATAACAGATAGTTTATGAAAAAAACCTGCAATGTCCTATATTAACCCAAAGTGTGAGAAATTATAAACTACTATAAAATATCAATATATGTGCACAGTTAAATATAATAATTCATAATATTAAAAATGAAAAACATAAACTTGTAGTTACACACTATGACAAATTTTATAAAAAATATTTACAGTGGAGGCACAGCAACGATATTTACGTTGGCTTATATTGAAAAAAAAATAATAAAAATATTACTTACCCTGGCGGTCTTATTTCAAGTCTTCGTTTTTGCGTGGCCAAGAGCAGGTCATGCGTTAGACGCATTGGCATATCAGCCGACATGCGTCCTCCTTCCACACGCAGTTTTTCGAAATCGTCGCACAGTGACAACTCCGAGTCTTCGTGCAATGTGGGTAGAGTTGAGCTGCGAGGCAGTGTTTCAGTAGCACTAACCGAACCACTAGAACTTGCTGATGTCGATGGACCATAGACGCTACCACTGGCGCTACAAGAACCACCAGCTGCAGCGCCGCCACTACCACTAGCAGCTGCAATGGCAATAGAGCTTGTGGGAAAATTAATAAAGGGTGGTGGTGTAGCTGCCGAAGCGCCCAATTTTCCGGATACATTTTGTAGCGGCACACCTGGTACAAATGATGGCATTGGAAGACCACCAATGGCACCAGCAACCATGCTGCCATTACCACTGCCATTGCCGTTGCCACCAGCACAACTTGTACCGCTGCTACTGCCACTGGCCGAAACTGTGCCGCCGCTGCTGAAGCGTTCGTGCGCTGCGGACATTTGTTGAATATACATTATGTACATTTCCGAACATAAAAATGTTGGATAGATATTTTCGCGTATGGTCGTTTCTACATGATGTTGCATGGGATCAAAAATGTTTGGGCTGAGTAGAATTTCATTTTTGAGCCCCGCTTTGATGGTGCGTCGCAAGTCTTCCGTAACGGAAAGTTGACTTTTCCTCAGGAACCTTATGGCAAGAAATTAGTTATTTTGTAGTATAGTCGCGTATTTACTGTTAACAGGCTTTCTTCTATTTATACACATACCTATAAATAGCTCCAATAATTTGCTTAACTTTTTCAGGATCAGTTTGTTGTTTAAGACCCTCACAGGCAAAATAAAAGTTAAGATGATCCTTATAGGCGGGTGCATCCTCCTCAACATATTTCTTAAATAGCTCTACCCCATCGCGATCTTCTAGCAGATGATTAAGGGTGCGAGCCCAATTCAAATACGATGGCGGTGAGTTTCTGCAAGTTTCAGCCACACCTTCGGTCATCTTGAATATAAGTGATGAATAAGAATATGAAAACAAACAAAAAATAAACAGTTTTTACCAACCTTTTTAGCGCGACTTTCTTCTCCGGGTACTGGTGGTCTTGGCCCACTACACTCATTATCATCATATTTCTTATATCCTGACGGATAGCTCATGCCAGACCCAATGCGCAGTTATATTGTTTTTATAATTTTCCAAAATCCAAAAAGCGTTAAATTTAAATGCTTAACTTAATATCGAATTAAATATGCTGCTGCAGGTGCTTACAAAATAATTATTATCCGTTATATTTGATATATTGCGGACTTTGGAAGATACTTTGTCCAATATATTAAAACTATTGATTTGGAAGGCATACAGACAAGGCTAAAAAGAAAAGAATGAAAAATAAAATAAGTTCGCTAAAATATGAAACCGATAAATAGAAAAAGTATCTTAATTTTTATAAAAGGTTGTTGTCTTTTTTTGACAAATAAACATTATTATTATTAGCAATAATAATCGATTTCTGTGACACCTTAAACAGACAGCGAAATCAATTCCAACATTAAATAAGAATTCATGGCACTAACGTTTACTTTTAGTTAAATTTTCCTAAAATTTGTTTCTTTAATTACATTTAAAAGGTTTTGTCCAGAACAAAACGAGAAAGCAACTAAGCTCTTGTTTCTACTGACAAAACGAAAAATCCAGATGCTTGCGAGAATTATGACCGGCCACTGCCTCGGTCATTGATAAGTTACTAAAAATATCTCAAAAATTGCGGTGAGATATTTTACCATCATCGAGACATCAATGGCATTTGAACGATTATTTTCTAAAGTCGGCTTAACTTTACACCAGGGTGCGAAACATGATAAAACTACGATTGTTCTAGTAACTTATCACCATTTATAATTTCATGCTTTCAATTTCTCATGAGTGAAAAAATTACGCCGCAAACAAAAGCAGTTACGATCTCTCACAAACAAAAGCAACGTTCGTAAATATTACGAACGAATGTACTTCGCTGAAATCGTGATCGGTTTGCTCACTAATGCTACGTCCTGAACGTTAATTTTAAAACTCAATGTGCAACTTATATTGTGAAGATTGAATTTTGAACCGATTGCTAGCATATTTTTTAAGTGATACGTTGCTTGATAGTGACAGTGAAAAAACTGACTGCATTTAACTGCTTGATGATTTTTTCTACAAGCGATTTAGCCATTAACTTTGAAAAATACGTTCACGAAAGATTAAAAATAAAATCTTTTCATGATAACTCATTTTGCGATTGTATTTTATCATGATAGATACTTTAGAGAGAGTAAACAGTTAATATTTCTCATGAGCGCGCTCGCTAAAGCAATCGTTCGCAGGTAGAGCGCGAGAGCAAATAATCATTACATTAAGCCTCTCATGAGAAAACACGGTGGCAATGTTTTTGTGAACGTTCGATTTTTTAAGTATTTATCATGATAAAATACGATCGCAAAATGAGTTATCGTGAGAAGATTGCATTTTTAATCGTTTATGAGCGAGTTTTTCCAAATGAATAACATTCTTTTGAACAAAGTATGAATACGTTTGCTGACCCTCTCTACGTTCCATTCCAGCTCCAGTTAGCAGTTGTTGATTAAAAATGATCTGAATGGACAATTTTTGTGCAACTGTTGAGGTAGTTAGTGGTCACTTTTATAGAGCTGAAAAAAATGTTCGCTTCTTTTTCTTAACTGTCAGAAATCAAAACGTTAACTCAACATTACGGCTGTGAAACCGAAAGAGTTGGCTTCGTCTTTTTTCACCGTTAAGAATGTAAGTCGACTGACTGACTTTTTGAACCTTTAAAACTTACTTTTTCGAATATCTTTGTGCTGCTATTTTTCGAAAGTTAAAAAGCAAATGATTCAATATAAATAAAACAAAAGATTGAAATTTTGGTTCATAAGAAATTTAGCTCAAATAAGAAGTTACCTAACTAAAAAAATGAAACTAACTGATTTTGTGTGTATTTATGGATTTCTATGACGGCATGAGAAAATCACCTTCCAGATGGCAACAAAAATTGCAATCGTTGATAAACACATCTCTTGATAAACAAAAGCAAATTACTATAACATAATTCTGTAAAATGTGAGTGCGGAACGCTTGATTTTTTTTGAAAAATTTCATAGCAAATTTTTAGGCATGTTTTGTTTTGTGATTTATTGAAACTTCAACAACTTTTTATATATTTTTTTTCATTTTTAAATTTTCAGTTTTACAAAATATTTTCAAACTTATTTCGGTGTACCTACTATGATATCCGTTTTTACTTTAAGGTATTTTATAAATATTTGGAACTAAAAATTGTTATTTGGAACTTTTTAAATCGAAAATGTGGCATTGCTGATTTATAAGAAAGAAAGAGAGAGGGCTTAAGGAAAATTAATATTTCATGTTTTTTTTCTTTATATTACCGGGCCCGTCATTTTTGACGGGAAAGAACTAGTTAATTTATAATTCTTAAAAAACATATTTTTCAAGAATTATTTTTAGAGCTTGATGCCAAATAATTTATGAAGCCAAACAGGTTGCTACAACAACAATGTTCTTTGCAGAACAAACCGAGCAGACTAGACTCCGACTAATCAGTAGTCTCTGTGGTTTATGCAGTCCACCAACTTTGATAAGTTAATAAGCTTAACTGCAATAAAACCAAAACGGAATTACCCAAAAAACTTTTCACTTGTTCAAACAGTGTTTTTCTACTCTTTTGCTAGTTGCAAAATTTCAAAAAATTGACTACATTTATTCTGCAAAGATTTTGTTGTTGCGCTTTTTGTTTACTTCTTTATCACGTGTCCATCTAGGTTCCAACAATTTGTTGGTATTTAACCATAGAAGGCGTGAAAAAGGTTTTTTGAAAGCAGATGTTTATTATATGCGCAAGCATATAATTCGTCATCATGTTTTCGTAGGTTATGCTCGCACCAGTTTACATGACTTAAAGAATTGTGGCATTTTAATTGTTTATATTAGTTTATAATTCTTAAAAAATTTTTTGCCTGTTTTGGCTTCATAAATTATTTGGCATCAAGCTCTAAAAATAATTCTTGAAAAATATTTTTTTTAAGAATTATAAACTAATATAAACAATTAAAATGCCATAACTTTTTTAAGTCAAAAGCAAACTAAGTTTTCATGGATTTACAGACAACAGTTCATCATGACTTCACTTTTCTCAGCGAAGACGTTATGTTACTTTTAACCACCTTCATTTAAAAACATATCATGTATATTACTGTTATAGGATTTATGATTGTTTGATGTCGATGTCAGTATCGCAACTTTTCAAGTTTCATCTTCAAATTACATGATGAAACTGAGTTGCAGAGACTTTGCTCTGAAAATTCAATCAACGACGAAAATAAAAGAAAATATAAAAAATAACGTCAAAAAGTTTCATGAATTCGCAGCCCGAGAGACTTTTTTCATTCACTTTCGTTTTCTACTCCGCACCCTCACTTTTGACAGTCTCATGCGACTAGTTTCATTGTATAAATGCCCTCTAAGACTCCAAATGATTAATTTTTTTAATTTTGAAAATGTTTTGATTAATTTCCAATAAAGGAAATTACACCACAAACCTACAGCTGCGGTAAAAATAATAGCACCAACACAAAAAGTTATTTCTTTCATGAAGTAAAAATTAAATAAATCCCTTCAAACAACTTTTGAAGATATCAATAAATACAATCAACTTCAGAGAATGTAGTTAAAAAGGAACTGCAAATTTTATTAGTTTTTTTTTTGGAAAATATTTCAGATTTTTTAATATAACTAAAAAAATTGGCGGTAAAAAAAATAGCACTATTATGCATTATGCATTTAAAACCTAAAAAGACGTGACAAAATTAAAGACTTTTTTAAAGATTAAAGTTATTATGGTGAAAATAATGCAATGAACCAAAATTAATATTTCGTCGCATGTCCTTTGTTGGCAACGTCTTGTCATGGAATTGATCAAATCATGGCACCTCTTGGTTGGTATGTTGTTCCAGGAGTCTTGAACTGCAGGCAAAGGGTTTGATTGTTGGTCGGTTTTGCAACAGAAACTGCTTTTTTGATATCAGTCTAGAGGTTCTCAATTGGATTGAGGTCGGGCGACTGCGCTGGCCAAGCCATGACATTCACCGAATGATCCTCAAACCACTTTTTAGCTTTCTTGCTGGTATGTTTGGGGTCATTGTCCTGCTGCAAAACCCATAATAACGGCATTTCTTCCTCTGCATAAGGAAGCACCACTGTATCCAATATATCAACATACACGTGTTGGTCCATGACGGTCCTAATCCAATGTATTTGACCAACTCCATAGAAGGAAAAACAAGCCCATATCATTATGCTTGAACCTCCATGCTTTACTATTTAAGCAGTAAATTTAGGGTTGTATTCTGCATTAGGAGGTCTCCTAACGTAAGAACGAGAACCCCTGCCACCATAAATTACAATTTTACTCTCGTCTGTCCATAATATATTTCTCCACCTCTCTACTGGCCAGTTCAAATGTTGCTTTGCGAAGTTCAAACGCTTTGTTGCATGCTTTGTAGTTAAAAGAGGTACTTTTCTTGGGCTACATGCCTTTAAATTATGATCTCTTAGACGGATACGAACAGTTTCAACAAATGCTGCAATATTAAGTTCCGCTTTGAGCTCAGATGCTGGTTTAAACGGCTCCTTCTTACTTTGCCGGATTAAGCGTTGGACGGGTAACGGCCACATAGCGTGCTTTCGTCCGCGAGTTTCAACTTTTGGTGCATATATTATGGCATTACGAATCATTTTATTAGAACAGCCAATTGCATGCCTAACTTCTGCATAAGTTTTACCCTCTGCAATCATTCTTTGAATAATTTCGCGTTTTTCGGCACTGCAATGCTTTCCGCGACGCATAGCTCCGTAAATAAGTTATGACTTAAATTTTTTTTTATTAAAACCAATTCAACTAGAACAAACCGAAATACTTTGATGCTACCTTTTGAGAAGATGAACGCAAAATGGTGTTTTTCATCAGAAACGTAAACGCAGTGCTATTATTTTTACCGTTCCAATTCGTACTCCTCAATCAAAATAGCTTAACGTAGAAATAACAGTTAACATTTTGATACCAATGATCTTACTTTCAGAGAGTGAATACTCTGTGTAATATTATATTACAGAAGCGGCTAAACAAATTGCAATAGCTGAACTGTTGTCTCCAGTGCTATTTTTTTTTACCGGCACTGTATGTTTTTTGTTTTATATATAAATATTTGTGGCCTTATTTCGCAGCGCCTTTACTTTCAAGCTATTGTGTCTAAAATTCTCTAGAGCCCTGCTCTCTTTGGATAGGTATGACCTTGGTTTAGTTTTGCGATGAGCCTTTCAAAAGGTTCAATGAACTCCTCGTGCCATAATTAAAAAAACGGTTGCTTAAAAGAAGAAAGTCTTACTGTTATCAACGTGATCGTGACTTAGTTCAGTTGAAATACACGTTTCTGTAAACATAGTTCTGTTTTGTTTCTATTTTATCCACACAATTTTTCAATATATTCAATGAACTTACAATCTATATAATAATGATATTTAAAATTATGTAAATGAGGTAATAAAAATAACGTTCCTTAAGTTAGCCAAAGCATACAGTAGTGATAATTCTAACATTGCGCTAAATGTACACGCAGAGAAAAAAAACGTTTATCGCCAGTTTGCTGCAAACGAACTTCGTTTGTCGTGCTTCAAATCATTGTTTGTAAACGTTTCAACAGTTGGCATCATAATGGTTAGTTGCGGGAAACACGTTATTTAGTTGCAAGAAATTAATTTTGTTTGTCATAATTCAACGGCAGTGATTTTTAAATTGCAGCAACCGAAAAATTTGCAACCGCTCGGCTAAACTTGAATTTCCATAACAATGACAAAATTCATTAAGTTCCATGTTTTTCGTTTCAAGCAAGAATATTTTTAAGTTGATGATAACTGAATACTCGTTTGCAGCAAATACAGTTCGCAAATGAAGTATAGTTGGTGAATTTTTCAGTTACGGTAAACGAAAAATTTCTTTGCGTGTAGCCATTCCATTCCTGCGCTGCTCCAGTTGATATCTCTTAATACCAAACCTACTTATCATAGGTTTGTAACTCTCTTCCTTAATTTTCATCGCACACATCAGTAATTGTGCGGTCGCGTTATCAATAAATTATACGATCAACTAATTCAATTTTCATCATAGCAGCCCTTATTTCTGTAATATTTGCTTTTTCGCTCCAACACCACTACCTCTCCCTTTTTTTCTCTCTTACAATTAAGTATTAAAGTTTTTTATAATTTTCATTAAATGTGTTGTTGAGCTTTTAATTTACAACAAAATATTAAAAAACTATTAGTGAGTGTTTTAAATAACGAACACAGTCGTCAAAACAATTATGTTGGTTGCTCTCATTTATTTGACTTTAGCAACTTCCGATTGATTTATTCTCTCAATTGACTGACTGGCGTTAGAAACTTTTTTTATAAAAATATGCTGACTTTTTCATTTGAATGACTTATAGAGTGTGCAAGTTTTTCTACAGTCAATACAGCATAAAAAAGCTGCATTAACGCAGCTTATGTCGAGCAGCAATCAATTATTTAAAAGGGTGTTCAAAGAATACGTAAAGCAAAGGAAAGGCGCACCAATTAGTAAAAATAAAACGATATCCTTTTTAATGAATTGAAAAAAAAAAAAAAAATAAAAAAACCTCGTCGTTAACTGCTTGTGAAAAACTAACGAACATAATAATTCAAATCATTCAAAGGGAATTATTTAAGTATGATCTTAAAAATTATGGGCTGAATGAATGAATGAATGGATGGATGAATGAATGAATGGATGGATGAATGGATGGATGGATGGATGGATGGATGATGATGGTACGTATATGAATGAAATCGAATCGTTGCCATTTTGTAAGCGTTTTTGATTGGTTGATGAAATCGACCAATACAATATTCAGGACACAGCAACAAAAAGAAGGACAATAATCCATTATGTACAAAATTGAAAAGAGGAATGGAATACAAACGTACGTACAACAAAGAAACGAAACGACGTATAGTTGACGGCACAGCAACTTGGCACAAAAGAAAAAAATGAACAAAATTTGAAAATTTCAACGCAGCAACTCAAAGGCAGCAACAAGCAAGCCAGCAGTGTAGCAGCTACAAACACAGCAACAACAACAACAACGGCAACACAAAAGATGCTAGCTGGGGACGACGACGACAACAGCAACAAACATCAAGAACCGAAACTCGTCCTGTGTGTGTGGCGGCGAATATGAAGCCGCCACTAAAACTGGTACAGATGCAAAGGGGCGAGAAAAGCGTAACGTTATCAACAAAAAGGGAATTCATCTAAACGCCATGAACACAACAACAACGTCAAGACCAAAAGGCTTAAAAAGTACAAAAAATAAAATGAGTTTTACAAGAAAGCTGACAAGAGTACTCGAACACATTTCCATATCTATGTAGTGATAGTATTACTGTAATACTTTAGGTTCGTTTGTATGTCTATTTCGAAAATAATTACATAGAAAGAAAATTGTTTTTAGCACATGGCACCACTCAGTTTTGATTAAACCACACCATACGATATACCAATGAAACGAATAGCTCAATACTTTTCCAATAAGCTGAAATGCATGTGAATACCATGAAAAATACATATTTTAAAGTATTTTAAAAAAATCAAATTAAATGAAATCACAGAAAATGAAGAAATATCGTTTTTTGGGGTGTCAAAATAGTTTGTGAGTACAAAAAATTGCAAAATTGTTTGTAGCCAATATTTCTGTACTGTTACAATTTTTACTTTTTTGCTTATCATGGGTATGCATTCTGAAGAAAAAATAGTTATATGCAAAAAAACTTGTTTTTTGGTCAAAAAAATGGTTCAGGAGAACCAAAACCGCTCCATGGGGACTTCACCAATTCAACAAAAAAAAAAAAAAAACAAATGATGCAGAAATAGTCTTTAAGATTCGCTCTTACTTTTGAGGCGGTGTCTCCGGCTGACTTTTTTTTCTCTATACAAAATCGATTCGACTTATTTTATACACACTTTATGAACTTTAAACACTAGGCTTATGAAATATTGTTTTAGTGGTTTTTCTTTTGTGTATTTTGTACATTGATATCATGAATATTTCATGTGACCCTGTAATTGGTTACTGAACCAATATTAATGAATTCGATTCCGGTAGGTAAAGACTTTTTCTTTTGAAAATTTTTCATTTTAATACTCGGCAATAAAAATAATAAAATGGTCTGAAAAGATAGAATAAACGTTATATGTATAGAAAATAAAATGTTGACCTTTAAAATTTATCCCCTTATTTTTAACTATAATTTTTGAATTACAGTGTAACACTGCAGCATTGTAAGAAGACATAAAGATAAGAACAAAAATGCTGCATGATGAATATTTAACACCAAGATTGCAGTCATTATTTAGTACTTGAAAGTAATCAGCATAAAGAGTGATTACAACGTTACACACATTTTATTTTATTAATGGGCTATGGTTAACGATGAGCAAGTTCAAGTAGTTGTTTGATTCAAAAAAAACTTTTCCAGTACTTGTTGATACTCAAGAGTTTTCCTTTGACATTTAAGAAGAAAGATATATGAAAAGAAAGAAAGTAAAATATGTACTTAAATATTTACAGACTGGAAAATTTCTCATAAAACTCGTAGTAAGGGTTTAATTAAATCGTATAAACTATTTCTAGTATACTAATAATTTAAATACTTTGAGCAATAACGAGTAACAATACCATGCAACGACGTTGCATTAAGTCATTTTCTCCTCGGCCTCAAGTTATAAATTTTATATTTTTCTCCACGGCCACAAGTTATAAATTCTTTATTTTTGTCATTGAGATGAATGAACCATGCATTACTGTCCTATATTAACCTTAACGCCTTAATACTTCATAATACTTTTCTAAATGCGAATTTACCCATAGAAAATTCTATCAAGTTAATTCACTTAAATGCTACTTCAAATGAGCATTTAGCAGTTTGCGACTCTGATTCCATATTAGAAGAACTGCTACTCGCTACTTTTTGTTCATCTCTGGCTTGAACTCGTTTCATTAGTTGTCAATTTTGTTTGCTGTCAGATTTTTTTTGCTTAGGCTGTGTGTCATAGCCTAGACACATTGCCTGCGGCTGCAGCATTGCGTCAAACGTCAAATTTTTTTACATGCTTTTCTTATTTTTTTTTTTTATGGAGGTGAATGTGGTGAAATGTTGCAACGACAATGCGTCATTGCAGCAATGTTGCTGTCGTCGATTAAGAACTTTTTCTATTTTGACGTGCGACAAGAGTAAGAACATCGGCATTTGTTAATGTTTTCGCTTAATTTCGTGCTTCTTTTGTGTTTTTTATTGTTCATTCTCATTGTGTTTGTGTTAAATGTTTGTTTTTTAATCATAATTCGATGTTAAATAATAAAAATGTATGAAAATACGGCTTACCGCGCTGCATCCAAATTAATCAAGTCGTAGACAACATGCCAACATTTTCTTTTTCACCTCGTGTTGTTGTGTTGCAGCCGCAGTCAATGTGTCTAGGCTATCAAGCGGAAACATTTCACTCGGATTGATGAAGTTTTGACAGTAGAAAGAGAATATTTGGCATTTGTGAGGTGAATATGACTGTCAAAAATTCATGTAACCCCAGGGGCTAGTATACATTTTGACAAGAGACAAGAGAATTTTTGACACAAGCGAAAATTAAAAAAAAAGTATGTCTTAGTTGAATTGAAGTTTAGAAAAATTAAAAAGAGGGGAATATAATTCAAAATTATATTGACGACGACCTATTTTTGCCAAAAGATCAAATGGTTTTTTGTTTAAATTTTATGCATGTTTACACAACTATTGCTTTAAGGTACTATTACAGTGTGAAGCTATTAAAAACAACACCTTTTTTATTAATTTTTTTTACATAGTATTATAAAATTATTCAATTCAAATTTATTTACATTATGTACAGTTAAAGTTGAAGATATAAAAAAATGTTTTTTTTTGTTTTTGTATTTGTTGTTTATTTTCTAGAGGTCGTTGAAGTTGGCGTGTTTAAAAAAAGGTTGTAAGTTGGTTTCTCGTCTCCAGCATTTCCAAAGCGTCGGAAAGTAAAAAATCAAAGTGCATTCTTCAGTAAAAGGTTGTAGTTGAGCACTCAACCTACGCAAATAAAAAAATTAGGCAAACAAAAAAAAAATGGCATGCGTTGAAAAAAAATTTACAAAAAACCCCTCTTTTTGGCAGAAATTCTTAGCCGTAAAAAACAAAATATAAAAGTTTCTCTGCTTTTTATAGGTAGAGTGCTTAACAGAGTCTATGAAGATCACAATAAATCAAGTTTCATCGAAATCGATCAAGCAGAACTCGAGATATCTTGGAAACCAATTCGAAAAAACTTGTTTCGAGAAAAACGCGATTAGATTTTCTTCTATGAACGATAATATATGAAAAACACGTACACGTATTCTTAAGACCTTAAGGAACCAGATTCTAAAAAAAAAAATTTTTCATTTTTTACACACTGTGATAGTACCTTAATAATCTTATTTTACGCAAAACAACAGTATTTATTAAAGCTCAAACATATATAATTTTAACTAAAAAAAAGTATTAGGGAAATATCGCATTAGGAAAAAGTATGATATGCAGGCAACTGTGTAGTTTTATTGTCAAATATCTGGATAACCTTTTCATGCTACATTTGGCACAGTAAAAAGGACAATTCAATTTCAACAGACAGAAATTTTGCACAACTCAGAATTTTCTTTCCTACCACAAGTGAAAAGTTTCCGATTGGCACACAGCCTTATAAATGTTCGAATACTTGTCAATTTAAATTCGCATTTTACGCTTCTCCCTAATTTGAACACTTGACATTTGGTGGAATTTTCGAACTTCTAAATGCGCATTTAAAAATCAGTCTGAACGTGCTATTACTAAGCGTCCTTAGCGCACTGATGACTGAATTTTTATTTGGAGGCATATTTGACAAGTTTAGAAAGCGTTACCCTAATGATGAACTACGAGGGATCAATAAGTCCGTGATTTTTCGAATGAAAAGTAGATTTTTTGACAAAAAATAATTTTATTTTGCAACATGTCTCTTTTGTGCTCTATACACTTCGTCCAAAGTTTCTATATTTTCGTTATCCATTCCAAAAAAAAAAGTTTCGTCGAGGTACTCAAAATAGGTATATGTTTGAAAAATGATTTCACCATTGGAGTCAAATCTTTTTCCGCTTGTAATTTTTTTATGTTTGGAAATAAGAAATAGTCACTCCGGATTAAATCCGGAGAATTCGCCGGATGAGGGCGAAATTTATGAAATTTCGTATTAAAATTGTTATTTATGCGATATTTAAGGCTTTGCAGGTGCATGACAAATTGAATATGACTTGTGAAAACTAAGCATAAGACTTTCAATTCCCAGCGAAAGCTTTGTTAGCATGCCCCAGAACGATGCATCCTTTCAGACGTGGTTTTATATTGTTTGTTGGATATTTGCTTATCTTATTTTTATTATTTTTTTTTTCGCCTACATATATCAAGTTTGCCTTTCATTATTTCCATTTGTAATATGGTAACACATAATCACTCACTAATGGCTTTGTTCTAAGTGAAAAGATGGCGGAAAAGGACACATGAAGAAAAAGCTTTTGTGTCGGAACAAAAAAGAAAAAGCCTTGCAAAACGTTTGATGTATTTAATGCACAAATAAAAACCAAGGATTGTCTTTGAATATAATTAAAAAGAAGAAAAAACAACCACAAAGACACATTTCAATAGTTTTTATTGCTTAACGCATTTTTGTGAAAAGCCTGTCTTAGCCATAGCTTAGATAAAAAGCAAACAAAGCGTTGAGGTATTCAGAAAAACTATCAAGGCTTAGAATTTTTAAAAGTAAAAACAAAAATAAGTAGAAATAAAATGTTTTTAAAATAAGGAGTAATATTCTTTATGCTTAGAAGTCTGTGAAACCTTCGTCAGAGTAATATTCAATAGTTAATTTTCCATAAAAAAATGGCTGCCTCGGTTGTTAAGTGGTAAGCGTTCAAGACAATCAACTTAGAGGTCCTGGATGCGAATAATGGTCATGGTCCTAGGCTTTAACTTTTTTCAATTCTTTCTCATTTCTAATCAACTGAAATTAAAAAATCATAAATATTACGACATTAAAAATTGTTGTTAATGGTAGAGAAGTTTGCGGATGGGATTGGTTAACCTCCGCGCATGTTGTTTTAGCCCGCGACTTGATCTCGTTTGCATTATTTTAATTATATCCTTTTTTGGCATTACAAAATTTTAGAAATAAACCAATGCGCGTGTATAGGAATGTTATAACTTGAATTAATTGAGGTAAATGCATGACACTTGCTTCAAATTAAAATTATCATGTTGATAAAGCTTTCCGCCACTCAAAAAACCTTCAAACATGCTTCACTTGATTTCATTTTCTTTCCTACTTATCTATCACTCCATTTTCGAACCAAGGCAGTCTTGACTGAATATATTTGACAGCTGAAATCCTTGGTTCAAAGCTAAGAAAAGCCAGCGTTTTCAAAAGGCTTCACTGGAGTTGTCATTAACAAAGTCGGAATTTTTTTCTTTCCAGAAACGTCATATTCAGCTCAAAATGGGCTATCATATAAAATTTTTATAATCGGTTGACATATTATGGTTGACATATTATGACGTATGTGGTGACCGTGGCATGCAGGTTAAGTGTGTGGCTTAGTATACTCGGAGCCCGGGTTCGATCCCCAGCCGCGGCAAAAAAGTTTTTTCAATAAAAAATTTTTCTGATCGGTCACCACATCTCTGCAGACAATGGCAAACCACAGAGAGTAAATAATGCCATGTAAAGCTTCTTGAGAACATGAACTTTAGCCGTTCGGAGTCGGCATAAAACATGTAGGTCCTGTTCTCGGTCAATTGTGGGCAAACATTTAATAACACACACAACACAATTGATCATAAGAAGCTCAGTCAAAGTCCTTTCAAGGGCTGAAATGGCCAATTTGTTTTTGTTTGTTTGTTTATTATGGTTGCGGTAAAAAATGGGTTGAATGTACATATAAAATTAGTTATATTTATTATTCTGGTTTTAACGTTGTTGGTAACCCTGGGGACCGAAGTTGTTGAATCATGTAATAACCGAAAATTTTTATCGTAAGTTGAACCATAATAATTTTTGGAAAGAACTTAATTCTATGAAACCTTGAGTATTTTGGAAGTGAAGTAAATTATTCAGGCCTGTCCCAGAATCCGAACCGGAAATGCTTCGGAATCGGAATTGAAATCCGATTCCAATTTAAGGGGACGTGACACCTTCAAAAAAATTTCTTTTAATGTTTTAAAATACCTATAAGTTGGACAAAAAATAAGATATCATTTTGAAAAATTAAATATATATTTTCTAGTAAAAAAATTACATAAAAAAAATTTATTTGATTTTTTATTTACATATATGCATTTCCATGATGTCGCACGCGACATTCGTACGCATTCAAAGTGAAAAAAAACATATGCGAAAACATTTTTTTATTTTGACAAAAGGCGAAAGTTATAGCTCTTGACTACTACTGTAATTGGTGCCAAGGTTGATTTTTGACAATTGTTCGTTTTCAAGAAAATTACAAAAAACTAACGGATTCGCACGCTACAAAAACAGAAGTCGATTTTGAGGCGATTTTGAGTTCAAGCACTGATTTCAGCGAAACATGAGTCATTATTTTAATGTGACTAATTTTGGAATGTTGTGCATTGATGTCTTTTAAAAATGGTTTTTATTTGATTCAAAAATATGAAGCAGCTTAGTTTTTTTTTTTAATTTTAATCACTGTCGCACGCTACATGTCGAATGCTACATATTGTTGCATCATATATTTTACGTTTATTTTTTACTTTTTATGTAATTGGACATGCAGAAGATGATTATACATGATTTTTAATGTATTTAATATATTTATTTTCATAAAAAAAAACAAGTATATTTATCATATATATGAAAAAAGCAAAGAACAGAAACTAACTAAACTGATAATAGTATTAATAATGTTATATTTTATTTTTGTCCTTCTAATATTTTTCGACCAGGACATCAGGAACTTTAACCCTCTGTGCATGTCGTTTGGAATCGCTTGCTCCGCTTTTTTAACCGCTTTCGCCAAGGTTTGTCTACATCAGAGCTGTAAAATTTGCATTCATATTCAGAATTCTAAGTACAAGTGAATAAGGACAAAAGAATGCTATTCATTGAAAACAAAATTGATCCATGAATAAAATTTTCAATTCACATTCAATTTCAGAAAATTGATTTATTATTCATTTCGATTATTCATTTTTCTTTATTCAGAATAATGCATTAATTTTTTTATTCAAATGAATGCTATTCATAAAGAATGCAATTCACAAAGAATCGTTATTCATTTTGCATTCATGCATTCATTTTTTATTCATTATTCATTTTTTATTCATTATTCATTTTTTATTCAGTATTCATTTTTTATTCATTATTCATTTTTTATTCATTATTCATTTTTTATTCATTATTCATTTTTTAATCATTATTCATTTTTTATTCATTATTCATTTTTTATTCATTATTCATTTTTTATTCATTATTCATTTTTTATTCATTTATTCATATTTTATTCATGAGAGAACACTTTTTTCACTCAATTCACGCGAAGCTACCTAGTTGCAAATTTAAAACTGAAAATTTATTTCAATTAAAAATATAAAACAATTAGCCCAAGGCCCCGGTAATTGCGCTGTTGCACCAAACTAAAAATATACTACTTTGGTTGCAAAATTAACACCAATTAACAGTCATGAATAAAAAATGAATAATGAATAAAAAATGAATAATGAATAAAAAATGAATAATGAATAAAAAATGAATAATGAATAAAAAATGAATAAAAAATGAATAATGAATAAAAAATGAATAATGAATAAAAAATGAATAATGAATAAAAAATGAATAATGAATAAAAAATGAATGCATGAATGCAAAATGAATAACGATTCTTTGTGAATTGCATTCTTTGTGAATAGCATTCTTTATGAATAGCATTCATTTGAATAACAAAATGAATGCATTATTCAGAATAACGACAAATGAATAATAAAAATGAATAATTAATCAATTTTTAAAAATTGATTGTGAATTCAAAATTTTATTCATAGATCAATTTTGCATTCATAGAATGTATTCTTATTTCGTTATTCACTGATTCAAAATTTTGAAGAAGCAATCAAATTGAATGCATTCTTTTACAGCTCTGGTCTACATTTTGTCTACGAATATTTTATTTTCTAAGAGTTTTCGGTGCCTCTCTCGCTATCGAATGCGAGTATATTTGCGTTTCTATGGAATTATATCTTCTTTACCTTCAGCCGCTCTCCACTTCTGTCTAGCAATCTGCATTCATTTTTTTTTTTTAATTTGTCGTTTCAGTGTTGTAAACAATCTCAAACCAAAAGGCACCAAGTCAAAAAACGCGTAATTTTGACAAAAAAACACTAAAACAAAATTTTTAAAGCTTACTCCGAATTTTGCGATAATTTTTAAGCAGCAATCACAAAATTATTTTTGTCCTTAGAAAAAATTGGTAATCTAAAGAAATATTTAACCTTGCATTTTTAAAAAACATGTTTTGGTTATATAATCTTGAATTTATTTTGTAATCAATTCTGAATTTGGAATTTTTCTGAACAAATTGTTTGAACTCTGTTAGGTTTAAGTAAAAAGGACCAACTTATAAATGGAATATTTAAGTGAAACATTTGGAATGATTTTAAGATTTTTTTTTATTTCAAATAAACGTTTTTGAACTTAAGTTAATGCTTTTTCGTCTTTTACTTTTTTTAAAATTAAGCTTTTTCCAACATCGAAAAGCACTAGATCTAGTGCGAAAAGCACAGACTTGGCAACACTGTGTAGTTTTGTTTCATCATCCTTCAATTTTTCTTTCCACCGTTTGCATTTGGATTTATTCTGCTCGCCGCCGTCTTTACTCATCTACATTCAAGAATTTTAAATTTTGTATTTAAATAAAAAAATTATATCAAATTTATACATTTCACAATTACGTTGTCGCACGCTACAAAATTTAAATAAGTACCAAGATCAAAGTGTTGATTATTTGGCAACAAATTTTTTTTTATTTAATTTGCAATAAAAATATCTGTTTGGTACTAATATTTGATGCGCATTGCACAAACACCGTTGACACACTGATAACAAATGTTATTTTTCAATGTCGCACGCTACAGTGAAATATACGATAAAGCAAAGAAAGAATGTACCGTTATTGGCAATCGCATCGTTTATTTTTACATTTTTCTTATATTCTTTAAATATAAACCGTGATTTTAAAGAGTAAATGTCAATGCATAATGGCTCTCATTACGAACTATAATCAAAACAAAAGGGCAATAGAAATGTTCAAAACAGATATTTTGCACTTGTTCGACTTTATATTTGAATATTTCAAAATAAGTTATAAATAAATGTAAAATTTGCTTACTTCAGTTATATTTGATGGATTCTCTTTATCTATATGTAAAAACAACATACTTTTAAAGGCATTGAATTTTTGACTGCGGTTGACAAATCTGTGGAAATGCCCATATATGGCTACAACTCACTGGGACATCGGAAAAAAAAAACTAAAAACAGGGTTTTTATCAGCATCAAAACCGCCATAGAACGAACTAGATGACTTCTGAAGAATGCGGATACCTTCGTGACACCTTATTTTATATTTCCAAGTAAGAAAAATCATTCACTTCTTATGAATTATGAAGAAAGCTCCACCTGGACTGAAATCGTCGAGCCATTTGTCTGGATGGGTGCAAATGCCGATCTTCACAAATTGGTTCAGGCATTTCTCGGAGTTCACAAAACCAAATAAAGATGAACAGATTTTGTTAATTTTAGATGGGCATTATAGGCACCGTGGTGGCCATTTCACCCCTTGAAAGGACTTTGACCGAGCTTCTTATGATCAAATTGTGTTGTGTGTGTTATTGAATGTTTGTACACAATTGACCGAGCATGGACCTACATGTTTTATGCCGACTCCGAACGACTAAAGTTCATGTTCTCAAGAAGCTTTACATGGCATTATTTACTCTCTGAGGTTTGCCATTGTCTGCAGAGATGTGGTGACCGATCAGAAAAATTTTGTAATTGAAAAAACTTTTCGCCGCGGCTGGGGATCGAACCCGGGCTCCGGGCATGCTAAGCCACACACTTAACCTGCATGCCACGGTCACCACACCAGTTTCAACACTCGATGTGGAAAATGAAAAATGCTTCGCAAAATTTCCAAGTTTTTTCATCCGCATGCGATGACTCCGTGGCCAGTACAAACACTGGACTATCGCCATGTAATTTCCCATCGAATAGGTCTTATAACTTGCAATCAGAAAATAACCTAAATACAGATAAGCATTTAAATTTATTTCTACAAATATTTTCATTTTTCAAATTATAAATACGTGACATATCCGTGAATCCAGGTGCAATACACATCACACCATGGGAGATTCTCCGCCACCAAAAATACGGAGAATCGTTGGCAGCAATAGAGGAAGAAAGTCTAAACCAACAGTTTTGAAAGTCTAAGTCTAAAAGTAAGTCGAAGAAAGTAAGTTTTCCTACAAAAAAGCAACGGGAGTCAACTAGCTCCTCCGATCAAAGCGTTGCTTTTGAAGAATCGGATGGAAAAGAGAAATTCTCCGATGCTCCTCCTTTTAGGGAAAGTTTATGCAATTTTGAACTTATCTAGGCTCACGACAAATGCATCCCAAGTGCCATATACTTTGATACTCCTACATATAAAGCTGAGACGAATTTTTTCACATAATATGTGCTTTAACGTTACACAACCACTTCATTATTTTATTAAAAATTATTTTTGAAGGAGTTTTTAAAGGTTTTTGATATAACTTTATTTTTTTAAGAACTCCTCCATAATTTCTCAAATTTGCAAAAAAAAAAAACGAATCCAAGGAGGTCGCATTGTAAATTTCACTTTATGTTTTTGTCAATTTCACTTTAACAAAATACTAAAAAGTGAAATAAAATACTACAAATCGTTTATCGTTTTGCATTTTTAACATTTATTACAATTTTATTTTAAAACCTTAATAGTGTGGTGGTAATATGGTATAGTATACCATATTTAACCAACCATCTATACCAAATTACCCGCGTGTTTTTCAAGATGACCCTTTTCGAATTTTTTTCAGATTTTTTAGAATAACTTTTTTATCATATATTGTTATGAATGTTCTGTAAGGCACTCTTGTAGCCAATATTTTAGTAATGAACAGTATTTCGTCAACTTTTGAAAGTTTCGGACGCGTACTTTCTAAGTTGCCAGGACTATATGAAATACCTTCAGTTTCCTCATATAACTTTTTCTCCTGTATATTGGAGTTCTTTGGCGTGATCTGATTTTTTGAAATTGATACATTTTTTCCCCTTAACTAATAAATATTAAAAAAATTTCGACTTGCATCAAATGTTCTGAACTATATCTGGTAATATTTATTTAAGCAAAATCATGTAAAGGAGATATAAAACACTCAGCCTGTTTAAAGGAATTGCTGCAAAACGGATTTATAATAATTTCTCTATTAAAAATTATGAAATCAGCGGTGCAAAAGATAATTGCATAATTGGAATAGCATAGAAGAAAAACAAGAAATCATCTCGGTACACATAAAAAACAACAAAACACAATTCAAAACAAACAATGTTAGATACACAAGTGAAACACGATACAAAATTTGAAGGATCAGCAGAAATTTTATGAACACAACATAGCCGACAGATGATGATAGAAGGAAGATAATGGCGAAAAAATCATTGTTATTGGTTTTAATATTTTACGCTTCACTTATTTAAACCATTCGTAATAAGAGGACGAGTTGGATTATTTTGGCAGCTGAGTGATGTGTACAGCAGTCGATGACAAAAGTGCCGAGTGGTGCTATTGTTAAAACTACGAGCAAACAAAAAATCAAACTTGAGTTTTCGATGAAGAAATTTGTTCGTTTATATTAAAGGAAACTACAACAAACAATAACTAGTTCTTGTCAATAAGTAAAAAATATGTTTTCATTGCTTATTACAAATTTCTTAATAAATTGATTAAAAATCAAGGACCAAACCATTAAAATTAAAATATTGAACCTCCAATATCTGTTGCGTACATTCCTGCGTTTTGCTAAATAAGGTTAAATAAAAACCCTTAGAGACTACAAAAGCGAACAACTCAATAGCTAATTGTCTACCGTACATATTTATGCAGCACCTTGAAAATCTTACCTGAAACACGCGACAAATCAACAAGTTCAGTTGACAGAAGTTAAACGACAATTCGAACAAAGGCCGCAATAATGGGTCATGCAGTGACACTTAATCAGGGTTTGTCGAGTATTATCAGCTAAGCCAGCAAGGATGTGACACTTTTTCAATTCATACAAACAAATAACATTGACAGTCGTCAAAACGTTGATATGCGATCACAGTTAACTTTTAAACAAGATTAAGTTCGATTTTATATTAAACCGAAAATTACAACCACGATTTTGAAGAACAACTCTTAGCACAATTATATGCAAAAAAAATGCAGCAAGACAACCGAACGAGACGCTGGATATGGAAAAACAAGCTTATGAGTCCAGACGGCAAAGTTAGAGGACCATAATTTCGACTTTCGTCAAGAAATCCTTTTGCTTTTTTGCTGATCCTGCTCTTTGATGCAACGCCGCCGTATCGGTTTTGTTGGCATGTATTAGTAGTGTTTGTATGTATATATGTATATATGAAGTATTTACAACAATGCCATGGCGGGTATTTGAGGGCTTTTTTTGATATGGTGATGAATGGAGTGGGTGTCCACTTCATGAGCAATTGTTGCTTTTCGTTACTTTATTTTGCTGCAGTCTATAGATAGGGTAAAGGCGCCATTAAATGTCACATGCAAATTATTCAAGCTTTACAATATGGAGAGAATTCCGTTTTGATGACGTCACATTGTATGGCAGGTATGATAGTTTTTCATTAGATTTTTCCTATTTTCAAGCTCAGTGTAAAATCAAAGCTTACGTGTAAAATTTTAAGGCATGAAATTACTTTTTGTGAAATTTAAAGAAGTTTAACGATTTGAAAAAGTTATATTGTATGGGAGGTAGGCGTGGTTTGCATTCGTTTTGGCTCATTTCTGAACCAGGTCATTACTTTTACGATAAAAGCTTAAATGTCGAATTGCATAACAATAACTTGAAAATAACGGTCGATTAAATATACTTTTGTAAACCTGCCACGCCTCATTATTGGCGTTACACACGTAAATATCGAATTTCTTTACAATAACTTGAAAATAAAGACCGATTACATGACTTAATCGATTCAAGTGTTGATGCTGATACAAAATATATATACTTTTCTATGCCTGCCATGCCTTCTTATGGGCGTAACATACGTCGGAACAAAATTGCTTCATACTTATATTCCTTCATATATATATATATATATATAAAATAAAGGGTTTTTTACTTTAAAAGCTGAATTTGAAGTGTGAAAAGTCAAAAACCTGTATTTAAACTATATTTATATCAAATGTTAAAGATATATTAAAATAAAATTGTCAGGCAACAAGCTCCAGCACATTTCCGAATCCAGTTTTGAAGTCTATTCGACGCTGAAGTTTGTTATAATTGCTTTTGTTGTTTTTGAGTTGTATATAAGGATCAATGATCGCTTTTTTAATATCACCTACATGTTTTGTGTTGTTTTAGAATCTCCGTAGTCTAGATGATTTAGAAAAGAAAATTCCTGCTTTAGAACAACTGAAAATTAAAAATGTCATGAATTGAAAATCGTGCACGAATCTGGGAATTTTATATGAAATTTTCGTCATCGAAATGTATGACCGAATCAGCATGCTTCGTCAAAAAGCACGAAAACTCGTACTTGATTCATTAATGAATTCTTTAAGCCCTGGACTATTGGGATATTATTTGAGGTGTTAGAATTGTAGAAACAGCGTCAGGCCCCATTACCCAATACCATTTTATGCTTTGCCCGGATTAGTTTTGATATCAGTCCCCATTTTTCCCCTATGTGTTAGGGCACAAAAGCCAACCAGACAAATGCAGTCTGAAAGAATGTTGTCAATCGGATGATTCGTTTTTAAGAGAATGGGTTTTTGGTTCTGGAGCGGCATGTAAGATGCCACGACCTGTTTTCGAAATCAGCAAATGTTTTTTTTTGTGGTGATAAGTTTTATAAGGTGTCCTTTCCAATTTAAGATTTAATTATTCAGAAGTACCAAGACATCGCGTCTGATGTATGAGTTATGTGGAAGATGTCACGGCCCGTTTTCAAATACGACTCTTATTTTTTGATAAGAGCGCGCTTTAGACACACGATATTTGGGTGCCGAATAAAGCAAACCTCGACACGGACTACAATTTGTAATCCAATGGTTTCAGGGCCACTGATCCGTTTAAAATAAAGTCCGACACAATGTTTTTGAGCCACTCTTGAGTCAATTTAGTTTTATGGGCCGGCCAAAGTCTTGTTGAAAGGTCCACAGGTTGATTTGAAATAATGTCGTCTTGAGAGGCTACAACCAATTCCAAAACATAGGATTCATACACTTTCGCCAAAAATTTTATTCCTCTTTCACAAAAATGGAGCTTGGTGACTCCATCATAGGCGAATCTACACCAAACCCTCGGGTGGTGACCTCTCTGAACGAGTTCTGCTGCATTTTATGATCACAGAACATAAACATAATTCTATTTTTTTAACGCTTCTTCAAAGATGAATATTTTTTCGTCAGTAATCAGATTTCGTCAGAGGGCATTATTCGCATTCTCGAGAACTTACGTTTTCGATTTTAGTTTGAGTGAAATGCAATTATTAGAAGGTGCCCGGTGTGTCTTTTGTATGTTGTGGGTCCCAGGTCATATTTAAGAATGAGATATTAATCTCCCCCGAAGAGATTTTCTGCTTTCGCAATTATTTTTCACTTGATTCGAGACTTCACCGCCTTGATAGCATTTGTGTTCTTAAAGCACGTATTTTTGGACGTCGGATTTTGGACGGTGGATTATTCCACCAGTATCCTCAAACAACTTCACTGTACGTTATACAAAATTTCGAGTGACTGAGAATGGTCGCAAGGTCCGAAAGATATCGCTTTTATTTTCATGTCAAAAAACATGATTTATGAGTTGTTTTTGAGGAAATATTCTAATTGAGAATCATCAGTATAAAGTCAAATATTGCAGTTAAAGCCACTAACTACAATTCTTTAACACATTGTAACATCCGTACGGCGAAAGCAGGATCGATATCTCTATTCTATGAATTTGTTCGCTTGAACTTCCAAAACAGTGATAAAATTTTATTAACTACGTACTTATACCTGTACCTGGTTCTATAGACCGGCTACCGTTTAGGGATCCAAAGGTATCTATAAGGTATCAATTGACCTCTTTCAATGACAACGCCATGTAAAAGTGACCGATTGGTTTTATTTGGCGGCGGTAAGATTGGGACAGGTCCCCATCCCTTCGGAATCTATTACGTGAGAACTTGCTCTTTCCGCTATATTTTGATATGGTTCAAAATGTGAACTTTATAAAATCGTTCTGTCTGAAAAATATTTTGTTTCGATATTCTTGGAGGTGCTATAGAATCAATTTTAGTAAAATCGTTTATAGCATGCAGTTTTACGGTTGATAAAGTTTAAAATAAGTCTTCCACTGAGATGAAGAGCAAATTGTGAAGAATTGACAAATATTTGATTATAGATGACCTAGGTGCAAGTATAGCGCACTCGTCAACAACTTTGATTGTGTCGGGTTCGAATCCTAAACATTGTTTTGGTACTTCGTTTCGACATTTCTTTTTCTGCTTAATTTCTAAATAATTGAAATTAAAATATATCTTTTATTACAACTTATAGTTTGGTGGTAGGAAAGTTTATGAAGAGTATCCGGTACTGAGGAAAGGCTAACTACTTTCCTCAGATTCAAAGAAGAAAGTTCGGAAATTGTTTTGGTTCGCTCATTCGAGAATATTGGTGCTGCTGAAAAGTTATGGGCAATGGACAGCACTAAAAAAAATTTGTAATCAAATTTATCATTTTCAAAATTTATTTTCAAGAATTGGATATGGGTGATTTTTCGTTTCAACAAAATGGGGCTTTATGACACACAAGACGTCCATTAATCGATCTTTTGTGCACTCAGCCATTTTGGAGAAGTCATTTGGCTTTCACGGTGATCTGATTTGACACAGGTAAACTTTGTTTTTGTGCGATGTCACAAGAGATGTTGCGATGTCCAGGATTCAAATATTTGGTTTATAAAAATATAATGATCATATAACAGTGATGACGATAAATAATTTTTTAAATCAAACTTGTTTTACAAACATTTTTATTAGACCATTGGAAGGGAATTTAAATTACAATGTAAGGAAAATAACAATCTGGCATATTACGATTTTACGACTTTACCCTATAAATTGCAGTACTTTGGCGTACTTTCTTCTATCCTTGTGCAGACTTTGCGAAAAAGCCGGTAAACTTTATTGTTTGTTGTTTTTTTTATATACCTACTACATAAATACAGTCCATGATGAATGCTCATTTGAACACATTCAACACATTCTTTTTGTGTGTTAAAAAGAGACGGAACTAATGACGCAAAGCGCCCTCCATTGAAGAACAATAGTGCGCATGTTCCGTCGAATGCATATGAAGGGAGATCTGTCTGCGGCCGTTTAATACACGTACATATGTTTGTATGTATGTTTGGATGTATGTATATTTATATAAGTATTCATTTAGGCATTAAAAGTGCTTAGCAAAAACTTTATGTAGTTGAGTTGTACGTATGTGTATATATAGGGCAAGGGATACGTGTTGGGGTTGGTATTTTGTTTGTTGCTGCTTTTATTATGCGCGTTCCTGATTAAGATTGACGCCATTTTGCAAAGCACTTCAAACTCTTTTGAATTTATTTTAATGGCGCATAAAGCAGTATTTAAACTTTAATATATTTGAAGTTGAGTTTGAATGAAATTCAAGCATTGTTATTTAGCATTTATAAATAATTAAAAAAAAGAGAAAAACAATCTTATGAGGTGAAATTGAAAGTCACTCAGTTAGCGGTTAAGGTAATGAGTGTAAAAACTACAGCCATCCATCTTCTGACTGAACATAACAGAACTTTGTACACTTTCTAATGAATTGTGAGAAGGTAAATGTAAATAATACTCGAGCGAATACAGTTGTTAGTTTTGCTTTCAACCTTATTTAATGAAAACATTAATTTGTCTACCTCTCGGTCTAGACAGCAGTTAACTTGACCTGCATTAGTTGAACTAGGTATTGTTTATGAAGAGAACGTGTTAGCGTTGCTGTAATTGTTTGAAACCACTTACTTAACCCTACAAACAAGCAAGGTTAGTGAGAAAAGCTCAAGAGGAATTTGCATTAAAAAAAGTATACGTCTATGGCTTGTCATATCTTTGAAGGACAAATATGGAAAAACAAAACATTAGATTAAAGTTTGATAATATTTATGTAAAGTTATAAGTAATAAAGCAAATACTTGGCTTAAGCACTCTCATAAGACAAATAAAAGGATGTGATTAAAATATTTCATAGATGCTTTCGGAGGAGACCGGTGTTTTGTATAGGACGTCATTTTTATTACCGCAATAAATAATTATCTGTTCACCTCTACGGCAAAACCCAGTGGCAAAAAAGTGAAAAAATTATATTAATTAAAAAAACATTGAATTTCTTCTGAATTATGAATGAATTCTTTACTGCAATAAAAACAAAAAATTAAAAGACACGAAAAAAATTTTAAGAATTCATAATTTCAAAATTGTAGACCGAAGAAATTATTTCCTCAAGATACCAAGATCGCTTACTTTTAAAACATGTGTTCGCGAAATTTGCGCTCAAAGTAAAATATAAAAAGAATCAAGAGTTCATATAAAAATTAAAAAAAATATAAACACAAAAGTAAAAACTTGAAATAAGCGGAGTAATACAGCCAATGTTGTTATATCAATAAAAATGGACTGTCACTAGTCTTCAGTTTGACGATTCTGAAAGAAGTATTTCGAAACTGAAAGTCTGACATCGCTATCGGGGAGTATTATTAGTCCCAGAAAGAACAAGTAAAGAAAGTCTAAAGTCGGTCTAGACCGACTATGAAATACCCTAAACCTACTTTTCCAAAAAAAAATAATATTATTGAAAATGGGTGTGTCCGTGGGCGGATGAAGCCTATATTTTATATACATTTAAATGTTGATGAAAAATTTACACATACCAAATTGTATTCCTGTAGCTCACAGTTAATACTTTTATTGTGCTTTCGCTATGTGAGTGGGCGTGTTCATGGACGGATAACTCCCAATTTTTTAACACACCTTAGTTTTGGAATAAAATACATACATAATAAATTTCATCTCTCTATGACAAACAAAACCTTAATTATTGAGTTTTAAACTTTTTGGGTTGTATGGGAGGTAGGCGTGTCCGGGGGCGGATGACGTCCATTTTGCAAAACCATATTTGGTTTGTCTTAAAAAACATACCTGCCAAATTTTATCTCTGACGGTTAAACAGAGACTTATTTATTCCGTTTTCAATGTTTGGGTTGTATGGGAGGTGGGCGTGTCTGTGAGTGGATGACACCCATTTTTCGAAGACATATTTTGTTGATATACACAAAACACATACCCACCAAATTTTATTGAAGTAGGGTAATTATTAGCTTATATATCCAGTTTTCAATTTTTGCGTTGTATGGGATGTAGGCGTGTCCGTGGGCGGATGATCTCCATTTTTGAAAATCATTTTTGTTTTGTTATAAAAAACATACGTGCCAAATTTTATCTCTGTGAATTAAGCAGACGCTAATTAATTGTGTTTTAAATTTTTGGGTTGTATGGGAGGTGGTCGTGTCCGTGAGCGGATGATCTCTTTTTTTCGAAGACATCTTTATGTTGATTCAAAACACGTACGTACAAAATTTTATTATTGTAGGTTAATTATGAGCTTATTTATGCAGTTTTCAATTTTTGCGAAGTATGGTAGGTAGGCGTGTCCGTGGGCGGATGATGTCCATTTTTCTAAGCCATCTTTGTTTTTTCATAAAAAACATACTTCCCAAATTTAATCTCTGTAGGTTACACAGGGGCTTATTTATTCCGTTTTAAATTTTTGGGTTGTATGGGAGGTGGGCGTGTCCGTGAGCGGATCACATCCATTTTTCGAAGACATTTTTGTGTTAAAACAAAACACATACACACCAAGTTTTATTGTTGTAGGTTAATTATACGCTTATTTATGCAGTTTTCAATTTTTGCGTTGTATGGGAGGTAGGCGTGTCCGTGGCCGGATGATGTAAATTTTTCAAAACTATCTTCGTTTTATCATAGAAAATACACGTGCCAAATTTTATCAACTGTAAGTTAAACACAGGCTTATTTATTGCGTTTTCAATTTTTGAGTTGTATGGGAGGTAGGCGTGTCCGTGGGCGGATTCCAAAAATATTCAATAGTGCAGATCCTTGGATTCAATAGTGCAGACGTAACAACAGACGGACATGGATAGCTCGACTCAGGTAGTGACGCTGATCAAGAATATGATCAAGAGGCTTTTCTATACCGGACTCGCATCGTTCTATGCGTTACAAACGTTTGCACAAAGTTAATATACCCTGACCTTTCAGGTTTAAGGTATAAGAACGATTAAAAATATGGGCATTTCCGCAGAAAAGTCTACCGTGACCAAAAAATTAAAAGTAAACCAACATTTTTTTTTTACTTGTATTATTAAAGAGAAATATTCAAAATTAATTTAATTAAAGAGTTCAAATTTTTCCTACCAAGCACTGTTGCCAGATTGACGTAAATTTCCCTAAATGAGGTAATTTTTGACTCATTTTTTGGGCAGAGGTAAAAAAGGTAATTTTTGACTAAAAGTGGTAAATTTTTGCAGTATAATTATTTTGTAGATTTCTAAATATTTTAAGTTTTTTGCACTTTTGTTACCTCTCTGAACGTACTCACAAGCAGTCTTTTATTATTTATTGGGAGTCCCCTTTTGTACCAAAAAATAACAAATGTAGGATTGTTTTAAATTTTTGAATTGCTGCAAATTTTAACTTAAAAACTAAGGAAATTGTTGAAACACACCAATCCATAAGAAGTAATCAAATGTTTTAAAATTGCATTTAATATCGATTAAAAGAATATGGGTTATAGAAAGCCATGACCAGTTCTTACAAAAAAAGTTAATGGAAAAGTGGATAAAAGAAGTCCCCTACACATCGTGAATTGGAAAAGTTGTTGGCAATAGGAAGAAACAAATTGTTCAAGGCTAGCAAAAAAATGTTTTATAGTGGAAGTTGTGAAGTGAGTTATAACGACTGTTAAACTGTCATTTAAAATTTTGTAATTTTTTTTAGAAAAAGGTAAATTTTCTCAGAAAGTGGTAATTCACAAATAGTGCTAAATTTCAGTTCGGCTCTCAGGCAACACTGCTACCAAGTTAAAGTTAAAGTTTTGGTCAGTTTTGTTTATTTCTATGAGCATTTTCTCTTTACAATTTCCATTTCTAAGAGTAATTGTGCAATGCAAAACTTTTGCTACAACAACAACTAACCGGAAAATAAATGCAAAAGAGCACACAAATATCAATTATCGGTTAAATTTTTATTTGTTTTTAATAATATTCTGAGGTAACGTCACGCCAGACAAAAAAGCATTTAGTGCTATTTTTTCTACGCTGACGTTCAAAAGTGCGTGAAATTTTACATTTTAATAAATTTTAATAAAGTTAAGTAAATTTTATAAAAAAAATCGTTAAGAAGAAAAACCGTTAATTTTGTATTAAATTTGAAAAGTGAGTAACATCACGCCACATTGCTCGAAGTTTGCCTGATTTCGTTTCTGAATTTGGAATTTGTTTCCAACTTCGCATGTTCGATGGGGTAGGCGTTAAAAAAATATAATATATAACAGCTTTACTTTATGTTTTATTTACGTCAATTTTTTTTTTTAAACAAATTTTAACTTAAAATGTTCCGATGGAAATTTAAGTAACGTAACGCCACGCCAGATGACTTAGCCTAATAAAAAAAAACTGAGAAAAGATTTTTTTAAATAAACTTATATTATTTTAAATTCTTCCAAATACAGTTTTGTATAAAAAGTCTTGCCCAATTCGCAGAGTTTTGCAAATTTTCTAAGCTAAGTCGAAAACCACTTCTGTTTTTTGTAACGTCACGCCAGTGCATATTTTTGCTTATATCTTTTAATTCTTAGAGTCGATAGTTATAATTTTTTTACTTAATATAGTGCTACTTAATGACTTCTCCATTCTTTTTTTTTTTTTTTTTAATTTTTTCGTACAAAACGTACATAACGCCAGTTTGGAAATATATATTTTAATAACATTTTACGCCATGCAAAAATGAAAATGCATACTTTTAAATACAAATGTAAAAAGAAACGTTTAAAAAACAAAAACGAACGTTTAACTGTGATATAGTAAGGTAAAATGAATATTTTCAAAAACATTCTGCACCATACAGAAATGAAAAAGCATATTTTCAAATACAAAAGTAAAACGAAACGTTTTAGAAACAATGATGAACATTTTACAATGATAAAGTAGGCTAAAATTAATATTTTCAAAAACATTCTACGCCATACAAAAATAAAAATGCACATTTTAAGATACAAAAGTAATACGAAACGTTTTAGAAACAGCATTGAACGTTTTAACATATTTACTTTACTAAAAGAGGTTTTACAAGATAAGCAGTCTTAAATTTGTTTTGCTACAGTTAACTTATCGTTATCAATAGCTCAGTGGAAGTGTGCCAGACTGGTATGCAAAGGACGTTGGTTCGCATCCTGACTATGAAAATATCAAAAGAATTAATTTAGTAATTTAAATTCTAGTTCTAATCGCTTCATTAACTCTTTGATCAGAAAACCTTCAAAATAAGTTCGCGCTTACAATCTTGAAAACAATCTATCAAAAATAAATGTTTTTGCAACTCATTTTAAAATGTTTTTTGCAGAAAATCAAACGAACGTTTTAGAAGCTCTTTTTAAAACGTGCGTTTTTACAATAAAAATAAACGTTAGAGGCGCAAAAACTGGGTTAAACGTTTTCAAAAGTAGCACGTTTCTGCTAGTTTTGAAAATGTTGTTTTCTCAGTGTAAGCTCAATGTCGCGAATAAGAATAGTGGTCGGAACTGAAATTTCGTTTCTGAATGAATGACACCGTACTAAATTCAAAAATCTAAAATAACCTCTATTGGTTTTAAATGGTTTTTGAGTGAATGGGGTTTAAACCAGAGTCATAACTGTTATAAGAAATATCTTTAAAAATTGGACCATAACAGTTACATTGTAAGAAAAAAAAAATATATATCAATAATAACTATTATATAAAAAAAAAAATATTTTGCTGTACTTCTTTTTCTGATTTTTCTTAACCATAGAAGTAAAAAATTCAAATTTTGTATAAAACCTTATCACACGAAGAACCGACTACTTTTTTAAGAAAAAACAAAAACACAGTAAAAAACAAGCAACTAAAAACGATGCAAATGGAAGATTTTTATTGAATAGTGACAATAAGGGCGGTGCTATGCTCAAAGATTGCTCAAATTTATCAGTACAAAAGCACGACTCAATAGTTAGTTCTAGGTCAGTTATAGGTCAAAACTTGTGTTTACCGAAAATTTGTGTTCTTAGAAAATGCAACGCTACTAGCGGGTAGGAGGGTGAAAATAAACTTTACGACCTATTCTCATACCTACCAAATATATAAAAAAATTTCTACTACAAACACCGTGACGCAAAATTTTTATATATTAGAAATAACGTAAAAATTTATTTCTCTACAATAACGTAAAACGTCTTACTAGGCAACGTAAAAAAAATTTGTTTGAAAATAAAAGTTATGAGCAACGTAAAAAATTTTTTCTTGTTTATAACTGTTATGAGGCAACGTAAAAAATATAAATTGAAAATAACTGTTATGAAGCAACGTATAAAATATTTTTCAAAATATCGACAACTTTTTCGACCTAAAGAAAATAAATAACTGTTATTTTGGGTCTCTGGTTTAAACTGATTTATTTTTTGTGTTTAATGGTTACAATTAATGTGATAAAACCAATTATGTATTTTGACAATAGTCGAAAGAAAAAAGTTGTGATATTATGTATTTTATAAAAACAAGTAAAGAAAATCTAAAGTCGGTCTAGGACGACTATGAAATAGCCTAAACCTACTTGTTCAAAACACAATAATAGTATTGAAAATGGGCGTATCCGTGAGCGGATGAAGCCCATATTTTATATGCATTTCAAGGATTACGCCCAATTTTTGAATGCATCTTAGTTTTGGTATAAAATACATACGTTCCAAATTTTATCTCTGTAGATTAAATATGAGCTTATTTATCGATGTTTAAATTGTTTGGTTGTATGGGAGTTGGGCGTGGCCGTGGGCGGATGACATCCATTTTTCGTTTTGATATAAAATACAAACGTACCAAATTTTTTCTTTGTACGTCAAACATGAGCTTATTTATTGAGTTTTTAATTTTTGGTTGTATGGGAGGTGGGCGCGTCCATGGGCGGATGACACCCATTTTTCGAAATTATTTTTGTTTTGACATAAAATACATACATGCCTAATTTTATTGTTGTAGGATAATTATGAGCTCATTTATGTAATTTTCAATTTTTTCGTTGTTGGTAGGCGTGTCCGTGGGCGGATTAAAAAAAATCCAAAGGTGCAGATCCTTGGGTCCATGTGACCATGTGTACCGAGTTTCATTCAATTATCTCAACTCCTTCTTCTTATCCTGTGTATACGGACAACACACAGACGGACGGACGGACGGACATGAATAGCTCGACTCACAAGGTGACCTTGATCAAGAATATATATACTTTTCTATACCGGACTTGCTTTGTTCTATGTGTTACAAAAGTTTGCACAAAGTTAATATACCCTGACCTTTCAGGTTTTGGGTATAATAAAAATATTACATAAATAGTATAAATGTATAAATAACCACTAAAACTTCATAATATATAATAATATATTTACTCTGAAATTTAACTTTCTTCAGAAGATATTTTATCTGAATAAGATAACATATTTGCAAACTTTTCTATGTTTTCTGTCCCTTAATTATCACATTTAAGTAAATATTTAAATATGCATTAATCATTTTGTTTTTTAATTTTTGATATTTTGTTTTTTTCGATATAATTGCTGGATCAGATGATAGAAGCATACATCGCATAAGATTTAACGCGTAAGATATTCATTTGTATGCTCACGTCTAGTTTTTCTAGTCACAGCTCAAATATCAACGTCTTTATAGTTTTCACTATTTTGGGTTGAATGGAAGGTGGGCGTGTTCGCTGGCGGATGACATCCATTTTATACAGATCTTAGTTTTGATGTTATATACACACATAACGAGTTTTATCCCTATAGGTCAACTACAAACTTCTTTATAGAGTTTTCAATAGTAAGAGTTGCATTATATTTTGGATTTTAAATTGGTTAAAATTGTATTTAAATATCGTAATAATCACTTGGTAAGGTTACATGCTCGAACAAAATCTGTTACAGCTCGACTTTTGAACACAACGCGGTCCCTTTTTCACTCCATTTTCATACATTTAGTACTAAACATATACTACGATAATAAATTTTAATACTAAAACTTTAAACGCTTTTCTCTCAAAATAATAAACTTTTAGTCGTCCGAACTGATATTTCGAAAAATTTTTTTAAATTGACTTGAAAATTTAACAGAACATGTGCATATTGAAAACTATTTCTCCCCGATACTACGTAGTATTTTTTTATTGCATAGTTGTTTATCATTAAAAATTTTCTGACAATTGTTTTTTTACAGGAATTTGCCTCTTTAATATTCAGAAAAACTTTAAATTTAATCTGGTTTGCAAATACACGTAACACGTTTTTTTTATATGATTTACATTCTTTCTCATCATTTGCTTGAGTCGTAAAGTTGAACACAACGTACATATGTTCAAACAAGCTTGCTAAAATCTATCTAGCAACAAAAATAGTCAAAGATATATTGCCGAATAAGTGCAAAACAATGCAAAGAATAAGGCTTTCGCACGAATAAACTAAAATGTAATAATTTTATCCCTTTTGTTGTCTTGATGCATATCCGAATTATGTGACGCATGAACGATTAAAAGAAATTTTGATGTGATATTGAGAAAATAATATCAGTGAAACAGCTTCAAATGTGTAACTGTCATCTATGCAGCAAGTCTATCTAAAGAGCTTAATATTTGTATGTAAAAATATACTTACTATAAGATAAATATCAATATGTAAATGTGTCTTTTGCAAACTTACCTTAAGGAAGGAAGAATAAATTAAACGGTATCCAATAAATTCAATGTTGATAACAAATATTGCTTTCGTTAAAGCTGACAAACGATTCTAATAAGTTATAACAGTCAATCCATATTGGAGAAAATAAAATCGTACCACAATTTTCTTGTGGTATTAAAATAATCTCGTGTCCTTGATACTTTCGGTACTTGTGTTGTGGTTCGATTTTTTTATTGCTTTTTCTGATGCTCACTGTTTTTAATTTTAAAATTTAACAGTACATAATTTCTTTTTTTTAAATGCTCTGCGATTTGTATGATATTTTCTGCTGCGTGGTTGTTATATATTTAAATCCGAGAATCTGCAAAGAAGAAAATAAAGATTAATTTTATGATTGTTAAAATATTTATTGTTAGGGAAGCATTTTACTATATTTAGACAAAATATTAAAGATGATCGAGCATTTCATTTCCAGGCATTATTCAATATTACCGTATTATTATAATATTCTTACGGCCTTGTAGCGACCTAAAGAAGTTATTTTCGAGTTCGTTATGTATGAAATTAAGTAAAAACAATAGCAATTAATAATATGTTTATCTTATGATCTTTCGTTGTTTAAAAAACCAAAATAAAGTACTTTGAAATTCTTTCAGTACTTTAACTTTTCCTCTTTGTCATTAAAAAACTGCTGCTAAAAATGCTACATGGAAAAATAAACTGAATAAAATTTTTGATCTAATATTCATCAGTAATAGCTTAAATTTTCATGTGGAGGAATATAATTTTCCGATGAACTCACCTTACAAGAGCTGACTTTTTTCAGTCAAATTTTATGCCTCCATTGGACTCTTTTGTTTCATCATGATGGAATTTCGCCCTTTTTTCATAAAACTGCTGATATTCTTAATTAGACCGCTGCAAATTCTGTTTACCTTGAATTACTGACCTATGGCTGAGTTGCGTCACAACTAACTCTGGGTGTTTACCACCCACAAAAGAAATTCTCAATTATAAGGACATAATTTCTCAAACCTAAGAAATGTGTTAGTTTCCAAAAAATTGCAGATTATTTTCGCCATTTTAAAATGTTTTGTTATGAAAATGTAAAACAAAAATTTTAAACTAGTTAATGAGTTAATTAAAAAAAAAAGTTTAATAGCCAGTGAAATATGAAATATACGATTGTAAAGCTGAAATTATACACACAAAAAAAAATTATATAAGTGCTTTTTTCTCTTTAGAACAAATTTCTACCTCAAAAAGATTAGCTAAATTTATATGGAAGAACTATCGTCTGCAGTTTTCAATTCTTGCGAAGGTGTTGCGTTGAAGGACATACTGTTGTTAGTGCAAATTGGATATATGTGTTCTTATCGAATATATTTATCACTGTAAGAGCACGTTGTCTGAGTTTGGCTACTAAGCTTTCTGGGTGTAATTCACCGAAAAAAAAGTATTTTATTACTAACCTGGGTGTAAAGCACCCAAACACTTCTTATTTTAATCGCGCTGACACGCTTATATCTAGGAGACGACAAGAAACTGCAAATTATTGAATTAAAACTACAGAATTGAGATTAGATTTTGACTGTTAGTTCGTCACGCAAGTATTGCACTAGAAATCTTACATAGCAAGTGTGACTGGGTGGATTCCACCACCCAGTTAGTGATGGAGGGTAAGTAAATCTTTACAGATGATTAGAAAATTTCTTGTATTACTCAGATTCACATATCGGGTAATAAAAACAACATTCTTAATTACAGGCCGATCACTTAACTCTCGGCCATCTCTAAGCTTATCGAGCACGTAGTAATGGACAAAATCTTCTTTCCAGTTGAAAGCATTATCTCTCCTTAACAACATGGCTTCTTTTTCGCGTCATTCTACATTCACTAGCCTCAAGATTTTTTATGAATATTGTTTGAATCTCAGCAAACATTATGACTCTTAAAAGACTCTTTCAAGGCTCATATAAATGAGGTTTTATCGTCATAATACCCTCAAAAATAGTAAATTCTTTTGGTCATATATAAACAAGAAAAGAAAGTCAGAAAGTTCTGAAGATACACAAACAATTTGCAACTATTTTGCAAACAATTTTAAATCCGTCTACACGACAACTCATTGCTACTCATTACTAAGGCCGCGTGCATAGTATACGCCGATTCATACAGGCAGGCAGACAGGAAGGCTGAAATCTGTGTGAACAAACGAGATACAGATAGCTCTCTATCTCGCTTGTTCACAATTGCTTGTCTGCCTGCCTGTCTGAATCGGCGTTCACTATGAACACGGCCTTACTCATTTCCAATATAATTCCAATCCTGGTCCGAAGCAAAATGTCTGTAACTATAGACCTATTAGTAAAATCTTATGTGTTCCTTGTCTTTGAGAAAATTGTTTAAGATAAATTATCTTTCTGCGTAAGAAATTTAATCTCATCTAGTAAACACGGATTTTTACCAGGAAGATCAACAGCAACGAACTTAACCTTTAACTTCTGAGGTGAAATATTTTGGCGTATATATGGTGGTGGTAAATTTTACCCCTTTTAAATTTTTAGAAAATTATGCCAAAAAGTTTTTTTTTTATTTATTTGCTTTTAATTGGAATAAGATGACACATTTTTAAATAAATAAAGTAATGAAATAAAGAAATCAAACTTCTTGTTATGCAAAACAAGGATTTTATTTTATATTCACTTTTCTTAAAACTAAAAAATTTAATTAAAGAGGGTAAAATTTACCATCACCACAGTAGTTAAAAGTTATATATTTTTTGTTCTGATATAGTTGCAAGTTTAAAGGTCCACGTCACAAAAATTCTTTAATTATTTTATTAGTTTTGTTCCCTTAGAGTTTCTAGTAAAAAGGACTTGACTTGACCCATATCTTAATTTAAAACAGCACATTGAATTAATAATTGCTTATTGCGTTAGGATTTAAAAAAAAAAAACGAAACTCAACTGAGTTCGCAGATCCTTATACTCTCAAAACACTTTCCTCATCTTTAGTTAGACCCTAGTTAGAATAGGTTCAGTGAAATAACGCCCAACGAAATAACGCCCAAAATAAAAAATGAAATAACGCCCAAAATATTTTGGGCTTTAAAAAATGAAATAACGCCCATAATAAAAAATGAAATAAAGCCCAAAATAAATGAAATAACGCCCAAATCAAAAATGAAATAACGCCCAAAATATTTTCAAAGCAAATCATTTAAAATATTTTGGGCCTTTTTTCATTATGAAATAACGCTCAAAATGAAAAATGAAATAACGCCCAAATAAAATGAAATAAAGCCCAAAATTTTGGGCCTTATTTCATTATGAAATAACGCCCAAATTTGTATGGAAATTTTTTGGGCGTTATTTCATTTTGGGCGTTATTTCATTGGGCGTTATTTCACTGAACCGTTATAATATTGTTATGTGATCTGGAACTCGTCTTACCAACTATAATCTAAGATTGGAATCTATTCAATACAATTTTACAAGATATATGTGGTATTAACCTAATTGGAATCTACCATCTGTACCTCAGTATGCTACTCGTTGTGCGCTAATTTATCTAACTTCCCCAATCATTCGTCGTCAAATTTTTTCAATTATGTTAAAATGGGACCTTATTCATCATAATATTTAATGTCCTGAACTTTTTACAATGCTTGACTTCTATACTTCTTAGCGATTGCTCCGTAGCCAATTCCATTTCTGAGAGCTCGTCCATAGATCCAACTACTCGCAGAATATGTTTATAGCACGCTGCATAAGTGAAGAAAATCAGATTTGAGGAGCCTTGGACTTATTTAATAATGTATCCAGACAAACTTTCAAAGATCTTCTTTCAATCAGCATATTGGCACATGATTCTTGAGCTTATGTGTGTTAAACTGTTTTCATTCAAGATGTTTTGTATTGTTTGTAATAGTTCTCATTTTATATTTTCACTTATAATAGTTTTTCATATGTTCTTTTACTTGCTCTGTATATTTCAATTCCTTAATAACAACAATTTTCTTTATTTTCTTTTATAGTTGTTTAAATGATTTAAAAACTCTTTTATGAGTACATTTTCGTATGTTGTAGGCCCCAAAATATGATTCCGAATTATGACTCATTATTAAAGACTCATACAACAAGTCTTTGCAACGAATGTCAATGCAAGTATATCGCCACAAAACAAAATCTTCGAAAAGCAACGCCAGGATAGCATGTGTCCATAACGGAGAATTATAAGGTTTTATACAATTAAAAAAAAAAAATGTGCTCAATTTAGTTCTTATCTCTTTATTAGATATGGTACTTTTGCACCGATCCGATTCTTTTCTCTCATAAATCACTCGTATATAAGACTTTTTAATGAGGCTTCTTTACGATTACGCATAAATCAATCAACATATGATCCTTTTATGAGTCTTTTTATGAATAATCATATTACCGTCATATTAAGGACTCTTTAATGAGCTTTTTTTATGAGTACGCATAACGCAGATACAATAATGACTCTTTTCCCTTAGGGAAGTATTCTTGGACCGCTATTATAAATTTTATTTATTAATGACAACCGATTCCATAAAGTTTTCTCGCTGTTTGATATATGCGGATGCTGCGAATCTCTAGATGAGCGTCACTAGACGAAGGAATCTTTCAATGTTATTTTGTTTATACTTTTGTTGATAAATTAGATTATCCACAGCACTTACAACTAATTAATTTATTATTTATTTTACTTATGCGTATGTCGTACTAATGCGTCGAATTTTCTAATAAATGGTCTTACTTGAATTTAATGAATTATCAAAATACTAGTTCATTGATTTAGCAAACTCCAAGGATTCTCTTAACTTATTACACTAAATAGTATTTAATTTATTATTTTTTTGTTTTTGTTACTATATATATTTTTTTAGGTTATAAAAAATTTGCAAATATAATTCGCAGTCTGAAGAATAATTGTTCATAGACTTAATTGATTAAATAATCCTTATAAATGTGTATCTCCGTTCTCACCAGTATCTGTACATCATTTGCCTTCTGTTTATGAATTTGAATTTTATAAATCTTATTCAGTTTTATAAATATTTTAAAGTTCTTTACGCCATTAAACTACAATTCATATTCGTAATAATTATACAAGGTACTACGATTCTAGGTATACTTGATTTTATACCATTAGGTAAGTCAAGTTATTCCTTGCATTTATATTTTTAACTCTATCTGGAAAAAGTTATGGGGGCAAAAACTATGTTTGGCTAATGATTCAGTTAAAGTTTAGTTTATTTTTTTTCAAGACGCTTTAATTATAATTTTATATAATCAATTTGTCCCTTAAACGGATTTAATCTCATTGTTTAAAGAACGCAAATCTATTAAGGGTTTAGTTTTAAAATAAAAATAAATGCTCATTTGTAACGTGGGCGTGGCATGGCTAGTATTTAAAAAAAATCAAAATTTACCTTTACCTACCATCGAATTTCTTTTTGACATTGCGTTCAATTGCTGAATAGCCATTTGAGCTAAATTCCAATTGTTCAAGTTGAATTCCAATGCAAGTTTCGGCTGTAGTGGACGCTGTTGACCAAATGACAGAGGACGGGTGTGTAAAACTAGTAGTTGATTCAATTGCTTCTTGGGTTGCGGACGAGAATTCATTCATTTTGATTTCGATACTTTTAATATAACATTATTAATTGCAGTTTCAACAAACAAGCTTATAACAACAAAATTATTAACAATAAACAATATAAGACGAAGAAGAAGCAGCACCTTATTTAGCAATCAATACAGAGTAAACTTAAGCATTGCTTGCATTTTTGTTCTGCACATTTTTCTGATTTTAATTTTTCTTATTTATTTTAACTAATATTCTCTGTTTCGAGTCCAAAGAATGAGCTAAAGGCAAGCAGCGGCTGGATGTCAAAAATGTTGCGCTGCTTCTATTGCTGTCAAGACGCAAGCAGAGCAAACGCAGAAGACAACGACGACGAGCAGTGAAGCGAGTTAATTCCGAGACATGCATCGGAACGTCACTTAGCTTTTTGCCCAAAACACTTTTCACCTCATTTTGGCCAGTTTTATTTGTTTGGTATTATTTTCAAGCCACACATAAATGCATGAATTCAATAATTGTTTGATTTAGTGTTTCTTGGAATTGAATTTTATGCTTTTCTTTGTCGACTGCTTGCTCACTTCGTTGATTTCGCAGGTAAATTGTTGGTGTTGTTGTTGTTGAGCTGTGTTACTGGACGATTTCATGGATATGCTTTAGAGAATTAAACTTAATCTTAGTGAACGGAACTGTTTTTATACAAATGCAAGTTTATTTAATAATAAACAGTGTCAATTTCGCACAAAATGACCGCACAAACGCGTCTTTTTGAAATTTTCTTTCGCTTAAAAGTTTTTTATGCTTGAATTTCTTTCATAGCAGGTTTTTTGAGGTTATAAAGTAAATTTGTGAATTAAAATGAAGCGAAGTTGTATGCGGTTGTGCAAAGGTGAACACAGACGAATAATAGCAGTTGGCTGTGTTCAGGCTTGTAATTGCTATTGTGAACCGTGAACAGAGGAAATACGGATTGAAATGTGGATTTATTTGCATATAAAGATTAAAAACATAATTCAGACCATAATATTTTCAAAACTAAAATAATTTAATGCATAATAAATTTAAATTAAGTAAAATTTACACAATTTCATTCTATCTTCACAACATGAATTGCTAAAAGTTGAGAATATGAAGAAAGAGTTTGAAGAACTTTATAAGGCAACGGAATTGTGCTAAAGTTGTATAACTTCCATAGCTGACTATGACTTTAACATAAGAGAACATAGAGTTTGACCAAATTTGTCGGTAGCTGTCAAATAATTGTGTGGAGGACGTCCGTGAAGATAGCGACGATTTTTAGCGACGGTTTTTCAGTGCTACTCGCACAGGGTGTTTATTTCTAAGGAAATTTATTTTGAGGCATTAGGAGGAAAACACTGTTTTTTATCAAATAAACATAATATTAAGTAAAAAACTGTATCAAAAATTGAAGACAAATATATAAATAATATTTTGGAAACATTAAAGTTACTCTAGCTTCTTAATTTTAATAAATATTTGCTAATATATATTAAAAAAGTTAAAGACGAATATCGGGTATTTCAGAGTTTTCTGCGCATATAACACCTATGCAGCAAAAAAGAAGACACTTTTACAAATTTTTTGACACCAAAATGAACTCTCTAACCACTTCCGAACAGATTTTGGAGCACATTCCACTACCAGGTAATAACCCATTTTTAAAAACACCGTATAAGACACGCCAGGAGTTCTCTGCGCATATCACACCTATACAGCTGAAAAGTGTGAATTTTTCAAAATATTTTGATACCAATATCAACCCTCTAACTGTCTTGGAATAGATTCCATACCAGGTCAAAATTCAGTTCTAAAAATCGTCGTTGGGCTCCTACGAATCCCAGGAGTTTTCTGCGCATATGACACCTATGCAGCTGATAAGTGGATATTTTTAAGAATTTTTTGAGACCAATATCAACCCTCTAGCGAGTTTGGAATAGATTCCCTACCAAGTGGTCATCCAATTTTAAAAAACCGTCGCTGGGCTCTCACACAGCTCAGGAGTTTTCTGCGCACATGACACCTAAGTAGCTGGAAAGTGGGTATTTTTTAGAATTTTTTGACACCAATATCAACCCTCTAGCGAGTTTGGAATAGATTCCATACCAGGTGATCATCCAGTTAATAAAAATCGTCGTTGGGCTCTAACGACTCTCAGGAGTTTTCTGCGCATATGACACCTATGCAGCTGGGAAGTGGGTATTTTTAAGAATTTTTTGACACCAATGTCAACCCTCTAGCGACTTTGGAGTAGATGCCATACCAAGTGGTCATCCAATTTTAAAAAAACCGTCGCTGGGCTCTCACACAGCTCAGGAGTTTTCTGCGCATATGACACCTATGCAGCTGGAAAGTGGGTATTTTTAAGAATTTTTTGACACCAATGTCAACCCTCTAGCGACTTTGGAGTAGATGCCATACCAGGTCGTAACCCACTTTGGAAAACAGCGTCGTGGGCTTCCCAGAAGTTTTCTGCGCATATGACAACTATACAACCGGTAAGTGGGTATTTTTTAAAAATTTTTGACACCAATATCAACTCTCTAGCGAGTTTGGAATAGATTCCATACCAGGTCATCCATTTTGAGGTTAGGACCGATTTGGACAGCTTAAAAGTTTTCTGCACATATGACAACCATGTAGATCGAAAGAATTAATTTTTTAAAAATTTTCTGCATCAATGTCAACCCTCTAGCGAGTTTGGAATAGATTCCATACCAGGTGATAATCCAGTTAATAAAAATCGTCGTTGGGCTCCTACGACTCTCAGGAGTTTTCTGCGCATATGACACCTATGCAGCTGGAAAGTGGGTATTTTTAAGAATTTTTTGAGACCAATATCAACCCTCTAGCGAGTTTGGAATATATTCCCTACCAAGTGGTCATCCAATTTTAAAAACCGTCGCTGGGCTCTCACACAGCTCAGGAGTTTTCTGCGCATATGCCACCTATGCAGCTGGAATGTGGGTATTTTTAAGAATTTTTTGACACCAATGTCAACCCTCTAGCGACTTTGGAGTAGATGCCATACCAGGTCGTAACCCACTTTGGAAAACACCGTCGTGGGCATCCCAGAAGTTTTCTGCGCATATGACAACTATACAACCGGTAAGTGGGTATTTTTTAAAAATTTTTGACACCAATATCAACCCTCTAGCGAGTTTGGAATAGATTCCATACCAGGTCATCCATTTTGAGGTTAGGACCGATTTGGACAGTTTAAAAGTTTTCTGCACATATGACAGCCATGAAGATCGAAAGAATTAATTTTTTAAAAATTTTCTGCATCAATGTCAACCCTCTAGCGAGTTTGGAATAGATTCCATACCAGGTGATAATCCAGTTAATAAAAATCGTCGTTGGGCTCCTCCGACTCTCAGGAGTTTTCTGCGCATATGACACCTATGCAGCTGGGAAGTGGGTATTTTTAAGAATTTTTTGACACCAATATCAACCCTCTAGCGAGTTTGGAAAAGATTCCCTACCAAGTGGTCATCCAAAAAAAAAAAAAAATTTATACTACAATTTAAATACATACTACAAAAATAATCTTGCGAGTTTGGAATAGATTCCCTTCCAAGTGGTCATCCAATTAAAAAAAAAAAAAAAAACAATTCATACTAAAATTTAAATACATACTAAAAAAATAATAATAAACAAAAAAAAATTGTTTATTCTTACGGTTTCACTATAATTAAGAATAAATAAGCAATTTTACATAAAGTAAAAAAAAAGTGTTTATGTTTGCCATCTCCAGGAATCGAACCTGCGGTATTTCCTTACTGGTTCACACAACTTTCCATCGCGCCACTGGTACTTATAATTAACGTAAACATTTTGTTAATATGAACTTAAGCTCCTTTGTTATCTCATATTTAGAGTTTCTATTAGAAAAAAATAACCTCAGAAAATGACTACGAAAGTAGGAATTGGAATAAGACGAAGAATTTTATAACGGAACTTGATTGAAGGTCATCCAAGCATTTATTTCAGTGGTGCAAAATGTACACAATTTTGTTTTACAATTAAGGATTTTCATGAGAAACAGTAATTTAATAATACACATAGGTATTTATGTGTGTAATCGATTATGTTCATATATAAATTATCATAATAGTTTTATACGATTATGTTAAAAGTAAATACTAATTAAATAATAACTAATTTGCGTAAGAATTAATTTAGAAATAATTATTTATAGAAATATCCTCGTTTATTTTGTATCATAAATTTACTAATCATATGATATATCGATGGTTAAGCGCACTACAGTGTTAAGCGATCTTATGACGATAATAAGCTTACTGTTTTTTTCAAGCCATCAATATAAAATCTGCACATTTTGTTAATTTGATAAAAATGCATAACCAGTGAATGCTGCTCAGCAATTCTGTTATATTCTTTTAAATTAATATTAGCATTCCCACAATTTGTCACTTAATAAACAAATGAGACAAAACATTATTTTGTACCAATATTTCTAACTTTTTGTATATGTATTTCAATGAGGTTTGTTTGGTTTTTGTTTTTTTTTGTTGAAATATGTATGTAATTTTTAAATATATTATCAATTGTGATCAATTCTTAATCAATTCTAGAAATTCTGCAACACCTCTCCAACGGTATCTTGAAAATGACAATCGCATTAAAAATATTGAAGTTATTTGAATTTTAAAGAAAATAACATAAAAAATACATTAAAATCCGCGTTATTCCCACGGAAAAAAATAACAAATTGAATATTTTTTGATGCAGATTAGAATAATATTTTTATTACTATTTTTTCTAGTCACTTTTATATCCACACGTTTACTGCAAAGGGTCACGTCGTGGGTAACGCCCATTAGGAAACGTGGAAGGTATAGAAAATTATATATATTCTTGATCAGCATAACTACCTTAGTTGAGTTAGCCACGTCCACCTGTAGACACGATTACAGACGTAATTTTCAAGCCATCGTAATGAAATTCGATATTTGAACTTCTTTCAAAAAAACAAAGCTCAAGTTCAACAATGGGCTAAATTGAATGAAAACCACGACAATTTCCTATACAACCAACAATAATGAAAGCTTTATAAAGAGGCTATTATTTAACCTACAAAAATAATATTCGATATGTGCGTAGTTTATATCACAAATAAAGTGTGTAAGAAAAATGGGCGTAACCACCACGAACACGCCTGCCTCCCATACAACCCCACAAATTGTAAAAGTTGAATGCACGGTGAACTTATTTGAAGTTTCAGGATATTTTCTCATAGAGGTATCATATAAGTATACAAGATACTCTTAAGTCTGACGTTAAATATATATTTGACTAATAATTGACAAATTTTATGGATACTTATGTTATTTTCAAAGTTTATAATAGATTTTCTGAGAGTAGAATTTCTGATTTTCAGTGATTTTCATTTCTGATCAGTGGTGTGAAAGAAATTTTAAGCGTGGTCCAATGATAAAAAAAAGTAAAAAAACCAATACATAATTTTACACAGCGTTGAGTTTGTCAAAAACGGTCTAAGCGATTCAATCGGGCTTTTACGTGGGTTTTCTTTAGATAGTTAACCCCATCGGTACTTATTTTAGGTATTTGATTTTAAAAATCATTCTTTTCCATTTTATTACAGTTAAAAAATACATAATGAGTAATCAAAAGTAATTTTTTCAAATTATTTTTGTAAAAGTGATTTTTGGGCATCATGCTATGTGCCATAGAATGTACTTAAATGTAAATAACAGAACCTTATTGAACTAGTTTTGCGATCTAATATATTTTTACACTGACTAAAGCAATGATTAGCTAATAAATTACTTACATAAAGTTATCAAATAAAGTAATTTTTGTGAAAAAATATATAAAAGTACGAAGCGATCTTTTATTGCAATATAAGAAATTTGATAGGCATAGGCACTCTCACTTTCTGAATTTGGACAATTTACTGGACCCACTTATCAAATTTTTTTGTGAGTTTATTTGTACAAAAAACTTAAATATATATAAAAATTTTTTAAAAATAGTATCCATAAGTTTTCTGACTTAAAACGGGCACTGAATAGCGACTATGCCATATGGCGTAGAATAACCGAAAGGGTTAAAAGGCTTTTTAACATATATAAGTATGAATACAAAAGGTAAGCATAAAAGTTAACAAACTATTCAAACATTGTTATTCATATTCTCAAGTGTTTTAGCAGTATTGTTACTCTAAACGCACTCATATCAAATCTTTATGATTATATATGTATATTATCGATTTAACACAAATAAAACTGAAACAATAAAATTGCTAGTTGGTAGCCCTGAAATATTGTACAAAACCTATGAATTTTATACACCACTGAAATACATTTTTGGTTGCCTTGTTCTCATGTATTCTATGTTCCGTTATTACAACATAAATATTATTCTAATCTTCTTTCGTTATCGTTCTTATGAATTTTTTTTTTAATAAGGTTGATTGGTAAAGCTTAATAAAATACTTTATAATAGAACAATTTTCAAAACATGGCCATATAGCTCAGCGTGTCAACCACCGTCTCGTAGCTGTGAAGGCACGGGTTCGAATCCTGTGATGAACTTCAGTGTTATTTTTTAATCGTGTATTTACCTTTAATTTGCACTTTTTTTTTTGTCAAAAATAAAAAATATAAGAAGTGAAAAGATTTAAAATTATTTTTTCAATTATGGTAAAAAATTTAAAAAAATAGTTCGCTCTTGCGGTGTGCGAACCACCAACCCTCCGAATTCTACTTAAAATGCTTTTCCAACTGAGCTGTTATTGCATTATAAAAGCTGCAGGTAATATATATTTCCAGGTCCACGACGGTGTTTTCAAAAGTGGGTTACGACCTGGTATGGCATCTACTCCAAAGTCGCTAGAGGGTTGACATTGGTGTCAAAAAATTCTTAAAAATACCCACTTTCCAGCTGCATAGGTGTCATATGCGCAGAAAACTCCTGAGCTGTGTGAGAGCCCAGCGACGGTTTTTTTAAAATTGGATGACCACTTGGTAGGGAATCTATTCCAAACTCGGTAGAGGGTTGATATTGTTCTCAAAAAATTCTTAAAAATACCCACTTTTCAGCTGCATAGGTGTCATATGCGCAGAAAACTCCTGAGAGTCGTAGGAGCCCAACGACGATTTTTATTAATTAGATGATCACCTGGTATGGAATCTATTCCAAACTCGCTAGAGGGTTGACATTGATGCAGAAAATTTTTAAAAAATTAATTCTTTCGATCTACATGGTTGTCATATGTGCAGAAAACTTTTAAGCTGTCCAAATCGGTCCTAACCTCAAAATGGATGACCTGGTATGGAATCTATTCCAAACTCGCTAGAGGGTTGATATTGGCGTCAAAAATTTTTAAAAAATACCCACTTACCGGTTGTATAGTTGTCATATGCGCAGAAAACTTCTGGGATGCCCACGACTGTGTTTTCCAAAGTGGGTTACGACCTGGTATGGCATCTACTCCAAAGTCGCTAGAGGGTTGACATTGGTGTCAAAAAATTCTTAAAAATACCCACTTTCCAGCTGCATAGGTGTCATATGCGCAGAAAACTCCTGAGCTGTGTGAGAGCCCAGCGACGGTTTTTTTAAAATTGGATGACCACTTGGTAGGGAATCTATTCCAAACTCGCTAGAGGGTTGATATTGGTCTCAAAAAATTCTTAAAAATACCCACTTTCCAGCTACATAGGTGTCATATGCGCAGAAAACTCCTGAGAGTCGTAGGAGCCCAACGACGATTTTTATTAACTGGATTATCACCTGGTATGGAATCTATTCCAAACTCGCTAGAGGGTTGATATTGGTGTCAAAAATTTTTAAAAAATACCCACTTACCGGTTGTATAGTTGTCATATGCGCAGAAAACTTCTGGGATGCCCACGACGGTGTTTTCCAAAGTGGGTTACGACCTGGTATGGCATCTACTCCAAAGTCTCTAGAGGGTTGACATTGGTGTCTTAAATTCTTAAAAATACCCACTTTCCAGCTGCATAGGTGTCATATGCGCAGAAAATTCCTGAGCTGTGTGAGAGCCCAGCGACGGTTTTTTTAAAATTGGATGCCCACTTGGTAGGGAATCTATTCCAAACTCGCTAGAGGGTTGATATTGGTGTCAAAAAATTCTAAAAAATACCCACTTTCCAGCTACTTAGGTGTCATGTGCGCAGAAAACTCCTGAGCTGTGTGAGAGCCCAGCGACGGTTTTTTAAAATTGGATGACCACTTGGTAAGGAATCTATTCCAAACTCGCTAGAGGGTTGATATTGGTCTCAAAAAATTCTTAAAAATATCCACTTCCCAGCTGCATAGCTTTCATATGCGCAGAAAACTCCTGAGAGTCGTAGGAGCCCAACGACGATTTTTATTAACTGGATTATCACCTGGTATGGAATCTATTCCAAACTCGCTAGAGGGTTGACATTGATGCAGAAAATTTTTAAAAAATTAATTCTTTCGATCTACATGGTTGTCATATGTGCAGAAAACTTTTAAGCTGTCCAAATCGGTCCTAACCTCAAAATGGATGACCTGGTATGGAATCTATTCCAAGCTCGCTAGAGGGTTGATATTGGTGTCAAAAATTATTAAAAAATACCCACTTACCGGTTGTATAGTTGTCATATGCGCAGAAAACTTCTGGGAAGCCCACGACGCTGTTTTCCAAAGTGGGTTACGACCTGGTATGGCATCTACTCCAAAGTCGCTAGAGGGTTGACATTGGTGTCAAAAAATTCTTAAAAAAACCCACTTTCCAGCTGCATAGGTGTCATATGCGCAGAAAACTCCTGAGCTGTGTGAGAGCCCAGCGACGGTTTTTTTAAAATTGGATGACCACTTGGTAGGGAATCTATTCCAAACTCGCTAGAGGGTTGATATTGGTGTCGAAAAATTCTTAAAAATAACCACTTCCCAGCTGCATAGGTGTCATATGCGCAGAAAACTCCTGAGAGTCGTAAGAGCCCAACGACGATTTTTATTAACTGGATGATCACCTGGTATGGAATCTATTCCAAACTCGCTAGAGGGTTGATATTGGTGTCAAAAAATTCTAAAAAATACCCACTTTCCAGCTACTTAGGTGTCATGTGCGCAGAAAACTCCTGAGCTGTGTGAGAGCCCAGCGACGGTTTTTTAAAATTGGATGACCACTTGGTAAGGAATCTATTCCAAACTCGCTAGAGGGTTGATATTGGTCTCAAAAAATTCTTAAAAATATCCACTTATCAGCTGCATAGGTGTCATATGCGCAGAAAACTCCTGGGATTCGTAGGAGCCCAACGACGATTTTTAGAACTGAATTTTGACCTGGTATGGAATCTATTCCAAGACAGTTAGAGGGTTGATATTGGTGTCAAAAAATTTTGAAAAATTCACACTTTTCAGCTGTATAGGTGTGATATGCGCAGAGAACTCCTGGCGTGTCTTATACGGTGTTTTTAAAAATGGGTTATTACCTGGTAGTGGAATGTGCTCCAAAATCTGTTCGGAAGTGGTTAGAGAGTTCATTTTGGTGTCAAAAAATTTGTAAAAGTGTCTTCTTTTTTGCTGCATAGGTGTTATATGCGCAGAAAACTCTGAAATACCCGATATTCGTCTTTAACTTTTTTAATATATATTAGCAAATATTTATTAAAATTAAGAAGCTAGAGTAACTTTAATGTTTCCAAAATATTATTTATATATTTGTCTTCAATTTTTGATACAGTTTTTTTACTTAATATTATGTTTATTTGATAAAAAACAGAGTTTTCCTCCTAATGCCTCAAAATAAATTTCCTTAGAAATAAACACCCTGTGCGAGTAGCACTGAAAAACCGTCGCTAAAAATCGTCGCTGTCTTCACGGACGTGTGTGGAGGCAAAGATTTCTCTAAAATTTAACAGATATTTGAGGAATGAGCGACTTTGACATATTGTTTGGAAAGAGTTGTTATGTTTTGATTCATTTCTTTTTTTTTTAATTAATTTGAAGGTTTTAAAAAAAAGCTGGACTAACAAAAGCTGTGCCAAGTTTCGAAAAAACTTTAGAACTCTACATTTAGTATAATACTTACTATTAGATAGATGTGTAGAAAAAAAAGAACTTTAAATAAATAGTTTTAAAGATATTGAAAGCTATTAACCCTTAAGTTAATAAAATTGACATAAATTATGATTTTGATTAGAATTGACTCAGTTTGAAGCATTTAGTAGACTCTCTTACAATGTTTGTTGTTTTTATACATATCTTGATGAAATAATAAGTTAAAAATTTCTTAAGGTTTTAGTTTATTTTATTTTTGTAACCATATTATAAGAATACCCATAAATCTTACATACATTTGGTAAAGGCTATGAGTATTTCTACTGTTATTAATTCTAAAGAGAGTATTACATACATTTTCATTGTCTTACATACATAAAATTTTATTTTTTCCAATAAATACAATATCAATAAATATCTACCAGTTATTATTCTAAAAAGTTACTGTTATTGTGTAAAAATATGTGTGAGTTGCAGTTTCTTCAAATTTAACCAATAAATGTTTCAACTTTTGGATTATATGCAACAGCTGGATCTAGACCGAAGTTCATTTTGACAACATCGCAGAAGACGCTGAGAAAGATAACGCCGCCGATTACATGATTCAGTGTATCCGCTAGAGAGCGTTGTGCCTGACTTTTGTGTATGCTGACCAACGATTGTATTAGCAAAAGTATGCCCGCAGCAACCTGTTAGAAGCGATTTGGGAGAAAAAAAAAGTACAAAAAGAAAAATATAATAAAACACAAATTAAATCAGTATTTATAAGTTTATTTGGATTACTTTAAGTTTAAACATAAATTCACAATATCTTAAAATTAATATTATTTCTATAAAAATAAGATTAATTTTTGTGTTTAGGGACTCTTTTCATGTTGGTCAAGTAGTCTCAGCGGTTGTGATGAATATTCCATACCAAAGCCAGATATAACCACATTTACAACCGATATGACAAATATCACAACTAAAATAATGTCATTTATAATGATGGCTGCCGTCTGATCTTGCTTTCGATTGATGTTCAAACTGCCAATGACAACAAACAGAATTCCGACCAAAAGCTGCGATGAGAAATGTTGAAAAGTAAAGAATTATCGGCTATCTCAAATATTTAATTATTTTTCTAAATTTAAAAAGTTTTAAAATTCAAAAGATCTGTTTATTGCAGATACAAGTAAAATAAGCCATTTCTTACCTCATCCGCAAAAACAAATATCGATTAATGACCAAGTAAGAAAACACTGAAGTCACAGTTTCTACAAAAAGTAGCTTAAAATCTGTCATGAAATTTATGAAGATTTTGAAAATTGGACTGGAATAAAAGTCCGAAAAATCTGAGCTTTGATAAGATTTATTAGATCCAAAATATTTCGAGTTGCAATAGTCATACATATTGTATTCACAATAGATATCGTTTCATGCTCAATACTCGATAATTTCTGCAAGTCTTTTGACTTGTGGAGTATAAAGCATTATGAGAAAAGCCTTATGAGCTAAATTGTTAAAACATCTTGGTTTTCAATAAAAATTTCGACAACACTTTTTACTTTTGTTCTGTTTTTATTGAAAATATTGATATTAAAACACATATTTTTCGACTTAATATCTGAACTGCTTGAGCGCAAACATTTTTTTACTTAATATTCTAACTACTTGTGCGTAAACTATTGATTTTAAAAAAGAAATCAGCAAAATTTGTCTATATATGTAAGGTACATTGTTTTGTAAATATATTCATAGCTCAGTAAACAACTCTTCGGCTTCTTCAAATTAATTAACATTATTCAAAAGATCTCCCTGCGGTGGTGGCAAACGCGAATCAAATGCGGAGATAAACAAATTTATCATCGTTGTAATAAATGCGAATGAGGTACGAATGTGATTTATATAATTCGCTGATTTGTGAAATTCTGGCAAATGCATCCGACAATCACGCATGAGACTTAATGACAGGCTTAGAATACCGGAGAAAATCTGTATAGGAGTTTTTCATAATATATATTGGATAACTTAGTGGGTGTTACATAATCAAAATTGTTTGAAATATTACCTGTAGAACAATTGAGAGACTAATCAAGATAAGCATTAATTTATAGAACTGATGTTGTTCGCCCACTTGTAAGATATATTTCAGTTGAGATGCATTTGCCGTTAAGAGTGCAATATCGAGCATTCCCTGGGCAATTGTCTTTTTGGTGGCATAGCGATTGGCGTCCATAGACTTCATCTGTAAAGAAAAAATTGAAAATGGTTTATATTTGAATTGATTACTAAATATAGTTATTGAAACTCAAAGGCAATAAAAACTCTAAAAAGTAAAGAGCAAGAAATAAAAAAATTAAAATCTTTTTTGTTATTTATGAAATTAAACCAAGAACGACAACGTTTTAGAAAAACAGCAATTGAAGTTAAGAAGTGTCGTTTGATATTTCGCAAAGACGAATTTAACTTAAGAAATTCCATTTCAAATAGCGAAAAGATCAGTTGAAAATTTGAAATGATCTTTGAAATTAAAAAAGAAGTAATTCAAATTTAAAACTTCCATTTCAAATTCAGAAAACATCAGTAAAAATTTTTTTCAAATTCAGAGAAGATCAATTGAAGTTCAGAAATTCTATTTAAAACACAGAAATCACTCAATCAAATTCAGAAAAAATATATATCATACATAATTTTTATCATATATTCAAACCTGATACCTTCAATATTTTCGAAAAAATCAATTAAAATAAAAAAATATTGTTTGAAACTCAGAAAATTCGAATTTAACTTCAGAAATGCCTAAATAACTAACATAAATTCAGTAACTTCATTCGAAATTCAGAACAGATCAATTAAAATTCTAAAATTCAATTTCAAATTCAGAAAAGATAAACTTCAGAGCTTCAGCATAGCTCTAGATTAAATCCAGAAAATATCGACTGAAATTCCATTTGAAATGCAGAAAACATAAATTCAACTTCTGAAATTCCATTTCAATTTCAGAAAAAATCAATTGAAATTCAGAAATATTAAAAATACAAACAAAAATTCTAAAATTATTTCTAAATTCAGAACATATCAATTGGAATTCTGATATTCTATTAAAAGTTCCGAAAATACCAACTGAATTCTAAAATTCCATTTTAAATGCAGAATTTATCAAATGAATTGTAAAATTCCATTTCAAATTTAAAAAAGAATTATGTAGAAAATCAAAACTCGAATTGAAATTGAAAAATATCAATCGAAATTTTGAAATTTCGTTTAAAATTTCCGGATTTTTTGTATTTTCAGAAAATACAAATTTTAAAAAAATTTATATTTCATTTGATCTTACCTGAATTTTAAGTGATGTATTTTTAATTGCATCTCTTCTGTTATCTTATTGATCTTTTCTTACTTTCAAATGAAATTTATAAATTTCTGTAATTGCTTTTTAAGTTTCAATTTCTGAATTTTCATTGGTTTTTTCTGAATTTGAAATTACATTTTTGAATATTAAAAATGCTTTCAAAGTTTTCAATGCAATTTCTGAATTTCAAAGGTTTTTTCTGAATTTCAAATGGAATTTCTTAATTTCAATATTCATTTCTGAATTTCAAATGGATTTTCTATTTTTTATTTCATTTTTTTTTTAAGTACAAATAAAATTTATTATTTTTGGTTGATTATTTCTTAATTATTATCGAAAACGGTTTAATATGCAGGGTATTCCAGACGTATGTAATTTAACAATGAAGACTTAATAGAGACGTTCACGGACTTCTTTTTAAATTGTTGATCAAATGCAAAAATTGTTGATTTATTTAAGAAATCTGCCCTATATGCGTTCTTACATGTTATGTGCTTTTAATATATACGATTTACCTACATAATTTTTCAACTGTAGCTTTCAAATGAGTTCTCTTTAGAACTTGTTTACATTCGAAAGGAGTGTCAAAAAATCAATATTTTATTTTTACATAACAAATAACAGAAGTTGAAAATGCCAGATAGGCTAGTGTGGAAGAGGCAGAACGAGAAAGCAGGTGAAATCCGATAAAAAAGAGATTGTGGGATGACATTGACATTGACACGGAAATTTCAACATGACACATTTGATATAAATAAACAAAAGAGCACTTAATTATCTATTTAAATATTGAAACTAAAGTAAGACCAATTTAAACTTTACTTTCAGGTGAAGAAACACTACCATTTTAGAGATATTAAAACCAAAATAAATCAAAAATTTTAAATACAAATACTGTTGAAAAAAATTAAAAATTCTATGGTCACATAAATTATTTTCATTAAAAACTTAAAATGCGCGTTTCCACAGTAAAATTTTCTGACGTTTGTATGCAGTTTTGAACGCTCAAACCTTGTATTGCTTGCAATATTTAAAAGATTTACAACAAAAGTTGGTCGCTTCCGACTTTTCCTGCGTAAGAAAATTGACTGTGGAAACGCGGTTAAAAAGGATACAAAACAAAGATTTTAAATTAATTTTAAAATTTTTCGCTAACAAAGCAAGTTATAAGCAAGCGTTTTCAGTTGTTAAGACAATTTCAATACTTTCAGAAACAGCTACTCGTGAGATATTAGAATGACATTTAGTATTTATTTGACAGGAAGAAAGAACATTTTGAGAAATAAATCGAACAATTTTAAACAGTTTTTATTATTTATTTTTTTACAAAATATACAAATAGAATACATATTATCCTTTCTGGCGTATCACCAGTGAATTTCACCAGATTAGGAGAGGTCACACTGTAAAATTATTGGTCATTAAACTTTAAGAAACGAAAATCAAAATATTCTGATTTTTCATCTGTTAGACCAACAGTTTAACAAAAAATTGAATGAATGCGAACAGTTTGGCCAATAGTTTGACGATTGGTTTGGGATTAACAACTCAACTGTTCAATTTTAAATATTTCCAGTAATTTTTTTTTCATTTTTATTTTTATCTTGTATATTGAATCAAACATTGGGATGACTAAACATTGATTAATATTCCATTGCTAGAAAATGAATGTGAAATTTTACACATACATTTTTTCAGAATGATTTTAATTTTAAAAGATCACTTCAAAATGAACCCATCGCATAAAATCAAAAGAGCAAAATAACGTTTTTTTATTTTTTGTTTATTTTATTTTAGGAAAAAAAAAGGTCGACATGTAAGACAGAGTCTTTAAAATGCACAATAACAACAGGTTATCATGTATTACTTGAATTTTGAAATAAATTCATAAAAATTGAGCGGATATATCAAAAACCTTTTAGCGTCTGCTGCTTAATCTATTAATGAAATTTTAATAACAATTTTTAAAATTTTTCGTTATCGATCGAGACTGGTTTGATGAACATTTAAACAATATGACTAGATATTTTTTAAAACTGTTTAATAAAAGATTCGATGGGTGTGAAAAGAGCTAGAAAAAGAAATTCATCGAAAGGGATGTTTACATTGTCAAATTGTTAGTAACTGTTAGTTTGATATGAAATCAAAAATGCTTTCACTTTTTCTTTGTGTGTGATGAAATTGTAAGCACTTGATAGTCTAACTGACTTAATAGTCAGTCAGACCAGACGAAAAATCAAACATTTTTATGTTCTCTTCGTGTTTGACCTTAAGATTATCCAATAATTCGACTATGTGATCATTCCAAATAACATAATAAACTTTAAAGAAGGTTAGTTTAGGGTGTAGGTTTCAGAGAAGACTTTTCAAATTATTTTTATTGAAGCTAAAGGCTAAACAAATGTTCATTGAAAAGATTTTAGAAGAACATAATTTCATTTTCAATAAATTTTTAAACTTTGCCTATTTTATTTCGGTGAAACAGAAAAATAAAATTGCTTTTTCGTTATTTAAGCGACAATAGGAAAAATGAATTCAGATTATTATGTTCTATTTTTATTTGATCATTTTTAACTTTTTTAAAATGAATTGAATTAAAAATGGAATTAAACACAATGTAAGACGTAATAAAAAAACAGAAAAAAAAACAAAATTATAAAATTACAAATTATTTCCACTTTAGACTATCAGATATTTGTAATTATTTATTTTTGCTTAAACTATGCAATTTGTTATAAAACTTTCGAGAAATCGTTATTTATACGTTTTCCTTTTGGTATTTTCTTACTTAAACAAAAAAGTTTTCAAAGTTCAATGGAAAAATAAAAACTATGTGATATGAAAAACTACTTAATTAATATCTTGCTTTAATTACTCGTATGCATCTTGAGCAAATTGTGTAAAATATACGTCAGTCACATCAATTTCAACAGCAAGCAACAAATATCGCAACTACAAAATAAAAGGTAGAACAGCACTCAAATATAGCAATCATGAAAAAAATAATACGTTATCAACATGTCGAACAAGAGTTTGCTTTTTGACTTATTAAACTAGTTAATTTTGTGTTCGAAGAATTTTTCAAGATTTTGTTTTTAACTGCCACTAGCTATAGTAAAGCATTAATTATCTAAATAAGAATTTAACTACAAAATTAATCTTATGACTAATTCAAAATATCAATAAAGCTTTGCCCTTCCGCTATTAGAGGTCGCCCAGCAAAGCCCATTGGTCTGCGCCGCATATCTAAAGGTGAACAATATTAAACATATGTGTAGATGTTTCGATAAATCACTTCTGCTTAATTTCATAATCTTCAATTTAACTTAATTGATATGCATTGAGAAAAATGGTCTCATTTTAAAACATTTGATTGATTTTCGTTAGTTTACAAACGATTTCAGCGTGAACACCTTTCAAAAATATCGTAAAAAAATAGCGAAATAGTTTTTGGATACTGAATTTATAAACATTTCTGGGAGAAATTTGAAGAATCAGTTTCATCTATTAATGGAATAGCCGTTACAGTTGCTTTGTTATCGCGATGGTTTGTACTTCCTCGTACATGACCATAATTAAATTTGACGGTCAATTTGATGGTGTGAATACTTGCGTAGTTAAGCTGTTGGTCAATCAAAATTTGATAATGTGAACTCTCCGTAGGGTCTGATTATGCATACTTGAGGTAAACATGACAAAACTTACGGCACATTCCTTTCTGGAAAAAATACTGCATTTTTACTATTCTTTTCTAAAATAAGTGTTGAGCTCAAAATAAATCGTGTTCTTTTCTCATAAATGTTGAACGCAAAAGTATATTGTGACATTCGTTGGGAGGTTGACACTTCCTATGACACTTTCAGGTACCAAAAAAATATTTTTCCACATTTTAAGAATCAATACAATATAGTACTGTTTAACTGTCATAAACTCAAGGATTAATTTACTTTCTTCTATGAAAAAAAAAATCAGGAATATCATCAACATTTTTGGCCTCTACATGAGAACTTACCCTAAAGCTCATTAAGATGTTAAAAGCATACATTATATAAGAAATTAATTTAATGAAGTATATGATATATGAGGTTCTTTTTGAAAAAGTTTTTTAAAAATCTGAAATTTTACTATCAGCTTTTGATGCATGACTCAATAATTTAAAAGGTTATCCCGATATTTGACATACCCTTATTTTTTGTAAACAAAAAAATATTCTCTCTCGAAAATGAATGACAAACAGGGTTTTGTGATCTCCTCAAAAAAAATGTATGTTTCAGTGTTGTGTTGTGGGGTGGGTTTTTTTTTTTCAATAAAAAAGTGTGTGTTTTCAATATTTTACTGCTTAAAAAAAAACAAAATAAGTATGCATTGCTTTCATTGAATTTATTAAGGCAATAAATTCGTGAAAATATTTCAAACTTGGACTCTGTGAAGTCACAGAACCTTTAAAAATCATATGATGGATGCTTTCAAGCAAGGACGATATTCAAGCAATGTGGGGTTTTTGGATCATTAAAAATGCTTTCCTCTTCAAATAAGGGTATCCATCTAAATTTTCGTGAGAAGACGTCAAATATCGGGATAATCTTTTAAATTATTGAATCGTGATGCAGGGTCATCAACTTTAAGGACCTGATCGTCTTTAAAAAAAAATAAAAATTGTTGATCCGGACTTTTAAAACAATTTCAACCGATTATATCAAATTATGGTTCAATTATAATGGCACACAAATTAGAATGCTTAACGGATAATTAGCTACAACAATATATGGCCAATAAAGACAACCCTAAACAAATAAATCGATAATTTAAACAAATAAAATTACTTAAATGAATGCAGACATGCCAGACGAAAAACAAAAACATGTGTCATGAATTCCATATGGCAAAAATTATTTATGTAAATTTAAGCGTTGTTTTTTTTTTCAAATAAAAAAAAAGATTAATATAAAAGACGTGTTAAGATCAAAAATTGTCTTTTGTGCAGATATAGTATCAAGTTTAAAGTGAAATTTTATTAAAATCAAAATGATTGAAATATGTTGATTGAAATGATTGCTTGTTATGAGTAACTTCAGCATAAACTATGATGATGTAAGTTAAAAGATATTTTTTTTTCTTTTACTTGCTCTTAAGCTGCTTTACTCTTGCCAATCTTTTTGTTCGAACCTACCTCAGAGTCGTTTCCAACCATCGCCATTATTTGCGCCATTTTCGTTTATTTCAACGCAAACTCAAACTCTATGAAACTCCAGACAGTAGCTGAAGTTAACAAATGCTTTTGAAATCTTGTTTTTTTTTAGCTTTTCTGCCAGTTTTTCTTAATATATTGTAGCTGTCTAGTATAGACTCTGATTTAAATTTTGAAATTTGAGTATTTTTTTTTTGGTAATTATCTGGTTTCGCACTATTGCACAGTCAACAATTAGTTGTATAAGGTTGCTATCTCTTTGTTTTTCGTTTTGTTGTTATATATTTATGTTTTAGTTTTTGTATCTTTAATTTCTTTCTATGTTGTCTATAAATGCAATATTTTGTTAGCTGTGCTCAGCTCAGCTCTTGTGTGTAGACAAAACTCTAATGACGGCTCCGAACAAACTTTGGCTCTTTGCTATGGTTACCGTAACCGACCCCGACACAACTTAATGTTTAAACAACTCAACTTATACTGAATACTGGTAAAGAGTTTGTGTTTGATTTTTGCACTGTATCTGCCTGTCGCTGTTATGTCTCGTATGTCTAGCGTCAGTTGTTAAAAATATATATAGCCATTTAAAACAAAAAACAGGAAAAGTTAAAATTTCCAAGTGTTTGTAAGCGCGCCGGTCGTGCAACTGATGACTAAAGGTGAAACTCTAGGAGCGTGTGCTTACTAAGCATTTTATCGATTTTCTGTTATATTACCGTAATAGCTGACCGCTAAGGATACTTTTATAATCATTAACTGTCATTTGGCATTGATTTAAAATTTTAAATTCCATGTGAATTTTGACACATTTCCTCATTTTGACCCAAGAGCTGTTTTTAAGACATTTTAGTACTGACTGTGTTTAGTATTGAGTATAAGTGAGGGACAGCCTTAAAATCGGTTATGTTCGACTGTGAAAAGAATTATTTTTTTGTAGAATGAACGAAATCTTGATACCTGAAAATACATACTTAAGTATATTTTAAACATGATTTTATATTTAAGAACGAAATCTTAATGTCTGTGAATATTTACCCAAATTTTTAACTTTTATTCATAATATTAATGAACGAATGCTTATGAACGAAATCATAATAACAGTGAATACTAACCTATATTTTAAACACCAATTCATTATAGTTATGGACGAATTCGAAAATTTCATGTTCACTCACGGTTAAAAAAAAAGCCGAGTTTAATATAACAGAAGTTTTTAGATTTTTTGTGTAAAAAAAATATATTCTTGCTTAAATGACTTAAGTTTGTTAGGCAGATTTCTAAGTACAAGTTTTCAGCATTTTCAAAACTGTGCACTTAAGAACAAAAAATTCTAGGAAAATATTGCAATAACATACTGGAAAACCTATTATTATTAAAAAAAAAAAATACATTTATTTATTTTACAAATTCATAATTTCTATGAATAATACAAATAGCATAAGCGCTTTTTCTTACACTTTTTTGGATTTTTGTTGTGTTTTATTAAAAAAAAAAAAATAATAAAATTAACTTTAATAGCTTTAATAGCCTCTTTTTGTCTTGATGGCGTTTTCCACTCGAGAACACATGCTCTCATAGAGATTTCGAATTATTTCTACTGTAATATTGTTGTGCCATGTGGATTCAGTAATTTCTTTCAATTTTTGAATGTTATTCGGTTTTTGCTGGCTCAGTCTTCGTTTTAAAATGGCTCAAACGTTACCAATAGCATTAAGATATGTTGCCTGGCCATGTACTTGACTCAATTCCCAAAAGGTCTTTAAAGGTCCTTTACCTAAGCAAAAATAAAAAATAAATTGTTTATTATTGTTTATTTATCAAATCTGGAGTGGAATACTTAAAACTTTCGACCGATGACAAGGTGCTGAATAGTCTTGAAATATGATTTTCCTACGTGTTCGCTTACTTGTTCGATGCTAGGTTAAACGCCTTCTTTTATTATTTTAATATAAGCTGCAGAACTAACATAACCATCAAGAAGAAGAATCTCTCCAACCCAGCAGCTTGTTATTGCTGCTATTGGAGTGATTCTTCTCTATTGAATCTTTCTATAGATCTCTATTATAGAATCTCTATTGTCTTGCACGCATTCGTAGCTGAATCTTTAATTTTTTCTGGCGCACCCAACATCTTGAATCGATACGGATGAGATTTATTTTGCTCTCATCTGAGAATATGACTTTACGCCGCCAAAAGATGCGTAAGATTAATAGAGGACTACAACAATTTGTTATGCCGAAATGAGGAGGAAAAAATATTTTTACTACAAATCGTCGCCGAAATCGAAAGAAATATCCAATATAACCAAAATAAATGGATTTGATTAAAATTTTTTAACAATTATATTTAAAAAATTTCTTAATGCTTATTTAAGGTGTAGATAGGGGGGAGGGATAATTGAAAAAAATTTGGAGAAAAAAGTCAATGTGTGTCTCTTATTTTCATTTAGAAGGCACCCTTGGAGCGATGTAAGCTAAAAAAATTTGGTAAGGAGCCCCCTTAAGGTTTAGAAATAGAGGGTATGAATGTTCGCATAAAATTGAAATAAAAAATCATTGGGGATAAGTTATAGATTTACCCTTCTAGGTGCACCCTGGGAGCGATGGGGTCCAATTTCCTAAAAAGATAAATTTTGTATGGGAGCCATCTTAGGGAGTGGAGATAGGGGGTAGATATGTCCTCGAAAAATTTTAGGGAAAAAATTGAATGGGACTCAGTCGAACATTACACCCTCTAGTGGCAACACTTGGGTAGTTATGTAGGTTTTTGTCTAATTTTTCCACTTTTCACCAACCTTTAACCCCGATGCGGAACAACTTAATCCCACGCCACCCTGATTTTTATACCCTAAACCTGAAAGGTCAGGGTATATTAACTTTGTGCAAACGTTTGTAACGCATAGAACGAAGCGAGTCCGGTATAGAAAAGTATATATATTCTTGATCAGCGTCACCACGTGAGTCGAGCTATCCATGTCCGTCCGTCCGTCCGTCCGTCCGTCCGTCCGTCCGTCCGTCTGTCCGTCTGTGTGTTGTCCGTATACACAGGATAAGAAGTAGGAGTTGAGATAATTGGATGAAACTTGGTACACATGGTCACATGGACCCAAGGATCTGCACTATTGAATATTTTTGGAATCCGCCCACGGACACGCCTACCTCCCGTACAACGCGAAAATTGAAAACTGCATAACTCAGCTCATAATTAGCATACAACAATTAAATTTGCTATGTATGTGTTTTATACCAACACAAAGATGTCTTTGAAAAATGGACGTCATCCGCTTACGGACACGCCCACCTCCCATACAACCCAAAAATTGAAAACGCCATAAATAAGCCTCTGTTTAACCTACAGAGCTAAAATTTGACACATATGTTTTTTGTAACAAAACAAAGATAGTTTTGAAAAGTGGACATCATCCGCCCACGGACACGCCTACCTCCCGTACAACGCGAAAATTGAAAACTGCATAACTCACCTCATAATTAGCCTACAACAATAAAATTTGGTATGTATGTGTTTTATACAAACACAAAGATGTTTTCGAAAAATGGACGTCATCCGCTCCCGGACACGCCCACCTCCCATACAACCCAAAAATTGAAAACGCCATAAATAAGCCTCTGTTTAACCTACAGAGCTATAATTTAGCACGTATGTTTTTTATGACAAGACAAAGAAGTTTTTGAAAAATGGACGTCATCCGCTCACGGACACGCCCACCTCCCATACAACCCAAAAATTGAAAACGCAATAAATAAGCCTCTGTTTAACCTACAGAGCTATAATTTAGCACGTATGTTTTTTATGACAAGACAAAAAAGTTTTTGAAAAACGGACGTAATCCGCTTACGGACACGCCTACCTCTCATACAACCCAAAAAGTTTTAAACTCAATAAATAAGGTTATGTTTGTCATAGAGAAATTATATTTGGTATGTATGGCTTTTATACCAAAACTAAGGTGTGTTCAAAAATTGGAAGTAATCCGTCCATGAATCCGCCCATCTCCCATAGCGAAAGCACAATAAAGGCATTAACTGTGAGCTACAGGAATAAAAATTGGTATGTGTAAATTTTTCATCAACATTTAAATGCATATTAAATATAGGCTTCATCCGCCCTTGGAGACGCCCATTTACAATAAAAATTTTTTGTTTTTGAAAAGTGGGTTTAGGGTATTTCATAGTCGGCCTAGACCGACTTTAGACTTTCTGTACTTGTTTTTTTAAAGCACGTTTTTGTCAAACCTAACAAAATTTAGGGTTCCTGGACATCCAAATCTTGTTATTAAAGATCTTGACATTGAAAATCTTTGAAATAGTGAAATGTTGATAAACATTTAAAAATTTTTGAATCAACTATCTGATATAGCCGATATTATTAGATATAATTTTTTTTTAAACATACGCATCTTGGTTTGTTTTTCTTATATTTTTCCAAATAGAAAAGAATTGTTTGAATTTTATGTGAGAATAGTAAGAAAATAGTGCTTAGCTATCTTTTTTTATAAAAATTCATCTGGTTTTTGAAAACATTTGTAAGAAAATATAATTTTCCTTAGACATCTTGTTCAAAATGTAACAAAATAAAACGAATAACTGATGAGTTTACATTCAAAACCATTAAGTCACACAGATCGAATTGTTGGGAAATCGAATAAAACGTCTTAATTTTGTCACACATTTTTCATAAACAAACCAATTATGCAAAATTATGCTAAGTATGAATAGATATATTATGCGAAAAAAAAAATAGTCTCATAGTGCAAAAAAAATTCGTATTTTCAATTTCAAAGTTGGACTTGTCTGGTTTTGAAAGTTAGAAATGAATCAAAATATAGATTCCGTCGTTCGGGGCCTCAAAAGTTAGAGGAACTCATTAAAAATGATTTCTGCATACTCCTGAAGGTCCTTTTCAGTAAAAAAAAATGTTTTTTGCGTTTAACTTTTTATTTTTCGCAGAACGCATATCCATAAACAGCTAAAATGTTGAATTTATAACTCATTCCAACGTTCTGAGATAAAAAAGTTTTTAAAATATGAATGAAAACTACACAAATGAAAACTAACTTGGACGTATCTGATTTTGATTGAAAATTTACAGTGGACTTGTCTGCTTTTGATTGAAAAGGAGATTTTTTTAATGCATTATTCTCTAAGATTTTTAACATTTTTATCAAAGAGGTTTTTATGGAACGATATATTGTAACATTAGCTTTACAATGGAATTTCTAACTAACATTTTTTTTTCCTATGACTTATCTGGATTTGAATGTAAACTCCTCAATTATAGCTAAAAATCCCTTATTATTGTTTGTTTTGCAAATGCACTAAATATTTAAAACCTTCAGTCGATAACATATTTTCATGTGTGAAAATCAACAGTGGTCTAATGTTTTATTGTGTTCAAAGTGCGATTAATTGCAGTAACCAGAATATATACTTCTGAAGGAAATTGCATATATTTTGTGATTTAATATCGGTTCTATCAAAATGACGGTTTTGTTAATATGAGAAGTCACGGCCAAGTGGCATATAATTTTGAAAATATAAGTCTTTTTCTTTGATTGATTATGTCCACAACGCCATATAGCTAGATGAAAATTTTCTACAAAAAAATAACAACAAAACTTGACTATCTTATATTCGTATCCAGGTTGTTATGAACCCGAGGTTTCAATGCATGAAAGGAAGGAATGTCAAAAACCAAGTTCGATGTGTTTATTATTATTTATGTGTTAATTGTTATTCTTAAAACACTAAAAATTAACGTTATTTGTGAAAAATAATGGCTATTTGAAGCAAACCCTGGCACGATTACGATTTCCGGGGCGCCGCGATTTGAAGATGTTTTTTGGTAGAGAACAAAAAAAAACATGATTCGCCGAACGAAAAATCGATAGCTCTATTAGTTATCGAGTTATCGATTTTTAAAAAAAATTTTTTGTTAAAAGATCTTTTCAAAAAAACATCTATATCTTTACCGTTACTCAATGGATCTTTAAGAATGATATTTCATTTGAAAGGTCATTAAATGACCTTTCAAATATATTTGTTATAAATATCATTGCTACAATATTTTTAGTTTTATAAGCGAATTTATTCCAGAGTTGAATTTTTTAATGAAAAGAACCGTTATTTTCTAAAAAATTTACGTTATTAAGTTACTAAAAATATATTTTTTTGAAAAGCTTTCAGTTAGACCTTTTGTTTGACATATAAAAATATACATTTTTTATTTAATTTCACACTATATTACATAAAATTTAAATTTTCCAAGTGTTTTCTTTGTTAAAAAATCTGTTCACAAAATTTTCTATATCTTTGCCAATATCCAATGAATCTTAAAGATTGACATGCTATTCGAAAGGTAATTAAATGCCTTTTCAACGATATATAATACAAATATAATTTCAAAAAAGTTTTTAAATTTATAACTGAATAAATATCAGATTTTAATTTTTTAATATAAAGAACCGTTTTTTCTACAAAATTTACGTTTTTCAGATACTAAAAATATATATTTTTTTGAAAAGCTGAAAGTTTTACCTTTTTTTCGATAGATAAAAATATGTATATATTTATATTAACTGATCGAATAAAAAATACAATTTTTTTTCACTGACTCGAAAATCCCGTTAATTCATATAAATATTGTAGCTACAATATTGCCTTAAAAACAATTATTTATTGTAATTGCAATATTCGTCAATATGGAGTAAGAAAGCCAAACATCTAAGGTACAAATGAGTGAAATAAGCAATTTCCCAAGAGCAAATCATTGTATCATAAAAAACACCACCAAAAGTCAAATAAATTATATATATTATATACCAAATGAAAGATAAGTTTTCAAGCTTTAATAATTTATTTTTTATAATTCATAGTAATAACGGTAATTTTTGAGAAAATAACGGTTTTGTGTAAGAAAATATTTTTTTATTGAACAAAAATGCCTATAAAATACAAAGTACTCAACAGATTTCATTAATTTAAAATTTTTCTAAAAGCCTTATATATAACCTTTTATATAATACTTTATTCATTAATATCGGTTATATATTAAGAATAATATAGCCGATTTTCTTCATAGACTTTATAGCAAAAAATAAAATTTAAAAAATCGATAACTCGAAAACAAATCGATAACAAAACATTTCCTTTGGCTATTCTTATTTTTATTAAGAGTACTCTTCGAATCCATCGTCAAATCGCGGCGCCCCGGAAATCGTAATCTCCCCCAAATCCTAAACCTTATATTAAAATTTAAAAAAAAATCGACTGTGCATATTTTGTGCACCGCTTATAGTAAAACTAAGTACACGCACTCCTTAATTGTAGCGTACAACTTTGTATATACATAGTATCAATATTTTATTACAGTCTCGCTTTACTTAATACAAACATATATCAATTAAGTTCGGCTTATGAATCATCCAGATTAAAGGCGAGATGCTACTTATGATCATTTAAGAAATATTTTATCTCACTCTTCTGCAAACGATAATTTAACTCTCAATTTGTATCTTTTATAGCTTGTGTAAAGTAAATATTTAATACAAAGAATGTGCGAACAAAAGGAGAATCTGTATGCAAACAAAGCTTATTTAAGTCAACGGTTAAGAGATACAATTGTTGACGCTTTTTGATGCTCATAATTTTTTCTTTAACATATCGCTCCCTGACTACAAAAGAGCTACTACTCGAAATTCGCAAACATATTTGATTTTTGGAATTTTAAAATACCCTAAAGTTAAAACGGAAACTATAGTAGGTATGACAAAATAAGTTGAAAATTTTTTTGTAAAACTGAAAATTTCAAAATGAATAAAAAAATAAAATTTATTTTAAGTTTCAATATATCAAAAAACAAAAAATGCCTAAAAATATGCTATGGAATTACAGGGTAATAATAATGCTATTATATTATGCTACAGTAATAATAATAATTATAAAAATTTTTTAATAAACAGTAAAAAAAATTGGGCTGTACTAACATACAGCATTTTATAATCGCTATAAAATCTAATATACATTTCAACTAAACATTACCAGAGTAAGTTTTTAAGACAGTAGCTTTTTAACTTTCATGACTCATTGATAACATTCAACAGTGATGGTTGATGTCTGCACTTTTATTTGTCACTTAAGCGCCATCTTAAATAAAACATGCGAAGGGATACAATGGTGGATGTTTACACTGGTTGAGTGTTGGCTAAACGTAACCTGCAGAGTTGCATTAGTACTTACATTTGTACCAATCATTAATGTTGTTGGAATGAGATGTGCACATTTTATCACTTTTTGTATAAAAAATTTTCAATTAACAAGGAATTTTTAAAAATAACGAAAGAATTTCGTAATTTTTTGTATATCAATAAATAATTTCCATATAATGTTTTTTCCCAACTAAAATCTTCCTTTCCTAAAAGCGAAACAAAAATTTTCAAATATATAAAAATAAATTTAAATTTTAAAATAATCAGACAAACTTTATTTTTATGTTACTAATGTATGGAATCGATGAGCTCGGTAGCAGCAACTTAAGTTATCAATTTAAGTAAATAATTAAAGTTTATGATCCAAAATGCTATAAATAAAACAGCGTAATATGTCTTTTTGAGATACATTTTATTTCAGCTTTTACAACTTCAAATAGCTATAAGAAAGCATATTTTTTATTATATATCATATGTATTATTTATGTATATTAAATTTTTATTCTTATGACTTTATTAAAGTTATTGAAAATATATATATTTATTAGAAATTCAGACAAAACAATGATTTAAGTTAGGGGGAAAAGGTCTTTTCTTGTGTCTAGGTGTTTGTTCTGCAACACATTTTTTCATGCTTACTTCTTAATTATGAGTGGCAGATGAAGATGATCACTTGTGGCTGCTCAGCACTTTAAATAGGATTTGTGCGCCTGAGAAAAATGCTTTTATACACAAAGATACATAAATCTGCGCTACAGACAATAATAACTAAATCAACATGAGAAGTGTTTGACCAACATTTGCTTAAAAGGGTGTTAAATAAATGAAGATGTATCAACTGTGCTGAATCTCATTATCAATGCAATAACGATGCAACTTTGATCTAATCTTTTTTTTATATTAAAATTATTAATTTTATCACTATATGAGCAGCTTTCTCTCTCTAAAAACTTTCATTTATAAAACGATTTAAGAAATTAAATACATTAAGCGTTGGTTGATTGAGTACTTGAAACAATATTAGTTAATTTATGGGTTAAAGCAGCTAATTAATGTTTCTAAAAAGTCTTTCTGTGTACGGCACGTTGGCCTTCTTCCTCATATTCGCGTTTGGAAATCCACATTTTCTTGAATGTATCGAGTGAAGCCAAAATAGAACCACCCATCCACGTAGAGTATAAGCGTTCTTGTGGTGCAGCAATCTAAAGTTAAGAGCATACATTGTAGTTTTTTTATTACTTATGTTGTAACATTTACTTACTCTTATTTTCAGATCCTTGGCCGAATGCTTTCTAAGTTCTGATAACAAGCGATCACCAAAGCCTTTGAAGAGCGTAGAGCCACCAGATAACACAATATTTTGATAGAGCATTTTTCTAAGATCCATATCCGACTTTTCAATAGCATACATCAGTACATCGTGAATGCCTTCACATTCTTCACCCAACAGATCGGGTCTGAAGAGTACTTCTGGCGCTCTAAATCGTGCTTGACCGATCTAAAAGTGTGGACGAGTCATTAGTGCAAATTAAAATAGTTTTATGCTTTTGTATTGTTTATTACCTCCAATGTTTTGCCATCGGGCAGTGTGTAAGAGAATTTTTCAGTATCCACTGTTTCTTCTTTTTGGGGATTAGTCGCCAAGTAGCAGACTTTTTCCTTAATCGATCGCACGATTTCAAACTCGGCTGTGGAACGGAAATTGAAGCCCTCTTTGCGAATGAGTGTTTTTAGATAACGCGTAACATCTCGTCCAGCAATATCTACGCGCATAATACTGTGAGGCATGGCAAATCCTTCGTAAATGGGAACTGCATGCGTAACACCATCACCAGAGTCCAGCACAACGCCTGTGACACGACCCGTTGCATAGCTATTGAGATAAAAGGGTCAAAATTAACAAAACTTAAAGTCTCCTTGAAGTTATTTGCGATGTGAAACCAACAGACTAAGTACGGCTTGCATTGACACAAAGAGAGCGGGCGCATTGATTCCCTCAAAGAAAAACTCGGCGGCTTTTTCGCGATTCCTTCGAGGATTGAGTGGAGCTTCAGTAAGCAAAACAGGATGATCCTCGGTGAATGTAGCAAGTTGTTCCTAAAATGAAATATACATATTGTTTCTTAATGAAGTCTTAATTTTACAGCTTGATATTTCTTACTTTGCTGTAGATATAACTCCAGATGCGCTCCATGTCATTCCAATCTGTAACAATGCCATGTTCCATCGGATAACGTATGCTTAAAAGACCACGATGCTCTTCCGCCTTTGGACCCACAAAAATATCACCTTCCAAAGCTCCAGCCATAACACGCACATGCTTTGGCCGACCAATACTAAAGAGTTAAATAAAAATTCATTAAATTCCAAGTACTGTATCATTGAAAATATGCTGCATATAATTACTAGTTTGGAAATCTGCACTTGGGTATGTGCTCGCCCGCAAAACCTGCCTTGATAACACCAGAACCCTGTCGAAATAAATCAAGAATTTTCAAATAATTAATAAAATTTAAAAAAATAAATATTATTCATGAAACAGAGAGTTAAAAAATGTTTTTTTTTTTCTATTTTTTGTTTATTTTGTTAATTTAATTTACAAAACTACTTTTTTAACAAACCACTATTTGGCCGAAATTTCAACATGAAGACAATTGTGCCACCGGAAGTGGATATGCTGGTCGTTTCGAAGAATAGCCGCAATCAGCGTAAATCCATTATGAACTTTGCGCCCAAAATTGGACTATCTATTGTAGACTATGGCAGATTAGATGAAATCGATTACTTTTATCAGGATTGCCAAAATTTTCGTGACTACTATAGGGATCCGTACAATAAACTACGTAGACCAGCAGCATTCCAGAGGCATTATGGTAAATGTGGTCTCGGAGCGATCGATAAGAACATCAGTCTACTGATGATGCCTGTGACTTGGGTACGTGAAACCATGCCAATTGTGTGTCCTATTAAACACGATCGCAATTTGCATCTGGATGAGGGAATTCGTTTAGGTGGAACCTACGATATGACGTCGTGTATTAAATACAAACGTTAGTGCCTGCTCATGTCTTCAAAAATTGTTAAATGCAAAGTGTTTGTTTGCTTGAAATGGTAAATAAAATTATAAATGCAAGAAATGTTGGTTTTTGTTTAGAATGCTTGGGGTAAGAAGTTTAAATGAGCGAGGATTCAAATTTAGTAGGGAAACTTACTTTAAATATTACCAAATTAGGAGAACGAAAGAGAGAGCTAGCAGCGTTTGCTGTACAGTTAAATCCCAGCAGTCATTTTGGAGACAATTGGAAAAACGAACTAGTTTATTTCTAGTGAAGTTGAAGTTAGTTGCGAACTAGTACAAAAGACGCTCAGCACAGAACAGTTTGAATTTATTTTTATATTGTTTGTTTTTCTTGTCAGCAGACACAAAATAATAAAAAACCCATGATAGAATAACAAGGTAGGCGCATATTGGAGAGAAAGTGAGCTAGATGTCAAAACTCAGCTGTGTAAAAGTGTAAAATTAGACATTTGAGCAACCGTAAAAATATGAGCCTACCTTATTATTCTGTCATGAAAAAACCTACACGTTCAAAACGTGTTGTGGCTTGTTTTTCATTAAAATTCCGCACTTCTTTTAACTTATGCAATCATTTTCGATGAAAGTGGTAAATGGTTAATATACAAGTAAAACTATATACAATAATTTAATGAGTTCTATTGTACGAACCCGTATTCGAAATCAGGCTAATAATAGGGCTTACGACTGACCACTTTTGGACTGTATCAAAACGGACCAGTTTAGAACTATTCATTTTGGCACTAGCATAGATATAAGGGAAAAGGGATGTTTATGGGGACAATTGTCTTTTCCTTTTGGAACTAGTTTAGAAATATTCTAAATCTGGTGCATTTTTCTGTAGGGATATTTCAACAGTTGCTACGAATAGTTTATAAACAATATTGCGCAAACATTTAGATAATATAACAAACTATTCAAGGACATTTAAATCTACTTCTAAGATAAAAAAAATGGAACAAGAATATATTGAATACATAGTGGTGGACTCGCTTAGAGATGTTTGAATGAACAAATCTTGATTTTGTGGATATCCATCTCAACATAAATATTATACTATATTATATTATAAGTACTAATCATTTTACTAAAAGTCCATTTTGGCTGTTTTTCGGGACACCCAAAAAAAATTTGTGTAGTTCTGAAACACTTTCGACATAGCTTTCATTCTAGGGCGTGTCTTTTAATATTAATTTTAGGTGACCCGCCTTAATACTTGCGCTTCACTTCGCTGTATGATAGACAACATAGTCTCTTTTGTTGTTTTGGCTTTTCTACATGCGTATATTTCACGTAAAATTATCAGAAAAACCTGGAAATTTGAGATTGAGGCCAAAGACTTGCATTAATTGTCCTTAGGCTGGGAACTGAATGCGCTTGAACTCAACAGGCAGGTCAGTAGGTATCATTGAAATTCTCGGAATGAGTACATTCTCGTTTTTGAATTTACCTTAGAGTAATAACATTGTTCTTCAGATGCTGCACTGCAATTTGGTAGCATTGCACAACTAAAAGCGTCTTTCAACGCATTCAGATCATAGCCTCGCTCACGCTGTAACTCATGATAACAAACGTCATACACTGGGCGGTTAGTAGAAGAATTCCACAATGTAATGCCGCACATGAGCTGTCACATGTTCACGATCAAAATCAATGACTCGTTTTGAATATCATCATTCATCTCAACTTCGGGATTGCCTGTCTTTCTGCGTGAATAAGATAAAAACATGTCGAAATTAAGATAAAATTGCATCGGCAAGTGTTGGCAAATTCATACGATGACATGCATCACCATATGTGGCGATATGTGACAAAACACCATCAACAGTTTGTAGTGTCTCGAACGAATTGGGACTACGAATACTAACCAAAAGGAGCAACCTTGTATATCCGACCGATGACACGAGTTGAAAACACTCTCGGATGGTCTTTTTCAGCCTGACCTTGTTTTCAGCGTTGAAATTTCTTCGACATTTGGCGTTTGTGTATCGGGAATAAACAAATTCTTCAAGTTGCCTTATTGAAACTGACGTAGCGTCACTTCGTTGCTTGCATACAGTGCAACAATACCAATCACAGCCTTGTAACTGCCCTTAATGACGCATTTGCAAACGTACTTTATAGATGTGATGAAATTGCAATGTTCCACATTGATGTGTGTTTGAAATTTGTCCTATTTGTATATGGGACAATCAATTGGTTATAGACCAAAACATGTTTAAAAACATTTTATTAAGGGAGTGCCGGTGGTACAGGGAATATCCATCACTCCCACTGATTGTTTCGGCAAGCAATGATCGTGGAAATCGTTTTACACACTTATTCTATGACTATGTAACTCGTTGCATCTTTCACCTCGGAATATATTTTGAAAAATCTGTAAAAATGTCAGGTCTATCGGTCCATTAGTCAAATATGTTTTTTTACGCCCATTTTTTTACGGCAACATTACGAAATATATAACCAAAGTAAAGTAAAAAAGATATTATTAAAGTAAAGTAAGCGAACTTTTTTTAGTGAAGTTGCCAACAGTAACCACACAAATTAAATTACAAAATGTTAGTGTTAAACACCCAAAACTTTAAATTTTAGCATTTTAATTGAAATTTTCAAGGAAATCGGACGAGTTATGGAATTTAAAACACATTTTACGACTTCGTTTTATTTATATAAATTATTTTTTCCCTTCCTCAAATTTCATCGACAAGCCCAATTTTTCAGCACTTGACTTGAACGTTCTCTTTAGAATTTATATATGGGCTGATGGTCCATAGTTTTTTCAATTATTTCCAATGGCAGCCAAACAGATCCATGCCATTAAGCTGCCGTCACCGCGTATTATAGTTTTGATATGTCTCGGCTTGTAAGATTCTACAGACTTTCTGCACACTCATTCGAGAAATTTGGACTGCGCCAGCCATCGGGTCATTCGTTTTGATACTCGCAAGCGAAGTCAAAACGTGTTTTACGATTCTCTGAATTGCAAAATGGCTTTTAGCAAGACTTACAACCGGCATCAATCATGGATTTTCATAGCGTTTCGGGGTGGACTTATTTTTATTTTATTGGAGGAACTTTGCGCCTAGTTTTTGTGCACTTATGAACTGATCTGATGATACATTTTTGTTCTTTTATTGAACAGAAGTTTAAATAAGCATGCATATGCAAAATGCATATTTTTTTTTAAAATTTCTGCTACCATTTACGGTTTTTTTTTATTAACAATATTAGAACTAGTTGCTGTACGAAGACTTTTTTACTTTTATACACTGTATGTTTTTCGCCAATTTACATCTAAAATGGAGTTACTGATTTAATGAAAAGGCCGGTTAATCTACATAAGTTTTTTTCTATTTTCCTCAGTTATGATTTAATATTATCGGATATAACCACAGGTTACAAGCATGAAGTCTGCAGAATTAACGCATTCCCAGTAAATTATAATGGTAACGAATGCAGAGTTTAAGCGTGAATCTTGCACCGAAGAACATTATCGAAAATATAGCGATGGATGTGAACGCCTTTTTACAAAGTTTTCATTTCACTTTAACTGAATAACAAGCATTCTTTTCCAAAACCAACTTGGGTAAATCTTAATTGTTTCTAAAATTTGTTTTCATTGTGTAATAAATAAACTTCGGCATAATTGAAGAATAATGGAAATGCAAAATTTGTTTTTTTTTACATGTAATTACATGGATTTGGGGCTCCTAAGTTCGATTCTGAAAAAATTAAGAGTCGCTCTCCAGTGGTTTAGAAGTTATAGGGATCAAAAGTTGAAAAATTACTACACATTTGCCTGTTTTTCGATTTTTTTTAATAAAATTTAAGCAATATGGGTAGCAAGAGGTCATACCATGACCTATTCAGTTAGGTATTAATTATAAAAAATCCATTTATTGCTAACTATCCAAAAATGAAAAATGTTTTACAATTTTTCGGCTGCGGCGCTTTTTTTCGTCTCAATATACTATATGTAAGTGTACAAAAAACTTGAAAAGTACTTGCATTAATTGTTAAAATATAAAACTTTATATATTGTGCACACTTTACTGTTCACCCTTTTACGAAATAACAATAAATAACATACTTCTATGAAAACATTTATTTTTCTAGTCTCAAAGACAAACACTTCAAAAGGACAACCAAAATTAGCACACCTCAAATTCTTTGAGTACAAAAACAGTTATATCATCCAAAATAATGCATAGATTTTTATGATTGAATGCTCATCAAAAAGGTTTTAGCATAAACTTTCTTTTGATATCCATTACGTTTACTTATGTTCGAAAACAACAACAAAAAAACACAGGTTTTTAAGCCCATTTTCATAAACGTTGACCCCTATAACTTCTAAACTACTTGAGAGCGACGCTTAATTTTTTCACCATTCAATTTGTTAGCTCAAAACACGCATTTTTAAAAAAAAAAAAAAGAAAAAAGACCATTTCCACTATTCTTCAATTGTTCCTAAACTTCTTTCAACAAAGCTTCATTCACTTTTTTAATACTTCTTGAAATTAATCTTGTTTCAAATATTCCCAGTAGAGAGAAGAAAAAAAATCATATCAAAGTTGCCATTAGTCATCTGCATGGCTAGCATCAGTGGGCTGCCCTCCTGTATTGGCAGCAGATTGGTAAGTGACGGTGTTAACAACGATGGGCCAACGGGGTGTGCAGCTACAAAGGTGGTGATGTCATGGTGTTTCTTTTTTAGTTGCAATATTCAACCGCACCTCTTGCATTAGAAATAAAATTATTGAAATCAACCATTTACTTACATTATCGATTACCACGGGTTGATTAACGACCACATCATAAGGTTCCATTTTTGACCAAGTTATTTGAGATAATAACTAAATTCGTTTAAAGTTTAAGTTTGTTCTGCTGCTATAATTTTTCTTTGCCGTTTCACTTTATTTTTCGTACGTCTACATCAAAAAATAGCGGACGACGTACGAAACTTGCTTGACAGCTGCGAGATTTCTTTTTTGCCAATTTGACAGCATTTTTTACAATGTTGAGAAGTTGGTACTGCCAGCTTTGAGAGTTAAGCATTAGTTCATAGTTGAAAAAGTAGATGGCGCTATTAAGATAGCAAATATTAAGTTAACATTTTATCTTTAATTTAAATCATTAAAATAATATTTATTTATAAACAATGTAATTAAAATAGACGCATTTTCTGAAAGGTATAAAAATGGAATTAAAAATATTGTTTTCAACGTGGTTCTTTTGCAGGTACTTTGCATATAATAAAAAATACAAATTAGAAGTTTTAAAAAACGGTATAAAAATCGATATACTTTTCTTAAAAATATTCTCAGTTATTTAATGTGCTTATTAAGTTAACAATTTTGTATTGTCTGACTTTATTAAAGAGAACATACACGACACTTTAGGGAATAAAATTAATCAAATATAATAGAAGAAAAAGACAGCAAAAAAGAAGCTGGATTAAAGTCCTGCCAAGGGCTGAAATGGTGAATTAAATGAAGCTAGCCATGCCACAGAATCCATAAAAACTAACTTAAAAAATTAAAGTAATTCAGCTGAATGGTCACAATATTTCAGCTATGTGCTTGTAGAAGGAGTTTGAAGTTGTCACTTTTTTGTTGTGTGCGATAGTTCCGATATTATATTTGGAAGCTGTAATATTCAAGAGAGAAAAAAATGAGATTGCTAATTTGGAACCACGACCCTCAGCAGCTCATCACCAGCAGCTTAGCCATGTAAACCACTTTTAAAATCAGTCGTGTTTTAAGGTTTTTACGTACAATCAGAAAAACGAAACTATGCGTAAGAAACTTCGCTTCAAAAATTTACCAAGAGTTCATGAATTCCCCTCTTCAACCATTGTGGGCCGTTACAAATTAAGGTCTACTTATAAAAAAATGCTTTAATTTTCTTAAACTTTGTTCCCAATTTCCCTCACCACCCGTCTTTCTTCGTTTTCTAATAAAATATTCACACCTTATCTTGATATATAAATCTATTTTATAACATAATCAATGGAAGCACAGGAGTTGTGATGCTTAAACATTTAACCGTTGGACAAACATTTGAATTTCACTTAAATTAAATAGAAATACTTATTTATGAGACCATCATAGATGATGGCGGTGGTGGTGGCGGTGGAGGTGGTGGTGGAGGGCCAACTGTGCTATTCAGACTGCCAACGATTATCTTTAACTGCTTATCAGGCCATTGGAACTCCAGACGTTGCTGCACTTCGGCTGTGCCTTCTAGGTTTGCATTTTGAAATGCTTCCATCATGCGTGGCACTAAATCGTCTGTTATCATTACCTGAATCCAGTAGCCTATGACACCATATGGACACTGCCTGTTAACTGCCGCACCCGTTACAGATTCAGCAACCAGCGTTAGTGCCAGATGCTGGGCTTTGAATGTAAAATGCCTTCCATGGCGTATGCGATCTTTTAAAGCCAAAAGCAAAAACTTGGCCGCATAGGGCGCAAGTGTTATCTCAATGCCATTAAGTTCTATGCAGTTGGGTGCCTGTGGCTGATTTTCTAGTGGGCACGATTTTTGCAACGAATTGCTGCTCATAGACATTGACTGCAGAAAGTTGTTGCTACAGCCGTCCTCACGTTTAATCTGTGACTCTGGCAGCCGATTGTTGACAGCCGTTAAGCACTGCTCATTCAAACTTTTCGAGTCAATTTCCTCTTCTTTAATATGTCGCTCTGCATTGATTTCACGAAATGTAAACTCTGCATTAACGCCGGCCAGATCGGAACCCTGTTTTTCCAAATCATCCTGCAGGCTAGCTAGCGTTTCGGGAAACAATTCGAATACACTGTGTGTACGCTGCATATCGGTGACTAGCCATTCGCCGCCGGTTTTTGCATCCTGACGCAGAAAGTTCAGCACTCCTTTGCCATTCCAACGTGCCGCCTGTTCGATTTCTTCCTCAGTCACGGCAACTATTTGGCAAAAATCAACGCAACCGAAAGGCGTCTCAATGCAGCCCAACTGTGGATCCTGCGCTATGAGTATATTTTGCAAGCGTGAATCTGCACCGCCATCCAAGCTCTTGCGCCAGGGTATATTGTCGCCGACGCATAAACCGTTGCCGGTTTGAAAACAATAGCGCGCTATGGCTTGCAGCAAATTGGCTGGCCAAGTGGGTGGCCGCTGCGGTTTTTGCGGCTGTGCCAGCTGTTCCTTAAGCTCAGCTTCAGTCTTTAATAAGCGTAAAGTTAGCTCAAAGCCCATGCCAGAACGTGAAGCCATATCATTTGTTTCGTCGCGCACATGCACACGTCCGTCACCGTGTAAATCGCTAAGTCCAAAGCTTATGTAGTGCCAGTGAGGTGCTATACCACGTGCTGGGTCGCCAGGATTATGATACATGCTGATGTAGTCCAGTGGATCGTGCCCGCCTAGCCAGTATTTGAGCAATGTTGTTACTTGTAGTGGATTCGGCTGGTCCGGGTAGATTGCATGAAAGTGATCGATGAGCGCTTTAAGGCCAGGTGGCGGCTGCGGTTTGTTGACAACGGGTGTTTCTACTATTTGAGCAACTGCAGCCATTTAAGAAGATCGTTATAAACTAAACACAATTATAAATGAAATGCAATAAATTTTGTAAACAATGCAAAAAATAAACGAAATGCAACTTTACTTGACAGTTGAAATTAGTGTTGCCACCTTAACTGAGCTAAGGCTGCATTGGGCATTAGTGACGGAATGTTGTTTATTTCAGAGAGATGATCGATTTCTGCATCTGTCTCTTTCGATAAAATGCTTAAGTTATGGCGTCAGTTAAATTTTTTGACGTTTGCATGAAATTTTGAACATGTAAGCTTTGTATTGGTAGCAATATTAAAAATTACATGCAATTTACAATAAAATTTAGTATGCTTCCAACTTTTCTGGACGAGATATGGAATAGAATAAAAAACTTACTCTGTACTACGTTCACACTACGGCATAAATTAATTAATTTAGACATAAATTACTATCCTACATCAACTGCGTTCATACTAGCTGTTTTTAATTTATTTTGAAATTTCCATGACAACTCGCATGTTTGTTTACCTTATTTTATTTTGTTTGCATGCTTTTATTTTGAATTTATTTATATATATTGAAATTTCTATGGCAACTCGCATATTTGTTTACCTTATTGCATTTTATTTGCATGATTTTATTTTGAATTTATTCTTAATTCTTATTGACACCTTGTGATGTGTCGATTATTAATCGAAAAAATTAGAGCCGACACAGATTGGATGTTAATTTGGATGTTTAATTACACAATTACTTAATTTCAAAGTAATTTCAATGACAGATTTTCCACGGTGAAATTACTTAATTTAGAAATAATTTATGCATAATTTAAGAACGAGCCGTTAATAACGATAGTGAGAACATGGTATTAAATATTTGAAAAATACATTTTTGCATATAACAGCAATTGTTTAAAGTGTTATGTAAAATTTCACCTGCATCCAACATATATGAAAATTAGTCGGAACCATTTCAGTATTAAGTTACGTTTAGTAAAAGAATGAATTTTAAATCTATATGATAAGCCCTTCTAAAAAACATCTATATGATAAAGATTGTCTCAATGTTTTAATAACCAAAAACTAATTTTGTGTCATGAATTTTTACACATAAGATTTGATCTCAAATACGCACTCCGAGTTTGAAAAAACCTAAAGAAAACAAAGCATAATTCCCACACAAAATGACGTCATTCAAAAATTAAAAAAAAAAAAAAATCAATCAAATGACTTGAAACTTATCACATAAGCTTTAATTTGTAATATGAACGCTGAAGTTGTAATTCAACAAAATCTAATGAAAACTTCCTCTGCTTTGCATACAAAGTGTTATCATAAAAATAAAACTACCTTCATAAATTCCTGAAAAATTAATGTTTTTTGATTGATGTCGTACACCTTAGTCTTGATATTTAAACGTACTCTGAGTGATAATTTTGAAACTAAATTTCTAAAACTTAGAAATCTTTTATAACCACGATAAAATCATTGGTTTAAGAGTTATGGGTCTAAGAAATATGACTGAAAGACAATTGCAAGAAAAAGTAATGTCTGAGAATCAACTTGAGATAAAACTACGAAGAACTTTTTTAGTAAGTTCTTACTGCAAACTTTTATCTCGTATAATCATTAAAAATATTCATTAAAAAAAAATTATGTAAGCCCATACAATTCTATAACGGCAGAAGTCTGGTTCTCAAATAATGAATTTTTTTGACATTGTCAATGAACAGTTGTTAGTTGTTATGGGGATTTAATATTAATTTAGAAATTAACATGATTCTCAAACCAAAATTGATCTTCTAACTTATAGGCTGACTGGTCTGGGCTAAGAGCTGTGGGGCCTAAATGACCCAATTGATGACTATAATTTCGACAGACGGTTGAAACGGTTGACGGCAAAGAAACGGTTGCTCCTAGTCAAGTGATGTATGAGAATCAATTTGAGATTAAACTAAGATAGCTAGTTTTTCTAGAATTCTGCTAGATGGCGCTCCAGTACTAAATTAATGATTTTGAAAAATATATTTTTTTAAACGCCTATAGATACGTATATTTCATGGAACTCAATTTTGATCAAAACACTCCATACGTTATACCAATGAAAAGAATAGCTCAATACTTTTCCAATAAGCTTAAATACATGTGAATACCATGAGAAATACATATTTTATCAGCCCTATCCTGGCATTTAACTAAGCTCATCACATTAACAAAATAGTTAATATTAACACCTTGTTAAGGTTTCATAGTCTGTCGAAAAATGTAAATGTAAAAGCAAATAAATTGATGTGTATATGATAAAATATCAATATCATATTAAATAGGGGTATTCACGATGTGGTGTATTTTTGATAAATTCTTACAAAATTCTTACAATATTTACAACGCATTGTGAACAAACCTTCATTAAAGTCTGGATAGTTCATCATTTAGCAGTACGAGAAAATAAAAGAATTGAAATGAAGCACTGAATTAAATTATCTTTCATTAAATAAACACACAACCCAGCCAGTATTTTCATCCACGCTGAGTCAAAAAGCTTTTGTGATCAGTTGATCAAATATACAAAGAAATTTACAAAAAATTCAATAGGGTTTCGCCATTGTATTTTTGCTACAGGGTTGTATCTTGAATACTGTACATTTTGTTTTTGTAATTTTACTTCAAATATCAAATTCATCAAAAATACACAATACAAGGGCAAATACACCAAATCGTGAATACCCCTAATAATAATAAAGTAATGTAACAATATTGGAGAATGAAATAAGTTTTACTTCTTTTAAGCGATCACACTCCGAAATATGAATGAAAAAAACTTCAAACGCCTTTCAATTAACGCATTAATTACAAAGAATTTAAGGAGATTTTAAATATTCAGAAGTATCATTAAAAACATAAAATATGAAGCAATCTTCAAATTTCTTACTTCATAACAGGGTACACTGAATAAGGTAGCCGCAACACGGAGAGCGCGACTGCCGCAAATGTCAAAGCGAACTGCTTCAGCTGTTGTTGTTGCTGTGCTTTTTTCAACAGCCAGTTGATTTTGACACTTTCGTATATGCGAAAGAGAGCACAGTCAGTTTTGGTGCAACCTTGTTATTCAACCATGCTTCATAACATTTATTATTCTTCTTGCAGAAATAATAAACTATGAAATAAGTAAGAAACAACAGCTGACGCTTGTTATGTATGCCATTTGCATTTTCACCATGCGTGGTGAACTTTAAAATCTTTTTGAAGCTTTCAAGTTGTTAATGATTTGTTAGAATATGAATATTTACATAACATAACAAGAACATTAACAAGAAATTCTTAACAACGCCGTGTTAAGTTAACAAGCAGAATAGAGCGGTATATGTATATTATATATTTTATATGTATTAACAAAAAATAAATTCTCGAAAATGACAAAATATCGATTTTTTGGGGTCTCAAAAGAGTTTGTAAAGACAACAAATTTAAAAATTTTTTTAGCCAATATTTGTGTACAATCACATGCAAGTTAAGATGCAGTTAAGATCACCCTTTACACAACAACTCAATTGCAAATAGAAACAAAAAAGTATCTTAAAGATTGAAGAGTGTCTTTGTCTTAAGATGGTTTTTCTTAGGCTTAAATTTGTTGTGTCAGCAACAGTATTTCATATTATGATGAAATACTTTTGTATACAATAACCCAATCGCATCCTTAGTTTTGTTTATGCCAAGAACCTTTAAATAAGAGAAGACTCAATAAGTTGAGGAGCAGTTGTTCAGTTGTTCAGTTGTTGAGTTGTACAATAGTAAGATTCAAGCAAGAATAGATTAAGATTGAAAAAATAAATTTAAAAAAAAATCAAATATATAACCAAACTATTTGATTGGCACCCAACGTGGGGCACTCGAAAAAAAAATCATAATATTGCTTAATACCGTGACCGTTTTTTATCTGAAAATTAAAAGTAAGAAAACAGAAAGACGACGTGAGTGTTAAGAAAAATACTTGCGGGAAAAACTTGTAAAGTTACAATATATCGCAAACCGTGACATCTGTGAAAACTAAAAAGTAAGAGTTCGGAAAGCTTTAATCGAGTGCCAACAACCACAAAACGAAATCGAGTCAAAAAACTATTATTGAAAACTTGTACCGATAACAAAGTATAACAATATTTGAACTCAAACCATAACATAAGTATCATCTGAGAAGGAGAAAAAAATAAAAAAAAACACAACAAAATAACAACTACAAATTAGAAGAAAGCAGACAATCTTCAAGCAACAAGAATCCTATAAGGAAGAACACAAGTGATCACTTGCCAGCAGGAGGATAAGCAGCGGAGATAAGCAGGTAAACAGCCGAGATTAAAAATCTATTGTAAGTTATATTATAAAAATTTTGTAATACGGAAACTGAACCATTATATTGGTATTCACTTTAAACCAGGGGTGCGCAAACTAATACATTCAAAGTTTTGTGTTTGTATTGCAAAGCTTTTGTTTTTCAAGTTAACACTGAACGAAAAGCACGAGTTAGTTCATTGTTACAATCACAACATATGTTCAGTCGCTGTTTGAACTTCATGCTGAAAGGTTGCGGTCGCTTGCTACTGCGTTGACATATTTAATACTACAAGCTTCGTTTGAAAATTAAGTATAATTGTTCGAATTAATTAAATCCCTATTATTTAAAAACAAAAAATTATTACAGACAAACAAATACAATAAACAAACACATATCCATGCGTATGAATGGTAGTTTGTCGATTTTAATAAAGCAACTCAGGAGCAAGCGACCGCAACCTTACAGCATGAAGTTCGCTAAGCGACTGATCGTGTGCTCTGATAGCACGAATGTAAATAAATATTCAGTGTAACAGTGCGAGTCTCGACTGCAAAGCTTTTTTGACTGAAAGCTGTTGTATGCATGTGAAAGCTATCCGCCCATGGGCGGCCTTTTGCGCATGCCTGCTTTAAACACTCCACGTCAGCAGAATAGGTTCACCGTTTCACTTATTGCTGTTGTATTTTCTTAAGTGTTTTATTATGAAAAGTTATGGAAAAAGAAATTGTAAATAAAGGTACCGTTAGTTTTCTGTTGTTATTTAGCTTTAACATAACAAAATTATATACTTTTTGATGCGTCATTAGAAAAGGTTCACAGTTAATATCTTCAGTTTTTGTAACAGGTCTTTAAAAATCGGTGATTCAATTCCAAACCGGATTTTTCAAACTTTATTAAGTGAAGGAAGGAGCACTCGTTATAAAAAATCATTAAGTTTAATAAAAAAAAAAGTTTCATTACGATTTCTTCAAATGAATGTGATGAACCTATTCTAATGGCGCATCAAAAAGTGCATAATTTTCCTTTGCTAAAGCTTAATAATAATAAAACACAAGTAAAGAAATTCTAAAGTCGGTCTAGGCCGACTATGAAATACCCTAAACTCACTTTTCAAAAACAAAAAAAATTTCAAAAACCATCTTTGTATTGTCATAAAAAACATATGTGCCAAATTTTAGCTCTTTAGGTTAAACACAGGCTTATTTATTGCGTTTTCAATTTTTGGGTTGTATGGGAGGTGGGCGTGTCCATGAGCGGATGACGCCAATTTTTCGAAGACATCTTTGTGTTGGTATAAAACACATACATATCAAATTTTATTATTGTAGGTTAATTATGAGCTGAGTTATGCAGTTTTCAATTTTCGCGTTGAATGGGAGGTAGGCGTGTCCGTGGGCGGATGATGTCCATTTTTCAAAACCATCTTTGTTTTCTTATAAAAGACATATGTGCCAAATTTAGGCTCTTTAGGTTACACACAGGCTTATTTATTGCGTTTTCAATTTTTGGGTTGTATGGGAAGTGGGCGTGTCTGCAAGCGAATGACGTCCATTTTTCGAAGACATCTTTTTGTTTGAATAAAACACATACATATCAAATTTTATTGTTGTAGGTTAATTATGAGCTGAGTTATGCAGTTTTCAATTTTAGCGTTGTATGGGAGGTAGGCGTGTCCGTGGGCGGATGATGTCCATTTTTCAAAACCGTCTTTGTTTTCTTATAAAAGACATATGTGCCAAATTTAAGCTCTTTAGGTTACACACAGGCTTATTTATTGCGTTTTAAATTTTTGGGTTGTATGGGAAGTGGGCGTGTCTGCAAGCGGATGACGTCCATTTTTCGAAGACATCTTTGTGTTGATATAAAACACATACACACCAAATTTTTTTGTTGTGGGCTTATTATGATCTGAGTTATGCCGTTTTAAATTTTTGCGTTGTATGGGAGGTAGGCGTGTCCGTGGGCGGATTCCAAAAATATTCAATAGTGCAGATCCTTGGGTGCATGTGACCATGTGTTCCAAGTTTCATCCAATTATCTCAACTCCTTCTTCTTATCCTGTGTATACGGACAACACACAGACGGACGGACGGACGGACGGACATGAATAGCTCGACTCATGAGGTGACGCTGATCAAGAATATATATACTTTTCTATACCGGACTCGCTTCGTTCTATGCGTTACAAACGTTTGCACAAAGTTAATATACCCTGACCTTTCAGGTTTAGGGTATAATGAACGGTTACTTTATTTAAAATTTCGCTTTAGCTCTGCAATGCTCATTTCTCTGCTATGCTCATTTTGGGAGAAAAAAATCTTTTGTATATCATTGCAACCATGACGCAAAAAGAAGGTGATAGCGAGCTTTTCTCTACACCAGGGGTGCGCAAACTAATACATTCAAAGTTTTGTGTTTGTATTGCAAAGCTTTTGTTTTTCAAGTTAACACTGAACGAAAAGCACGAGTTAGTTCATTGTTACAATCACAACATATGTTCAGTCGCTGTTTGAACTTCATGCTGAAAGGTTGCGGTCGCTTGCTACTGCGTTGACATATTTAATACTACAAGCTTCGTTTGAAAATTAAGTATAATTGTTCGAATTAATTAAATCCCTATTATTTAAAAACAAAAAATTATTACAGACAAACAAATACAATAAACAAACACATATCCATGCGTATGAATGGTAGTTTGTCGATTTTAATAAAGCAACTCAGGAGCAAGCGACCGCAACCTTACAGCATGAAGTTCGCTAAGCGACTGATCGTGTGCTCTGATAGCACGAATGTAAATAAATATTCAGTGTAACAGTGCGAGTCTCGACTGCAAAGCTTTTTTGACTGAAAGCTGTTGTATGCATGTGAAAGCTATCCGCCCATGGGCGGCCTTTTGCGCATGCCTGCTCTACACCATAAATTTCTTTCTTCCTGTCAAAAAATTGCGAGCGAAAGAGCGGAACAATTGATAAGTGTCACAGAACATTATTTTTTTTTTATTTGTTGAGAGGTAAACAAAATTTTACTGCTTTAATAGTAAATTACAATTGTGTTAATTATCTAATATATAAAAATCTCGTGTCACGGTGTTAGTGTTTGAACTCTTTCGAAACGAAGTATTTTTCACGCTTCTACTCGCGAGGGACGGCGCACTATTTCAAGAACACAAATTTTCGGCTTTACTTTCAACTATAAATCACACAACAATGAAACTCGGTACGAACTGACTTTTGAGTCTTGGTCTTCGACTGTCAAATTTGAGCGATCTTTGGAAATGGTGGCAGGGTTGCGCCCATAAAATTAAATTTTTTGAGATCGCATAGATTTGGAACTAACTGTCGTATAACATTGAAACTCAGTATGAAGTAATTGATTGGCCAGGTCTTTCAATTATAAAAAAGACACTGGCATTGGAGAACGGGGCGTGGCTCCATCCATACAATTAAAATTGTCGATACTGGAAAGCTATAGAAGTAAAAGTCGCAGAACATTTAAACTCAGAATGGAGTTACTATTTGGTGGTTTCCTGCTACTGGAACATGCATTGTATAATGGGAGTGTATCCGCCAATATAAAACACACTTTTTTTAAATTGAATCGCTCTTTAATTGAGTCACATATTAAAGAAACTCGGTTTGGAGCAGTGGTCGGCAAAATTAAAAATGAGACTGTAAGTGGAAGTGAGACAAAAAAATAGCATATCAATCAAAACAATGCTGCTTCGGCACTAGTTGTTTGTCGAGTGAGTGAAAGAGCATGAAAATACATGAGAGTTTGGCGAAGCATGTGCTTCATGGGTGCCGATCACTGGTTTGGAGTAACTATTTGGTGCTATCCTACTACTTGGAAGCAGTGTGGCCATTTTAGCCTTTTCGAGGCTAGATTTAGCCTTTTTATTTGCGGTTTAGCCTCGAAATTTACGATTTAGCTTCGTGATTTTTTAGCCTTTTTTTACTTTGAAAACAGCCTGTTTTAGATTTATTAACAAATAAAAAATTCACCGATTAAATGCAACAATGTAAGGCAAAAATAAGTACACACTAAAAAATTTCCAAAATAAATTTACACCGGTGAGCGAATTTTTACATTTTTTACACCGAACGGTGTTTATTTACACCTCTTACCCGGTGTGATATGACAAACTTATCCGATCGGTGTAAAATAAGAAAGGAATAGAAGAAAAGCAACATGGAAATCACGTTACAAATTGAAAATTTAAATTTCACAAGACTGAAAATAAAAGCCCAAAATTATAAGCCATGTTCGTGAAAACAGTTCTGGCCAGAATTGACATTAAGTAATAAAATAAAAAACGGTTTAAATAGAATTAAATCCAATCCAAATGAGTGCCATTATATTTGGTATAACATTATTTTTAGCATTTTGAATGAATAAATTAAAATTCTAAAAACACATATTTCCGAATAGTAAAAAATTACACCTTTCGGTATTGAAATAAATCATAAATTTGCGTATTCTAAATAAACACCTGACAGGGTTAAACAAACATCCTTTGGATATTTAGTTATTAACACCGATTGGTGTGAAAAAATGTCCCCTTTCGGATATAAAATTAGCATTTGACACGGTGTTTTTTTTAACACCGAACGGTGTAGGACTCCCTGGAACACCGATCGGTGTAAAAATTCTATACAAATTTTTTTCATGAAAATTTCTTTTTGTAGTTTCTCCGATTTATCTGATGAAGAGGGAATAATTATATCTGAGATATAAACCATGTTGAAATAATATAAGTTCCTAGCACGACAGTGATAAATTTTTCAAATCTTCAATTTCATTTAAAATTTCTCCCGAGAATTGGAAAAAGGAGATTTCCATTTTTAAGACTCAAGAAATTTTTTAAAAATTTTAAACAAATTTTTTCATCAACCGTGAATATTCATGAGTGTTTTAAGATAAACTTTTAACATAACATGTGAAGTCTGTATCCAGCTGTCTTAAAAATGAGAACTCCTTTTTACAATGCCCATGAGCATATTATTCTTTATAGGACTCAATATACATATACATCAATTCAATATACATATTATTTTCATTTATATTTAAATGATGAAATGAAAGTTAATGCAATGAAAATTTAGTTTATTTAATGAAAAGTAAGTCATTCTGAATTAAAAAGGCTGGTATTATTTTGCTTTATAAATATATACCATATTATTTTTGCTTTTTACAAATTTGGACGAATGATACTGATGTACCTATATTAAAAATGAATGTTATGTTAAAACGAAAATAAAACTTGAAGTTGTATAAAAAATCTGGATTTTTTTTTAGCTTCTTTTTTCAAAACTTTTAGCTTTTTTTGACTTCTTTTTTTGGTCAATTTAGCTTTTTTTTTCAGGTCGTGGCCACACTGCTTGGAAGAGAGAGAGAGAGAGAGACAAAGAGAGAGAGAGAGAGCGAGAGAAGGAGAGATAGGGACAGAGAGAGAGAGGGAGAGATAGAGACGGAATGGCTATTTACAGATCTACCATATGTAAAAAAATAAAATCGAAAAATATCGATATTTTCTTGATATTTCAAGGCGTTGCCACGTTAAATATTCAATAATTTGTTTTTTTAAACCAACCAATTTTAAGCGCAAACGTCAAGGGAAAGTTGATATATCTTAAGAGTTTGGTACAAAGGACTTAAGTCAAAAAATTGGATTTTGGGTTTTTGATTGGGTTCTAATCAATAATTTTTCCTCTTTCGATTGCTGTCAACAACTTGGGTGTATTATAACTGCACCCCATTGTAATTGGTTGGTCCAAAGGAATTAAGTCATGAAATTTCATTATGTGTTTGGTACAAAAGACTTAAGTCTTTTTGCGCAACGCATTTGAAAAAATTTTTTAGCTAAAAATATTTAAGTCCACAACAATACATGTTTCAAAATACATTTTTGTTGCATTGGAATGCATTTGGTAGATCACAATTGCGTTTTAAAAGCAGATTTTCTCTGAAGTGTCAATAAATGTCAGCAATATTTTCTAGTCATCAGAATTCGGAGATTTGAACAGCCATTCAGTTTTGTGGAAATATACACAAAAGAATACAATTAATATTTCTTAGCAAAAAATGAGTCCGCTGTAGAATACGTTTCGTCACCCACAACGTACAATTTTAATATTGACTCTGATGACAGCATAAATGATAAGGACTTCATTCCTAAATGCAGCAATAGTCATAGTGGAAGCGTCAGCGCAAGTAGTGTGGAGACATCCTTATCTATGCCATCAGCAAATGTCAAAAAAGTGGTGTAAGCGTTCTAGGACAGAGAGAACATCAAAAATGCAAAATGGGTAAAGCTACATTACTACAGAGCAAGGGAGCTACAAATCTTAAAACCGAATAGGAAGAAATGCAGCGCGTTTCTCAAGGATGAGATAAGACAAATAATTTTTGACGAGTACTAGTCGCTAGGGACGTATGCAAAAAGTGTTTCCTTTATTGCAAGCCATATTCATGCGAAGGATACACATGTTTCTCGGAAAAGGAAAGTTGGGAGTCTGAAAAAAGGGACGGTTTCATACGAGTACTTTTTAGCAGTAAATGGGGAAGGAGTGGCTGTATGTAACGGGTGCTTCCGTAGTACTTTAGATGAAAAAGAGAAATTTATATCGAACGCTTTAAAAAAATAAAATGCACCTCAGGTATAACGACGGATGATAGACGAGGTAAAAAAATACCCGCGCACAAAAAGTCTGAAGAGGTAATTAATATAGTCCGAGCTCATATATTATCATTTCCGAGTTACCAATATTCCATGAATTTATATAAATTTAGTTACTGAAATCAATGAGGATATAGATCCAGATTAAGAGGATTCACAAGTTGATTATGATGCAGCAATTTCAATATATATTTTTATCTCTTATGTTACGTTGCTGAAAATTCTTAGATGAATAATAAAACGTATTATAATTTGTTTTTTTACTTGATCTTTGTTTTATTTCCTGACTTAAGTCTTTTTGCTTTTCGAAATTTATAAAAAATGTTTGGGCAAAAGGACTTAAGTCATCGGAAACTTGGTGAATAGAAAATTAATCCTCCAATTTTTTAGTGAAAGTATTTATCTTTATTAATATGTTAATTTTGCATCATTGCTTATTAAAAAGTATTTCACCCTGATTTGCAATTAATAAAACAATCTTAAATTTCAATTTACTCAAAACTACATTTTCTGACTTAAGTCCTTTGTACCAAACTCTAAAGATATGTACTACTTCTAACAAACTTTAACGGTAACTGAAAACGGTGGACAGCATTACTCGAAAACTATTGCAAGGATCGCTAACAATTTTTTTCACTTATTAAGCGAATACCATTCCTATTTTTAATTGTTCCATATTTATTGTAGAGAAATGAACCTAAAAAAAATAATATTTTAGTCAAAAATCGGCTTTTTAACTGCAATTTTCGTAGAAATCAGATTTTTCTAAAACCTTCGGTTAAAAGCTCAATAAGTTTCAGAGGTACAAAAATAATTATTTTTTTTTGTTTTTTGGATGAACAATTGTTAAGCTACTAAGAATTGTGTTCACCGCATATTTCAGGTGCTTTCCTAAGTCACGGATTTTAGGTATTTGAATTCATATTTTTTATCACAAAATTTCAAAAATTTTTCTTAAAGCATTATATAATTATAACACGAACATTACCTAAAATAAACAGTGTTCTTATGTAGGCTTTTCTTTTCGTTGAAAACACTTAAATGTTTTGCATACTTAAGGTATGCAAAATCAAATTCTGGCAAACGTTTATTAGAAAAGTGTACGCTAGATGGCGCTCCAGTACAAAGTTAATGATTTCGAAAAATGTATTTTTTTAAACGTCTCTAACATGATAGAAAAATAAGGTAGGCTCATATTAATATGGACAAATTAATATGAGCCTCCTATTAATATGTTCACAAACAATGCTGTGAGTGCTATAAACGTCAAATGAAAAGGCAACAACAACAATTAGAAAACTCAAATTTGAACAGCTGATTTTGATATTTGGCTCACTTGCTCTCTAATATGCGCCTACCTTGTTATTCTATCCATGGTTGAATAACAAGGTTGCTGCAAAACTGACTGTGCTCTCTTTCACATATCCGAAAGTGTCAAAATCAACTGGCTGTCGAAAAAAAGGACAACAACAACAACAACTGAAGCAGTTCGCTTTGACATTTACGGCAGTCGCGCTCTCCATGTTGCGGCTACCTTATTCAGTGTACCCTGATTCTATCTTGGTCTCTAATAGCATGTTTTCAGACTGCGAGCTAAATGCACATTTACAAGTTCGAAACCTGGATCAAATGTCAAGTGTTCTCATTACTGTGCAGCTAAATGCGAATTTCCTTTAGCTGTCACAGAACGTGACGCCTTAATATTAATTATTCTTAAATTAACACTGGTATTCTTGCGAACACCCCGTTACTCGTCAATTTTTCTCTTCCAGAGTTCAATTAAAGAATGGCTTTTTTGTTTTTTTTTCCATTTTTTTAATATCAAATAAAAAATTAGACCCGCCTGCCAAAAACAGCTGACTGCATTCAACAACGAGTTCTTGTCAAAACAAGCGAGTAAACATTATTCGAATTTCGAAACAGAGATGCAAACTACTACACTACCTATTAAATCAGCATTATCTGCTTTAATTCACACTCAAAGTAGAATTTACTGACAGATTTTCTTATGGCGTAATTCGCAGTTAGAGTCCCACTTGGGCTATTAATGTGAATTAAGCTCTTAATGTGCATTTAGCTCTCAGTCTGAACATGCTATAAGACACGTATTTTTCCAAAAGAGGCTAAAGGGTACCAAAAGAGTTTGTAAAGACATCAAATTTCAAAATTTTTTTAAACCAATATTTCTGTACAATCACAATCTTCATTTTTTGCTTATTTTGGGTATGCATTCTGAAGAAAACAAAATTATAGGCAAAATACTTGATGTTTTGGTCAAAAAAAGGGTTCAGGAGAGCCAAAACTGCTCCATTGGAATTTCTCCGATCAAAAAAAAAAAAAAAAGAAGAAATAGTTTTTAAGAGGTCCCTCTTACTTTTGTATCGGTGTCCGGATGACTTTTTGTTTTTCATACAAAATCGATCCGGTTTACTGAGCAGCATCTTTTGAGCAGCAGCAACAAATTTACACAAGATAGATATTATATTGATGACTTGGAAAATGCAGTAAACCTATTTTTGTTAAAAGGTCACTTAACCCTAGAACCATAACGTTATTTTATACTACGTTAATACTAATGAATAATACACGTAAAATTTATGTACATTATGGTTCTAGGGTTAAAACTTAAGTGAGCTTAACCATCGATATGATCTTGTAAATAAATCCTGTGATTTTAAACAGTTTTCAGTTTTGATGACGATGTCGATAACAATATCGATGTCATCGACGTGTGTAGAAGAACAAAATAAAAAGTTTCGCAAATAAATAATGGTATTCCCTTAACGATCAAAATTTCCCATTTCGTAAACTCGTAAAATTCCGAGCCTCTGTTAAAGGAACGCACATTTAGACATCTGATAAATTTGTCATGCATATTTGTCATCATGCCGTAACAAATCGACCGAAAATTTGTTCGTAGAATCTGTTTGCCCTAGGTTTCTGAAATGGGAATAATTGAGTTAGCTGCCTACTGCCTACTTACTAAGTTAGCTGTCTACTCCAAACTTTTCCGGGCAATCTTTAGTCTCATCCAATACCAATTGCAGCAGTTTTACTGTCTGACAGAGCACCTAACGATGTGTCGAAGTGTTTATTTTCCGTTTTCAAGCACTGCCACTATCCACTTCTATGCTTGCCAATTGGGATGAATTAAGCGCCAAAATAAATAATAAAACACACCACACACTTTTTGATAGTTTGACAGCTGAAAGTTTAACCAAACTTTTTTACATTGTTTAAGCACTGAAATTGTAGCTTAAACATCGTAAAAAAATCGCCATACAAAATATTTCCATCATTTCCCATTTTCTTAAAATTAAGCAGTTTACGAGGTTTAAGCTGTTTCCGAGGCGTTAAGGGAATATCATTAATAATTTGAAAAATAGCCTTATAACATAATTTGAAAAATAGTCTTCAAACAAGGAATTAAAAGTGATAGTGATGAAATTCGGTCACACTATCTTTTTAAATGTCAAAAAAAAAAAAAAAAAAAAAATAAAAAATTGCACAGCGGCTACAAGTGATGATTATAATAAAATCAGAAAAAGATTTTAATTTCTTTTATGATACGAGCATCAAATACTTTGACAAAGAGTCACAAGTAGTGATTCCGTAGATAACTTTATGGAAAAGTTGTTAGTAGGGTAGCATGGCTTAATTCTTTTTAGCGCTAATTGAACACAAGCACTTTGACACTTAGGCGTGAAATCACTTTTCAAAGCGCAAAGTCGCAACGTCGGCTAATTCAGAGTGAATTGAAAACCATTTCTTAATTGATTGATGTCAAAATTACGATGCATAAATTAAACCCAATTGTCAATATATATGCGTTTCCAAGAATTAGAAACTAAAATGCGTGAAGAACGAAGCGATTGTGCAAAAAGAAAAAAAAATAAAGTAAGGCAACAAATAATAAATCGACAAAGTTGAACTTTGAAGTGGTTGCATCCGTCAAATTTAAAGCGCCTGTGAATGACACGAATTGAAGTGACGAAATAAAAATAATAAAGAAAAAACTATTTATATGGTCTCATCTTGTCTCGCCAAAGCTTGTAGAAACCTGTGTTTCAGGAAGACTTAATTGAGAATGAATTAAAAAAAACCGTTGAGGTGGCCGGATGTTTAGGGTGCGTATGGTTACCAATTTGGATTTTTATACGAATTTTTCAGTTTTGAAGTACTGTGGTGAAATAATATTGCATTTTATTAAAATAAAATGGGTTAAAAGACATATTAAACAACACGATTTTAATATCGAGTACATATACATATATAAAAAAAAGATGTAATTGCAGTTATGTAAGTGTTAATAAAAACTTTTGTTACACTTTAACATAATGTTGATTTAATTTAAATTTAATTTAACATTTAAGTAGGTACATTTTGAACCAATGTGAGAATTTCTTTTAAATACTTCTGGCACTGGCTGTGTACACATATAATTTTATCAGTTCAGTTGGTACTTCAAATTCTATACTGCGTGTATTTCACGTGTTACATGTTTTTTATCGACCGCTGTTAGCTGCTTTCCTTAATATCGTTCATAAGCTTTTACTTCAAACTCAACATGTTGTAAGCAAACGACCTTGAATGCCACCCTTGTTTGAATCAGATGAAAGGCTACAGTGTGCAATATCGGGTTTCTATTAAATATTTTAGTTAAAGAGATTTCTGTCGGATAACCTGACGAAGAATATAAATTAGAGGGCTTAAAACTATATCGCGCGTACCTGACCAAATTTGATTGCATGATTATCGACGATGAAACCTACTGTAAAGCTAATGCTGCGGTTATAAAGGATGGATTATCCTCAATATGTACAGCACAAAAACATAAAATTTTCAAAGAAATACATGGCTTGGCAGGCCATTTGAAAATGTGGCCGCCGTAGTAATGAATTTGTGATAGATCGCACCATCAACACCGAAATTTACATCAGAATAATCCCGGGATCCCGGGATTGGAAGCCCTTATTGATACCCAGCCAACAAGGTCACTTTTATGCATTTTTTTTTGCTTAAATTGCAATATATTCTTTCATTTGGAAGATATACAAATATTAAACAAGAGTCATATTAAAAAGATAACCACGCTTAGATACAAAACAAAATAAAAATCTAAAAACATTGATATTTGCAAACAGTCTGAGGGCAAACAAACTGAGCTAAAAATGCTGATTAGATGCTGTGCCTTTTTGATTAGAAACATAAGATTGTCTTATTTATAGTCAAAAGTGTATTTTGGACAAAATAAATATATCAAAACAATGTCATTTTATCAACTAAAGCAAGTTTTTATATATACAAAAAAAAAATACACAATTAATGCAGGAAAAATTTTGCGTTTAACCTTGAGCGCATTAAAAATGTTTAATGGAATATTTGTACCGTAAAGGTACTTTTATGAGCTAGTATTAAAAATTCTGCAGAGAAAAGACAAAAATATTAATTCTTCTTCCTTTTGGCTAGTGAAATGTTCCTCAACTTTGTTTTAACTTTATATTTTTATTGCTGTGAAATAGGTTTTCCAAACATGTTACTCATTAGAGGTTCATTAAAAAAAAAACACAAACAAAAATACTTAATTTTGTCGTGTAATCTTATCAATCGAGATAACACTATTAAACAATTTTTTGGCCAACTGGAAAAACTACCGAAAGCAGTTTTTCACTAGACTTTCCAAGTTATATTCGACTAATAGAACCGTTAACTCGATTTACCCTCTGAAATAAATTTTTGTCTTTCATAATATGAAGCCTCTTAAAATTTGCATTACATTAAATACACTGCGTTACAAATTAAAAAAATCAAGTATCAGCTTTAATTCTTTCTTTATACTTATTCTACAAAAAAAAAAAAAAAAAAAAAAAATTGGCCATTTCGGCCCTTGAAAAAAATACTTTGACCGAGCTTCTTATGATCAATTTTGTGTGTCTTATTAAATGTTTGCACATAATTGACCGAGAACTGGACCTACATGTTCTATGCCGACTCCGAACGGCAAAAGTTCATGTTCTCAAGAAGCTTTACATGGCATTATTTTCTCTCTGCAGAGTCTGCAGAGCCATTGTCTGCAGGAGGTGGTGACCGATCAGAAAATTTGTTATTGAAAAAACATTTCGCCGCGACTGGGGATCGAACTCGGGCTCCGAGCATGCTAAGCCACACACGTAACCTGCATGCCACGGTCACCACTTATTCTACACATTGCTTAAAAAGAACTCATACTTACTTTTTTTCTATCACGTGCTGTTTTTTAGGTATAGTAGCTACCAATTATTACTAAAAGAATAAAAATGTAAACGTCTAGTTAACGCGTTGGTTTATTTAATTATACATAATTCAAGTAATACTGACAACAAACGTTATTATTAATATATTTGCACACATCTAAAAATAACAAATATGCTCAAAAGTATTACAAAAAATTAAGAATTTTAAAATTTTTCTTTTAGAATGGATGTTTCTCCCCGCTTTATATGCTAGACAGACATGTAGTACAAAATGAAGTATGATATGGAAACCATATGTGTGTCATGGGTATTCCATAGTTTTATTCCAAAGTAACTAGAGTTCCGTACTACAATAGCATCCAAGAAACCATTAAAATTCAGTGGTATTCTGAAATGTACTACGATAAATCGCATTGAACACAGCCAAAGGTTTAAGCTCTTCTGTTAGAATCATATGTTTTTGCTGCAATCCGACAGCATAAACAAATTGATCAGTTAGCAGAATGTCCAATTTATTAGTATAAACAGAAAAAATAATGGAAAAAGTTAAAAAAAAAATATATTGGAAACGCTGCAATTAGGAGTGGGCACATTTTATTTCCAGTTGCGTGGAGCAATTATAACTTTGATTGCATTAATTTTCTTGTTTATATTTACAAACATTTGCATCAGCTGACACGTGAACAATTTAGTACAATACCACATGTCTCTCACTATGCTAGGTCGTAGTTTCTTGAGCTTTCATTGTAGTATAGACTGCAGTACGGAAACCATATGTCTTTCTAGGATATTAGTCGCCAGCAGTAATGTCCTAACATAGCGGCATCAGAACGACCTTGAAACCGTTCTTCAAGCCTTTTTATATCCTGGTGAAACCGCTCCCCCTTTTCATCACTCAATGCTCCAAGATTTGAAGGGAAAAAAGACAAATGTGAATGGAGAAAATGAATTTTTAAAGACATCCTGCAACCCATATTTTTATATGCAGCTAGCGGGTACCCGATGCGTTGCTGCCGTCCTTGTTCAATGCCTGTTCCAGTTTGCCAATATAAGGCCATCAACAAATAGAAACCGTTTTAGTTTTTGAATATTTTCCAGTAGTAGGACATCACCAAATAGTAACTTCATTCTGAGTAAAAATATTCTGTGCCTTTTACTTCCATAGCTATTCTGTATTGAAAATTTGAATTGTATTTGTATGGGCGGATCTTTGCCCCGTTTTCCAATACCCGTGTCAGTCTTATAAATGAAAAACTTGGCCAATAAGTTAATTCATACCGACTTTCATTGTTATAAATGTAGTTCCAAATCTATTAAAAAATTTAATTTATGGGCGGTGCCATGCCTCCCTTTTCATTGATCGCTCAATTTCGCTACTCGAAGGGCACGACTCAATAGTAAGTTCCTGCCGAATTTCATTGATGTGGGACACATGGGGCGAAAGTTAAATTGAAAATGTTTGTTCTTGAAAAAGTGCCACGCCCCTCGCAGATAGGAGAGTGAAAAATACTTTACGACCTATTCTCATACCTACCAAATACACAAGCAAAATTTCATTCAAATCGGTCCAGCCGTTTCGGAGGAGTTCAAACACTAACACCGTGACACGAGATTTTTATATATTAGAAATTAACAAATTGTTCATCGCGTTTTCGGCTCTGTGATTACCTTAAAAAACCTTTAATCACAGCTTTCAACGATGTCCATGCGCATAGTTCTTTGTCATTGATTTTTGATCGAAGTTTTGGTTTTGCATTAGAAGGCGTATTTCTGGACCAATAAAAATTGTTTCTTTTAACTTTGCATCACTTAATTTTGTAAAATAAACTTTAAATATAAAAATCCTTCGCCGCCTTTATCCATTGCTCCATAAGGAAGATTTTGCTCCGAAATGATAAGCAAAGATTATCAGTGTGCACCTCAAAAACAAGACTTGGTGAAAACAAAATACATCCACTGCCCACATACTATAACTAATATAAAACTATATTACCAATCAGTTGTTCAGATACCGAAATCGTATCATGCAGTGATATCATACAATAAAAACTAGGTCTTACTTTTTTATTTTTAATAGAACTATTTACTTTGTCATGGGATTTCTTTAGTACATGATAATTTTTATTCGACACTTACATATATTGAGAAAGCTGTATTCAAGATTCTACATCCAAAGAGATTTGGTTTTGATTTGCCAAAAACAGTTTTCGTTAAAAATCATGCTTTTTTCGACTTAATATGAGAAATACCTACTCAAACCTGAGTTGCAAGTTGAAGGTCTACAAAACCCGGAAGGTGTGAATTCCAAGGTTGGGGCTTCGGAGACTCGTAGACTAAGTTTGGGGCTAAATTTGCACTCAAATTTTAGGTTTGATAAAAATTTACGGCGAAAAAATCTAAAATTTTTGACATATAACATATATTTTGTCAAATCAAAACCACTAGAAGACGTCAAACTTATTTCAAGAGACATTTAGATTTAATACATTCTCGAATACAGTTTCCACAATGAGTGTCGAAAAAATTTTCTTCAGCCTGAACAAAACCAGCTACCTAAATGACCATAAATAAAAAAAAACATTTTGTAAAATCACTCCATCAGAGTATTCCAAACTTTCATAGACCCTTCTTTAAGATTAACCAACGGATTTTTGAAAAAATTTTGACATTTAGTGATAAAAGTTCTTTGTGAAAACGTTCATAAAAAATTGTATTTTAAAACATCGATTATGCGTTCGTGATAAAGATGTAACGAAGTTTGATATATTGTATTATCGATGTTAAAACATAGATTTTTCATCTGTGAACATCGATGAACATCGAAAATCGATTATCATCGAACATCCCTAATTGTTACTTCCAATCTTACTTCTCTTCTGCTTATGTACCAAAGATGATGCATTTGGCGTGACCATCCCTCTTTTTCCATGAATCATGATGTGTTTTCAGAAATAAAAAATGCTGCACACTGCAGTGATTGACCAATTTGATAACGGGAAAAAATTCTAAATTGAATTTAGATATATTTTAAATAGGCATGTGTTAACATTTATCCATGAACTTCAAATAATTTTTATGATATTTAACCCATTATAGGTAAAGTTATGACGGTTCAAAGTTAGCCAAAAAATTCCCCAGTGAGCCAAGGCCTATTTTAAGAGGGAGGGGGGAAGGTTTGCTACGCCGAAAGTTTTAAAAATGCCATGAAGTGAATGGTTTAATATAGAATTTTTTTTTAAGAATCCATAAGTTTTTCGGACTTTTTGCCGGTTTTTATTGACACCTTGCTTTAAAATAATGATCTTTGTCCTTCCTTGACAACGAAGGCGCAGAATTTGATGAAGTTTTTGCTATTCGATTTTAAGTAATCTCTTTCCGACGGAAATATAAGCAAATTCAAAAAGTAGTAATATGGTCGGTGTCCAATATATTAAACTATGTGACTGAAAGGGTTACAGGCTTTTTTAATAGAATTCAATGTGCTGACAAATTCACTTTACATTTTCTGGTTTGACTGTAAAAAATTATATATTTACACAAATCTTTTCTAGTGCTGCATATTATTGGAAAGATCATGAACTTATCTTTCTAAAACAGTTTTGCAAAAAATGCTACACCAAAAAGTGAAAACACAAATTAACCCATAGCGACAATTTTTGTGAAGATGCGACTTTTGAGTGAATATAATTTGTATTTAAGCGAAAAAATTCGCAGTTTTTATTTTTCAATCTTAAAGACAAGGAATGACTGACTATGGAAACACAATAAAATAAATTTTGATTTTCATGATAGATACGGCCTTCTTTCTTATGAGAGCAGTACAACACCTTTTTGCTCCACGGTATAACGGTTGACTTATCCGTAGACAGCTCAACATCCAAAATTTAGTGTTTCCTCCGAGGTCATATGTTCCGATGCTAAGTCATGGTATCAATGGATACCGATAAATTACTGGTATTTTTATAACATAATTTGTACTTATCATGAATTTTTATTTTAAAGAAAGGTTATTTGAATGCCAATTGCTTTCGATTGAAATTTTACTGAAATTAGCTATTTTTCTTCTTCGCTACCCGAGCGCTCAATCATATGGAATTGTATCAATTTAAGCTAAGAACAAAAAAGGTAAAAAAAAAGTTCAAAAAGTTCGTTTATGTTAATTTCAAAATCGAAGATTACAATTAACGAAATACGAAATCTTACCAAATGACATGAAACACCTTAATATTCTTGGTCTGAATTTATATGGATGAAAAATAGTATAAAATTTATCCTCACATTTTCTTACTGTGCAAGCCTATATTTTTCAGGCCGAAATTGCGCTATGAAATCAAGTCAGAACCACGATACAAAAATCATTTACAAAACGTCTTAAGGCCGCTTCAGATTATCTGATAAATCATACAACTTTTCATATGATCTGTCAAATAATGAAGCTCAGATAATAGGTCTGTTTCCGTACTCACACTGTGTATCTTGTGTGTTACTATTTTCTGTTTCCGTACTTTCTGTGCTTAAAATGTGAGAAGTAGAACAAGCATAAATCGCTCTCTCGAACACAGAAGTTTACCAGATTGTGCTTGAACTCAAGACTGCGAGTAAATAAAGAAGAAGCATCAAGAAGAACAAGCATATGTCAAATTGACGCTTGTTTATGTTTTGCTATTATTAAATTCAAAAGTTTTGCGACGATACGTTGATTTTTAATTCAAAATTGTCAAAATTTACAAATTCAAAAGAAATATTTTTGCTTTAAACAAACAACTGACGATAATTTCAATTTGCGCTATTTACGTTTGACACGTCTGCTGTCAGAATCAGCTGTTTTGTGCTCGACACTTACTAGAAGCTGTCTCCGTACTTTTGCCACTATTCTCAAATTTCATTTTACTCTCGCAGCCCGAACTTTACACAGAACTTACACAGTGTAGAGTACGGGAACACACCTAATGTGAACAAATTGTTATCTGTTGTTAGAGTTCTCAAACAAAAAAGCATACGATTTTTTGACATTAGGATTGTTTCTATTTCCATCAGAGAAATCAAAGCAAAATTGTTAATTTTTTATTTCGAATACTTTAAAATGATGGAAAATTACATGAAATAGACAATGAAATTGGTTAAGTAAAAAACTTGCATATGTTATGCAATTATTTAGTTCTGTTTTCCAAAATTTATTTTTCTCTTATAGAAAGTCTCTGATAGTGCGAACATAATTATAAGAAAATGCTATGACCTGTCAGATTTTTTGAGAACTCTGACAAAAAAAGGCAAAATTTGAAATTTTAGTGCATTTAATCCTACCCTTTCCACTGTATTTCGTTGCAGGATATTCATGTCAGAAAACTTTAGGTTCAAATATTTCTCTTCCTCTCTCTCTTCTCTCAGCCCATTTTGGCCTGCTGGCGCTGTGAATAATGTATTCTTATCACTGCCACAAAACTTTCAAGTTCGATGTCATTGCAAACAAAAAGCCGAAATGAAAATGTCTCACAGACTCATGCCAGTCCAACATGTTTGCTGCTCAGCCGGAAGCTAGAAATGTTATCGGCATGATGTGACGTATGAGTAACATTTACATGCCAAAAAGAAAGCTTTCAACTAACGAGAGAAAGAATCAAGAAGAGCGGCGCTTTTGCCGCCTATTCCATAGAGAAACGCAATATTTTGATTTTCATAGCGCGTGGCTTCAGCTGCAACGGCTAACACACAAGCACCCAGCAATACCGTGTACTTGATTTTCCTTTTGAAACGAACAACAAAAACACAAAAAAAAAAGAAAATAAATAATTCATTAAAACTTTTCTGTCACGCCAAACGAAGAAAGCTACAAAAAAATGCAGGGTTGCAGCTGAATTTTACCGAGTCTACAGCTGTTCGTGCTACGACTGGTTGACGCAGTGTATTCGCACATTTGACGGTGTTGAGTAGTCGTACAACGTATTGTTGAGGTTTGTCTTTACAAACAAATTGTTTACATTTTGCCGATTTGATGAGCGGTGGCGGTTGCTTGATGGAATCGATTACAACTTTTGAAATTTGCCTTTTCAAAATCATTCCACTTTTGACTGCGTCGAAGAATAGTCGTGCGTGCGTAAATCGGTGGACGGTGGAAATAAAGCTTAAAAAAAAAACTTTAAATTTATTTAATTAAACTTTAGTTAGTTTGCAACAATAGCGGTTAAGTGTGCGCGTATTTTTCTTTTGGAAGCTGTGAGCGGCTCAGTAGTTGGTGCGTTTTTATTTATTTTTTTTTAAATATATTAAAATATATTAGTTTTAAAAAAAATGTGATACAAATTTTTTATTAATTTACAAAAAGCAATGCATTGATACAGTTTAAGGTGATGCGGTTTATGTTGTAAGCTGGAGCACGTGCATCATGATGTTGACGTTTATGCAATAGTTGCATTTTTTTTTTGCTCTACAACTATTAACTTTGTCTTGATTTAAATAGAAAATTTGATTAAATTAAAAATAATTTGCATTTTCGTTAAACAGTTTAATAGCACGAACGGCATAATATGCGCATGTTGCAAATTTACTTATGAAGGTGTCGAATTTTTGCCATAACAACACTTTGTTTGTTTGTTATCATTTACTGCAGCCTTGGCTGAAATTCAAGGTGCCTCGTAATAGAGCAAAATGTTCTTATGTAGTAGCTCATCTACAACATAGTTGCATTTAAATGCGCTTTTGCGTTATACAAAATAGTATAATTTTTTTTTGTATATTTTTTGGCAGAGCAAAATTTGATTATAACCACGCAAGCGGAATCTAGAAGTGGCAGCTCTTCATTCAATAGTTCAACTCTCTGACTGAGACGTGAGTGTGAAAAATCGTTTGAACACATGTTTTCGAATTTTAAAAAAAAATTAATTGGTTGTTGGTATACTCTATTTTTGACATAATTACAAAAATCTCAAAATAATTTTCGTAAGTCAAAATGATTATTTTTTTAAAATGTGGTCTCATGTTTCCCAAAAATTTGAAAAAATATGGTTTTTCTTATCTGCTTGAAGTGCATATAACATATAAGTGACAAATTTTGAAAAAGAAATGTGTATTTTGTTGAAAAAAAAAATATAAATTTTCGAAAAAAGTCTCTTAAAAATTATGATTTTTTGCATTGGGTGCATTCACGATGTAATGTATTTGTTATAAATTTGTTATTTTGTTTATAATTTATTGATCATCACTAATAAATCACTTAGGCGGTATTTGTGATAGGCATGCATTTGTGAAATATAGATAAAAAAAATTATATTTCGTGACCCAAGTGCCAAGTTTGTGAACGAATCCTTGTAGAGGTTTTGTGTTTTAAATATTTACTCACAATCAGCATAATTTTTTTGTTGGTTTTTGTTTAATGTTGACTTTTTTAGTAATATTTTTAATTAACTGTTTTAATTAACCGCAGAGGTACAACATTTGGCAAGTCTTCCTAAATCATTCCAAGATTTCAAGATTTGAAAAATGCAACAGGTTGCTACAACAACAAACTCAATTATAGAACAAACCGAGCAGACTACTTTACAGTTCACTTTTTGATATTTTGCGACCAGCAAAAGAGTAGAAAAACACTGCTTTGATGAAGTGAAAAGTGTCTCGGTAATTTCGTTTTGGCTTAAGAGCAGTTGCACTTATTAGCTTTTCAAAGTTAGTAGACTGCAAAAGCCATAGAGACTACTGGTGAGTCGAAGTAGCGTCCGACGAAACCATGGTCTTGTCTGCTCGCTTTGTTCTGTAATTGAGTTTGTTGTTGTTGTAACCTGTTGCTTTATGAATTATTTGGCATAAGCCTCAAAATATAATTTTTAAAAAATATATGTTCTTTACGAATTTTAAACTAAAATTAATAAATTTAAATGCCACAATTTTAAAACTGAAACATGCTTAATTTCATATTTCTGAAAATACTAAATAAAGTTTTAGTTGGTAATAAGTTCCTGATGAGAAAGGTTCTAAATGCATTTTGGTCACAAAAATTGCTTACTTATATTAGGTCTGTTCCCGTACTCTAAAGTTTTAGTCCAATTTACCAGTTTTTACCAGTTTTAGTCCGAGAAGCGTTCCCGTACTCGAAAAAATGGTAAAAGAGAGTGCAATCGAGAGAGTAAAACAATTCCCCTCCTTGTCAAAAGTTGCAAGATTTAGTCCGAGAAATTTCTTCGGGTAAAAATGGTAAAAGTGTCACACAGCTTAAAATCAGCTGTTTAGAAGTTAGCAAAGAAATTGCGATTCATCAAAACTTGTTTGTAACTATTAAAATGGAAACCAGAAACATGGAAAAATGTGTAAAAACTAATATAAATGCTAAACATCTGAATTAATTTCAATATTTTTAAAAATCTCAAGCATTTCGCTTGCACTGCCGATGTTCCACATCAAGCCAGCGCTGGAAAAACATTCTTATTTGACAGTTTCTACAATTTTAGTCCGAAAAGCGTTCCCGTACTTTTTTGTGTTTTTCTCTATTTTCGAGAGATTTTTTCGTTCTCTCAGACTTTTGACAGTTTTACCATTTTTAGCCCAAAAAGTACGGGAACAGACCTATTATTGTGAGGCAATTTCTACCGTTTGAAAACTGTATGAAGTATGTATGAAATAAAAGTTCACAAATCGGAAGCCAGATGACAGACGAAAAATTTTATAATTATAAAAACTTTTATATACATATTTTTAATTGAACATATTTTGAGTAATAAATTTATAGTATATATAGATTTTAAATTTCTTAGATTTGAATTAAAACCGTACAGCTTCATTTCAAAATTACCCAGTGCTATGGACAGGAAAATAAATACTCATCTTTGCCTGTCAAAATATTAAAATACAGACACTTAGGCTATTTTACTGGAAACATATAAGGGGTATTCTCGCTGTCTTGCAAAACCCTTGCAAGGTGTAAGAATTGCAAAAGTTGCAGAATCTTACAACCCGTGCAACGACACAACAACAAAATACAAGCGATAAAAGTTTTGCAATTCGTGCAATTTGTGCAACACTGGCACCCATGTTTTCAGTGGACGTTAGCGTAAGTATTTCAATTTTTTGTTTTCGCCTGTTCGAGGCATTTCTTTTAATATTCACAATATTTGTGCTTTTGTGCGCTCCCGCAGTGTTGCATATTTCAGTATTACAAGGTTGCATTTTCACAAATTTTTGCATCTTTGCTATGCTGCGAGAATACCCGTATACATTTAAGAAAAAAACAACTTTAAACAACTTTTTTGACTAAAATTCTACAAATTTTTGTAAAATTTGACGAATCGAAGTACGTCATATTGGATCCAACATCTTGCATTTTTTAAATCTAAGTGTAGATTCTTACGCTGTGGCCAATAAAATTGCTTTAAAGACAAAGAATTATATAATTACATAGTTAGCCAACAACTTCCGCCATGAAAAATACCTTCATTTACTTATTATTATAAAAATCAAATTTAATTCTTCCATTTTCATGTTAAAATAATATTTATCATGAATAACCATTATTTTATTGCTTATAGAACACTGGCAAAATTTAAAAAATTAATTGATAAAAAGTTTTGTTAATACAAAAATAATAATTTCTTTAAAAAAATCACTTCCTATAAAATTCTATAATCAATACATGCACCACAAGCCGGATCGAAATTTAGATTTCGCCGGACACCGACTCCAAAGTTTGAGGGATTCTTAAGAACTATTTCTGCATCATTATTTTTGGATCGGAGAAGTCCCCATGGAGCGGACTTCTCAATCAAGTCCGAACGCATCAAGTTTCAGAACGCATACTTAAGATAAGCAAAAAAGTAAAATTTTGATAGTACACATATGGGCATTTCCATGGGCATTTCCATGGGCATTCGTACGCCTTTGAGGATCAAAATAATAAAGAAAACTCAAAACAAATTTTCCTTTTTTTCAAGTTTTAGATAGCATTTTATTAGCACTATATTTAGAAGAAAAAGTTAGGTTCTCTAGATTTTATGTTTTCAAAATATTAGCAATAAACATGGCATCGCGAACGCGACAAAAAAAGGAACACGTTTTCGACTACATCTAGAAAAATGCAAATATCTGCGAAACGTAACATAATATTTTAAAGCGGTTAATTGTAAATTAAACAAGATTAATGTGGCTTTCAAGAAATATTTGTCATTTTGACATATTTCCATTAGTTTTTTTATTATTCAGCTTAAGCCTGATCGCGAACGCGACATCTACCACGCAACAATTTTTTTCATCACGTTTTTAATAAGAATTAGTTAAAGTAATTTCAGCTAAATATTGCATTACCTACCAAAAACATCGTAAATATTATTTGTGAGTTTTATATTATTAATATTAATAAAAAAAAAAATAATACATAAGAGGCTAGTGAGAAAAAATATTATATTTCTTTGTAACACCACCTGTCCTACGTATGTGGTTATTTACTTTATGAAGACTTTATGAAGACCCTTGTGGGCGTAAGGTATAGAAAAGAGGCGTGGCAGGTATAGAAAAGTGCATATATTATACTGCAGTATCACCTTCTAAGTTGTTTTAACCATGGCATCCCTGTTTTTGTATGTCCCCCCCATCTGTTGACATGATTACTGCCGTTATTATTAAGTTATAATAATGAAATTCGATATTTAAGCTTATATCGTAAAAATAAAGATTATGCTCAAAAATAATCCCAATAGGATTAAAAACACGTATACCTCCCATACAAATTGACGTTCTCAAATTGGAAAATTTCTTAAAAATCTACTAAAAATCAATCCAATGAATTGAGAATTAGCTCATGAGCTTTAATTTGAACTATTAACACTTAGCAAAAAATTCAGAAAAATCGAATGAAACCTTTCCATACTTTCCCATACAAAGTGTTTTATAAATACGGCGCATGATCGCGAACGCGACACATTTTGATGATCAATATTAAATGTTTAGTATGATTTTTACCTGCAGTAACCGTTTTTTTATAGTGAGGCGGCCAAATTTGATTTAAGTTACAATTTTCAGACACTTGCTAAGAACGATCACGAAGTTCTGATAACATATGATGATTTAGGTACAAGAACGCGACATTCGAATAGAAGTTAAAGCAATATAAAAAATTTACCGTAAATCATGCTTTGTTTGGTATCTTTTTATTTTTTATTTTTTATTTGTAGTTTATAGATGGATTTTATAAGAAGAGTGCAAACATAACGTTGATAAATAAACGAAGAATACTGAAGAGAAAAAGTCCTTAAAAGCAGCTAAAAGCAAGAAAAACATATTTCTCAGATATCAGGCCAATTTTCTTAGAACAAAAACTGAAATTAGTTGTAAATGCAGTAAATTATAAATATTCAAGCATTTTTTTAAAATAATAACAAAAAAATTATTTGTTTATTTAACAATTTTTTTTTTGGTCGCGGTAGACCTTTCTGTGGAAATGCCCATATGTATGTTGGCGAAAAAAAATGTGAAATTTTTGATCTTTACAAACTCTTTTGAGAACCCAAAAATTCGATATTTTGTCATTTTCGAAAAGATGTTTTCTTGAAGCACCTATTAAATAAGTATGTATTTTTCATGGCATTTACATGCATTTAAGCTTATTTGAAAGCTAGTGGTAATCAATCAATACCAATTCATAATAGTTCACATAAAGTTATGAACAAATATTGAAAACTGTTAAATGGTCATATATAAAAGGAATTCACAATAAAAAACAATTTCGAAAGTTCTATAAATGGCGACAAGTTTATAATGTGTGTGTGTACCTGATAAATCAACGAATAAAAAAATTTCGTAAACGCCATGAAAAAATTCAAGGGGAATATGAATCATTCATAATTTTTGTTAATAAAATTCGTAAAATTCAATTAAAAATACGAGGAGAACAAGAACTGTTCATAAGATAAATGACAAAAATGTATCTCATGTACATATACAAGGGAAACGTGAACTACTTTCTGAGTTAAGTGATCGAAATTCATATAATCCATATACAAATAAAAGGACAGCAAGAATAGTTCATAAGATAAGAGTCAAAAATGCATGAAACTTATGCACCTATACAATGGATGCTTGAACTGCTTTCTGAATTAAGTGACAAAAATTCATGCATTCTATGTTCACTAGACGGGTCGTTCTTCACAAAAAACAAAAACTGATAAACTGGTTTAAAATATTCCTTGGTTCATTTTAATAACCTCCACGAAACACGAAAGAATTGACTTCTTAGACTTCCCTGAAGGTTTTGAAAAAAGTGCCTTAATAATTGTTCAATGTTCAGTTAAGTCAACGCGAAAACAAAATAAGATTTAATGATTGTCGTTCAGTTTGGCCAGATTTCAGTAAAGATCATTCCCGTTTTGTCTATGATTTCAAGAAGTTTTCACTGTTTTTCCCTTTGCATTATTCGTTTTTTTCTATTTTCTAACGTATGCAAAGAAATAAATTCAAACATATTTATATTCTGGGTATTTGATTTCATTTTATTCAATAATAATTACTCTGCAGGGACGTGAAAAAGACAGATGAAAAAGTCGGACACATGAAATACGAGGAATATTTTTAGTTGCACTCAAGTAATATGTACAATAAATTGGCTCGATTTTAATACAAACAAGTAAAGAAAGTCTAAAGTCGGTCTAGGCTGACTATGAAATACCCTAAACCCACTTTTCAAAAAAAAAATTTTTATTGTAAATGGGCGTCTCCAAGGGCGGATGAAGCCTATATTTTATATGCATTTAAATGTTGATGAAAATTTTACACATACCATGTTTTATTCCTGTAGCTCACAGTTAATGCCTTTATTGTGCTTTCCCTATTGGAGGTGGGCGTGTTCATGGACGGATTACTTCCAATTTTTGAACACACCTTAGTTTTGGTATAAAATACATGCATACCAAATTTAATTTCTCTATGACAAACATAACCTTATTTATTGAGTTTAAAACTTTTTGGGCTGTATGGGAAATAGGCGTGTCCGTAGGCGGATGACGTCCATTTTTCAAAACCATCTTTGTCTTGTCATAAAAAACATACGTTCCAAATTTTAGCTCTGTAGGTTAAAAAGAGGCTTATTTATTGCGTTTTAAATTTTTGGGTTGTATGGGAGGTGGGCGTGTCCGTAAGCGGATGACGTCCCCTTTTCGAAGACATCTTTGTGTTTGTATAAAACACATACACATCAAATTTTATTGTTGTAGGCTAATTATGAGCTGAGTTATGCAGTTTTCAATTTTCGCGTTGTATGGTAGGTAGGCGTGTCCGTGGGCGGATGATGTCCACTTTTCAAAACCATCTTTGTTTTGTTACAAAAAACATATGTGCCAAATTTTAGCTCTTTAGGTTAAACACAAGCTTATTTATTGCGTTTTCAATTTTTGGGTTGTATGGGAGGTGGGCGTGTCTGTAAGCGAATGACGTCCATTTTTCAAAGACATCTTTGTGTTGGTATAAAACACACACATACCAAATTTTATTGTTGTAGGCTTTTTATGAGCTGAGTTATGCAGTTTTACATTTTTGCGTTGTATGGGAGGTAGGCGTGTCCGTGGGCTGATTCCAAAAATATTCAATAGTGCAGATTCTTGGGTTCTTGTGACCATGTGTACCAAGTTTCATCCATTTATCTCAACTCCTTCTTCTTATCCTGTGTATACGGACAACACACAGACGGACGGACGGACGGACGGACATGGATAGCTCGACTCACGTGGTGACGCTGATCAAGAATATATATACTTTTCTATACCGGACTCGCTTCGTTCTATGCGTTACAAACGTTTGCACAAAGTTAATATACCCTGACCTTCCAGGTTTAGGGTATAAAAATAAATGATTGAAAAGTGCAAGCCTTCTTTTAAAGATAACCTCGAGACAGACAGCACAAAAAACAAACATTTTTTTTGATTCACTTAAAAACGGACAAAATGGTATTTGTTTCTTAACTTATACATTTTATGTCCAATTTTAAGAAATTATGTAGCTTTGAAAATACTTAACTAGAGCTACATACATACCCTTTTAAGGATTTTGACTTCCGAAGCCATATTCGACTAGAAAACTCTGTTTGCACGATTAAATTTCACCTGCACTCGAATTCTTTCCTAATAAAAAACTTCTTTAAAATTTCTTCACTTCTTCGGAAGTCCAAAAGATTTGAGAGGAATATGAAACCAATAAATTCAAGTGAAATTTCTAACTTATTCAGATACTTTTAAAATTTATTTATGTATAAATATAAATATGAAAAGAAAAAAAATATATTTGGTCGAATTTCTGAAAAATAACATGTTTCTCATAAAAATGCGTAGAGCCTCATTTTTTTCCATTTTTAAGCATGTTTTTCCCGTTTTCCCTTTAAGATCGGAAATTCCCTTAAAACGGGAATCTCTCTTTTGGCAACACTTCTGTCGTTGGAAACGAGATGCTTTAAAACTAGTAGACTGAGACAGTAGTAGGCAGCAGACTGAGATCATGTACAGTTAATTTGTATAGACGGCAGTAATAAAGTTTGTTCGGTCAAAAAAATAGACCTCTTTTCAAGACTTTTTTAAAACGGATTGTTATCTTAGATTTATTTTGATATTAAGTAAGTATATTATAAACAACATGTGAGGAATATTAAAATAAATGTTGTTACAAAAATATAAAGAAATAACGAAGTTCGCCGCTAGTGCTTCGAAAAAGTTTTCTTTCGGTGACCTTGATTATTCAGCACCGGATTATATAAAATCAAAAACAAACTGTTTTGATTAGTTAATTAGTTTCTCTCTCAATTGAGGCTGAGTTTTTTTTATTTTATCAATTTATAATTTTTTTGTGTCATTTTAAATTTGAAATGTTGATTTTTCACAATAAAATCGACCTTTTTGTTATTGTTAGATTGATACTAATTGAACAACTTAAAAAAAACTCGACGTTAATTGTGAGTCCTTTGAATTAAGAATATGTATACAAAATTTTAAAACGGTTGGTTTAGTACATAGTTTGTTTTGTAACTTTAAAAATTATATATTTGGGAAAATCGATTTAAGGTTTTTTTTTTTCACTGCCTTCACTGAGGCAACTTAACTATGGCAACGGTCATTCAAACTATCATAAATCCGTTAATTTTTCTTCGATTCCCCTTAAAATTTAGTTAAATATTCTTGAGATGTTTCATATTCAATATATCGACTAAAAAAAATGATAAAAAAAATAAAAAAGTTTCAAACCTTACAACCCCCCCTTCCACTTTCATCTTTCATAGGCATTAAAAAATAAAACAAGAAAATAATTCGACAATTATATTACTAAAGGCAAATATTTGTTATACTAATATTTTGTTGCACTTCCTTTCTGTCGTACGACCTTCTTGAAACGATTTGGCATGGATTCCACAAGCTTCTTAGTATTCCGTATTAATTCTCTCCTACTCTTGCAAAGAGAATCCCTCTTATCTAAGTTTTGTTGGTGAAAGTGCGTTACTGTTACTGTTACTGTTACTGTTACTGTTACTGTTACTGTTACTGTTACTGTTACTGTTACTGTTACTGTTACTGTTACTGTTACTGTTACTGTTACTGTTACTGTTACTGTTACTGTTACTGTTACTGTTACTGTTACTGTTACTGTTACTGTTACTGTTACTGTTACTGTTACTGTTACTGTTACTGTTACTGTTACTGTTACTGTTACTGTTACTGTTACTGTTACTGTTACTGTTACTGTTACTGTTACTGTTACTGTTACTGTTACTGTTACTGTTACTGTTACTGTTACTGTTACTGTTACTGTTACTGTTACTGTTACTGTTACTGTTACTGTTACTGTTACTGTTACTGTTACTGTTACTGTTACTGTTACTGTTACTGTTACTGTTACTGTTACTGTTACTGTTACTGTTACTGTTACTGTTACTGTTACTGTTACTGTTACTGTTACTGTTACTGTTACTGTTACTGTTACTGTTACTGTTACTGTTACTGTTACTGTTACTGTTACTGTTACTGTTACTGTTACTGTTACTGTTACTGTTACTGTTACTGTTACTGTTACTGTTACTGTTACTGTTACTGTTACTGTTACTGTTACTGTTACTGTTACTGTTACTGTTACTGTTACTGTTACTGTTACTGTTACTGTTACTGTTACTGTTACTGTTACTGTTACTGTTACTGTTACTGTTACTGTTACTGTTACTGTTACTGTTACTGTTACTGTTACTGTTACTGTTACTGTTACTGTTACTGTTACTGTTACTGTTACTGTTACTGTTACTGTTACTGTTACTGTTACTGTTACTGTTACTGTTACTGTTACTGTTACTGTTACTGTTACTGTTACTGTTACTGTTACTGTTACTGTTACTGTTACTGTTACTGTTACTGTTACTGTTACTGTTACTGTTACTGTTACTGTTACTGTTACTGTTACTGTTACTGTTACTGTTACTGTTACTGTTACTGTTACTGTTACTGTTACTGTTACTGTTACTGTTACTGTTACTGTTACTGTTACTGTTACTGTTACTGTTACTGTTACTGTTACTGTTACTGTTACTGTTACTGTTACTGTTACTGTTACTGTTACTGTTACTGTTACTGTTACTGTTACTGTTACTGTTACTGTTACTGTTACTGTTACTGTTACTGTTACTGTTACTGTTACTGTTACTGTTACTGTTACTGTTACTGTTACTGTTACTGTTACTGTTACTGTTACTGTTACTGTTACTGTTACTGTTACTGTTACTGTTACTGTTACTGTTACTGTTACTGTTACTGTTACTGTTACTGTTACTGTTACTGTTACTGTTACTGTTACTGTTACTGTTACTGTTACTGTTACTGTTACTGTTACTGTTACTGTTACTGTTACTGTTACTGTTACTGTTACTGTTACTGTTACTGTTACTGTTACTGTTACTGTTACTGTTACTGTTACTGTTACTGTTACTGTTACTGTTACTGTTACTGTTACTGTTACTGTTACTGTTACTGTTACTGTTACTGTTACTGTTACTGTTACTGTTACTGTTACTGTTACTGTTACTGTTACTGTTACTGTTACTGTTACTGTTACTGTTACTGTTACTGTTACTGTTACTGTTACTGTTACTGTTACTGTTACTGTTACTGTTACTGTTACTGTTACTGTTACTGTTACTGTTACTGTTACTGTTACTGTTACTGTTACTGTTACTGTTACTGTTACTGTTACTGTTACTGTTACTGTTACTGTTACTGTTACTGTTACTGTTACTGTTACTGTTACTGTTACTGTTACTGTTACTGTTACTGTTACTGTTACTGTTACTGTTACTGTTACTGTTACTGTTACTGTTACTGTTACTGTTACTGTTACTGTTACTGTTACTGTTACTGTTACTGTTACTGTTACTGTTACTGTTACTGTTACTGTTACTGTTACTGTTACTGTTACTGTTACTGTTACTGTTACTGTTACTGTTACTGTTACTGTTACTGTTACTGTTACTGTTACTGTTACTGTTACTGTTACTGTTACTGTTACTGTTACTGTTACTGTTACTGTTACTGTTACTGTTACTGTTACTGTTACTGTTACTGTTACTGTTACTGTTACTGTTACTGTTACTGTTACTGTTACTGTTACTGTTACTGTTACTGTTACTGTTACTGTTACTGTTACTGTTACTGTTACTGTTACTGTTACTGTTACTGTTACTGTTACTGTTACTGTTACTGTTACTGTTACTGTTACTGTTACTGTTACTGTTACTGTTACTGTTACTGTTACTGTTACTGTTACTGTTACTGTTACTGTTACTGTTACTGTTACTGTTACTGTTACTGTTACTGTTACTGTTACTGTTACTGTTACTGTTACTGTTACTGTTACTGTTACTGTTACTGTTACTGTTACTGTTACTGTTACTGTTACTGTTACTGTTACTGTTACTGTTACTGTTACTGTTACTGTTACTGTTACTGTTACTGTTACTGTTACTGTTACTGTTACTGTTACTGTTACTGTTACTGTTACTGTTACTGTTACTGTTACTGTTACTGTTACTGTTACTGTTACTGTTACTGTTACTGTTACTGTTACTGTTACTGTTACTGTTACTGTTACTGTTACTGTTACTGTTACTGTTACTGTTACTGTTACTGTTACTGTTACTGTTACTGTTACTGTTACTGTTACTGTTACTGTTACTGTTACTGTTACTGTTACTGTTACTGTTACTGTTACTGTTACTGTTACTGTTACTGTTACTGTTACTGTTACTGTTACTGTTACTGTTACTGTTACTGTTACTGTTACTGTTACTGTTACTGTTACTGTTACTGTTACTGTTACTGTTACTGTTACTGTTACTGTTACTGTTACTGTTACTGTTACTGTTACTGTTACTGTTACTGTTACTGTTACTGTTACTGTTACTGTTACTGTTACTGTTACTGTTACTGTTACTGTTACTGTTACTGTTACTGTTACTGTTACTGTTACTGTTACTGTTACTGTTACTGTTACTGTTACTGTTACTGTTACTGTTACTGTTACTGTTACTGTTACTGTTACTGTTACTGTTACTGTTACTGTTACTGTTACTGTTACTGTTACTGTTACTGTTACTGTTACTGTTACTGTTACTGTTACTGTTACTGTTACTGTTACTGTTACTGTTACTGTTACTGTTACTGTTACTGTTACTGTTACTGTTACTGTTACTGTTACTGTTACTGTTACTGTTACTGTTACTGTTACTGTTACTGTTACTGTTACTGTTACTGTTACTGTTACTGTTACTGTTACTGTTACTGTTACTGTTACTGTTACTGTTACTGTTACTGTTGCTCTTGCTGTTGTTGTTAATGTTACTTTTATCTACCTTAGCGCAATCAATGTTTTAATCTGTTCGTTCAATGGTAACATTTGTGTTTCTAGACTTTATCTGGTGCCGCAAAATTTTCGAGTATTTTTCATTAATTGTAACACGCTGTTTTCGAAAATGAAATCCTCCATTTTACTATCAGCTTCAGTTTTTGAGATAAAAAAATATTTTATACTGTTCGTGTCTCTGTAGCGTGAACTTTAATCATCTTTATTTTAACCGTTTGATAAAACGGAATGATTAGAGTCTCGTTTCAAAAACAAGAAACTTTTGTTACAATATCTCTTTTAGCTTTGCAGATATTTCTTATAGATCTTGGAAATTTAAAAAAGCACGTATACCTCCATATAAGTTTCAAATCAAATTTGTATATAAGTTTTGATTTTGAATCTGCGCTCTGTGTTTGAAATTTGGTTGAATCACATGAAAACCACGCCTACCTCCCATACAAAGTGACGTCATCAAAATGTTAACATCTGTAATTGTGACTTGATAGTTAACACACTTGCCTCGATATTATAAACGTATTCTGCGTTCGGAATAATTTTATGAAAATCACGTCCATCTCCATACGCCATCAAAATAATCAAACTTTATACTTCGAATAACTTTATATATACATCACTATATATTAACAATTACAAAATTTGTAACTGACATTCTTAACTTTTAACTGAATGTCATAACATTTATATGAAATATTTTATCAAGTTTTGTAAAGTTATTTTAGAATTAAAATTTTTACAGTTTATCTTATCTTATTACCTCGAAAGATTGCAGTTAAAAATTGTAGTTTTTGGTACAAATCTCAAAAAGTTAACATGAAAAATTTGCTGATTAGAAAAGTATCTACAACTTTTTCATCCCTCATAAATTGTTTTGTACGAAATTTTTGGTTCATAAACGCTGCAGATAGATTTTTATTTACACAAAATTATCTCTGAAAATATCACTTTCGGCACTAAATAATTCCTACAGGTAGACAAAAGAACAAAACACCTACTACCAGCTGATTCAAAGTTCAAATAGCAAACGTCAACTTGTTGTTCGGAAAATAAGATAACATTTTTCTGCATGACGTGAAAATGATAAATTATAGCTTTTAGTAGAAATCATCATCAGCAGTAGCGATAACCTTGTTCCCATATGGCAATTTTATATTAATGAATAAATTCAATGGATAATGGATAAATTAATATATTACACCGCGTTACAAAAATTATCTTTTCTTCTGTCCTATGAATCAAATACATTTTCGGAAAGGGGGGAAAAAATAAAATAAAACGTGTACCGTTGTTTTTCATGTACACGTCCGAATTTTTTTTTTTTAAGTTTTAAGTTGGCTCCACACAGTGAGATGCTCCATATATTTATTGGAAAAAGCAGAAGAATTGTTACCCCGGTTACGTCTTTTATTTAACCCTAAACCTGAGTGCCAGTATTTTATATCAAAACTAACATTTGTACAAAATGGGTGATTTTTGTTTTTGATTTTTGATAAAGGAGCGTGGAATCAATTATATAACTCTGATATTTAAAATGCGATTTATAACCAAATATGGTAGGTTTACACTTTAGAATCAAGAATGGAAGAACATCCGGTGCACAGGGACCTGGTGCACAGAGATTTTATCCCATACAAAATTGGTAAAAAAATAGAAAGAGTGCTCATATGATAAGGAACTTTTGTATCCTTGGTTAGTTGAAGCTAATTAAGAAAAATTGCAAAAATTATTGAAATATGTCAGTTCCTCGGGGTATTTTCCTTTTACCTACACGCAATGAAAAAAAACAGTTTCGTTTAAGTTGTAACCTGTTCTACTTTGTCTCTTTGGTCCGTATTTTGCACGTATTTTTTATTGATCTTCCGAAAATTAACAAATAAATTAATCACACTCAATTATGGATTACTTATCGAGACCAAAACAAAGAAAAAGTTAAAAGTAAGCATGATTAAATGAGCTAGAAAAATTTTAAATTTTTTCGAAAAATTTTAGTTGAAAAGAAGTCGAAGCAAATGCACTTTCCATTGGTGCCACATTCTTCTCTGCCCGATATATAGTTTGCAACGTACTTTCAGTTTAACTACTAAATTCAAAATAAAATTAAGTCCCCGATTTTTAAAAAAATCGTATAGTGACTATATTTCACGCTGAGCACATGTCCTTTCGATTTGTGCCACTCTCGTTTCTGTCCGATATTTAGTTTGCGAGCTACACTTTCGTCTCTGTTCAACTCAGGTGGTGATGCTGAGCAAGAATATTTCTAAACCTACCACGCCTCCTTATGGGCGTTACACACGTCGTGACAACATTAATATACCCCTTACGCAGTACGAGTGGGGGTATAAAGATATAATTCTTATGACACACACATTTGTAATCCAAAAAACTGCATTCTTCACAATATCTCAAAATAGCTCAATGGGAGCGTGGTAGACTGTCATGAGAAGAAGACGTGGGTTCGAATCCTGGCTGTGTAAGCATCAAAAATTGTAATTTAATTATTGAAATTCTAATTCTGTTTTATTAACTGCTTCTTCAAAAATAACCGTCAAAATAAGTTTTACTTAAGAAACATTAATTAAAAAAAAAACAAGCTATATTTTATAATTAGCACAATGCTAATAAAATGCTTTAAAAAAAAATGCTAAGTTCTCTTTATTTTTTTTACACCCCAAAGTTGTACTAATAATGTTGCACGCTCGTTTGTGGAAATATTCCTATACAAGTCAACATGATATAAAGTTTATCAGTTGACTTACGTAGTTTTCCATTAACAAAAAAATTATTTCGAAAGATCAGAAGAATGTATCCAATCTTAAGAGACAAGCAGGCAGCGGAAATATTTAAAACTTTACAAGTTCTACTCTTATCTTTTGTATGTTTGCTGAAGCCCTTTGAATAATGAATAACGTTGTTTGTGTTGTTTTAGCTCATATTTACAATTTAACATGAATGCACTTTTGGTCAATATAAATGAAACTCGATAACACTGATTAAAGAGGATTATCATCATAACAAAGATTAATTGAAATGAGTAACATCGTACCTAGTTTTCATGAGTATTTTTGCTGCCTTCATATAAGATCGTATTTTTTGAGTATCTCAATCAAGAACGAGGCAAAATCATGGCTTAGATCCATTAAATACGATTTGCAATGTTTATATTTTTCCAGTTTCAGTTATTCTAGCAAAATGTCTACACAATATTTTTAATATAAGTTATGGTCCCGTGAGAAAACGATTAAATGTGGCAAAAGCGAATGAGACGTAATTCTAATGAACACAAATTATTTCTTCTTGTATTGCTATTTTAATTAAGTAGATTTTCTCTCAATTTGATATTTAAATATATAACTTATGCAAACACATAAAAAAATTTGAGTGAGGTATCATTTTATCACTTGTTTGATTTGTGTATCAAAGATTAAAAGTCAAACAAATAAACTAAATCTACATGTGCGACCTGATTTTAGAAAAAAATTTTTCAAGGAAAATTTTAAACTTTAATGCTTGCTCTTTGCTGTTTTAAATATTTACAGTATGATTAACTTTGTATTTATGAATGTGGATTCATATATATTCATATAATCATATATTCATATATTCATATATTCATATATTCATATATTCATATATTCATATATTCATATATTCATATATTCATATATTCATATATTCATATATTCATATATTCATATATTCATATATTCATATATTCATATATTCATATATTCATATATTCATATATTCATATATTCATATATTCATATATTCATATATTCATATATTCATATATTCATATATTCATATATTCATATATTCATATATTCATATATTCATATATTCATATATTCATATATTCATATATTCATATATTCATATATTCATATATTCATATATTCATATATTCATATATTCATATATTCATATATTCATATATTCATATATTCATATATTCATATATTCATATATTCATATATTCATATATTCATATATTCATATATTCATATATTCATATATTCATATATTCATATATTCATATATTCATATATTCATATATTCATATATTCATATATTCATATATTCATATATTCATATATTCATATATTCATATATTCATATATTCATATATTCATATATTCATATATTCATATATTCATATATTCATATATTCATATATTCATATATTCATATATTCATATATTCATATATTCATATATTCATATATTCATATATTCATATATTCATATATTCATATATTCATATATTCATATATTCATATATTCATATATTCATATATTCATATATTCATATATTCATATATTCATATATTCATATATTCATATATTCATATATTCATATATTCATATATTCATATATTCATATATTCATATATTCATATATTCATATATTCATATATTCATATATTCATATATTCATATATTCATATATTCATATATTCATATATTCATATATTCATATATTCATATATTCATATATTCATATATTCATATATTCATATATATATATTCATATATGGGCATTTCCACAGAAAGGTCAACCGGAACCGAACAAAAAAATATTAAATAATCAAATATTTTTTTTGTTATTATTTAAAAAAAAATGCTTGAATTTTTAAAATTTACTGCATTTAAAACTTATTTCAGTTTTTCTTCTGAGAAAATTGGCCTGATATCTGAGAAATATGTTTTTCTTGCTTTTAGCTGCTTTTAAGGACTTTTTCTCTTAAGTATTTTTCGCTTATTTATTAACGTTTTGTTTGCACTCTTCTTATATAATCCATCTATAAACTACAAATTAACAATAAAAAATAAAAAAATACCAAACAAAGTACGATTAACGGTAAATTTTTTATATTGCTTTAATTACTATTCAAATGTCGCGTTCTTGTACCTAAATCAACATTTGTTATCAGAACTTCGTGATCGTTCTAAGCAAGTGTCTGAAAATTGTAACTTAAATCAAATTTGGTCGCCTCACTATAAAAAAAAAGTTACTGCAGGTAAAAATCATACTAAACATTTAATATTGATTATCAAAATGTGTCGCGTTCGCGATCATGCGCCGTTTTTTTAATACACTTTGTATGGGAAGTATGGAAAGTTTTCATTCGATTTCTCTGAATTTTGAACTATGTGTTAATAGTTCAAATTAAAGCTAATGTGATAATTCTCAAATCATTGGATTGATTTTTTAATCGATTTTTAAGAAATTTTCCATTTTGCGAACGTCAATTTGTATGGGAGGTATACGTGGTTTTCATCCTATTTGACTTATTTTCGTACATGATCTCTATTTTTACGATATAAGCTTAAATATCGAATTTCATTACGATAACATAATAATAACGGCTGAAATTATGTCAACTGATAGGGGGACATACAAAAACAGGGACGGACATGGTTAAATCAACTTAGATGGTATTGCTTGAGGATAATGTATGCACTTTTATAAATCGACCACGGCTCCTTATGGTCGTAAAAAACGTCGTCATAAAGTAAATATGCGTAACATACGCAGTACGGGTGGGGTTACAATAATAAATCATAATTTTTCTCACTAGCCTCATATGTATTTTTTTTTTTTATAAATATTACTAATATAAGACACATAAATAATATAAACGATGTTTTTGGTAGGTAATGCAATATTTAGATGAAATTACTTTAACTAATTCTTATTACAAACGTGATGAGAAAAAATGTCGCGTGCTAGATGTCGCGTTCGCGATCAGGCTCAATAAAAAAACAGCTGATGGAAATATGTCAAAATGACAACTTTTTCTTGAAAGCCACATTAATCTGGTTTAATTTACAATTTACCGCTGTAAAATATTATGTTGCGTTTCGCAGATATCTGCATTTTCCTAGATGCAGCCGAAAACGAGTTCCATTTTTTGTCGCGTTCGCGATGCCATGTTTATTGCTAATATTTTTAAAACATAAAATCTAAAGAACCTAACTTTTTTTTCTAAATATAGTGCAAATAAAATGCTATCTAAAACTTGAAAAAAAGAAAATTTGTTTTGAGTTTTCTTTATTATTTTGCTCCTCAAAGGCGTACGAATGTCGCGTTCGCGACTATGGAAATGCCCATATTCATATATTCATATATTCATATATTCATATATTCATATATTCATATATTCATATATTCATATATTCATATATTCATATATTCATATATTCATATATTCATATATTCATATATTCATATATTCATATATTCATATATTCATATGGATAATATGAATGAAAAATATATATTCATATTCTTACCTACTTATTTTATTATAGTTCAAAACAATCGATAATGTTACCATATTTTTAATTCAATTATTTTTATAGTTTTTATTTTCAGTGCTTCATTGGATATGCAACATTAGCGCCTGACATCGCGAATATCGCAGTAGCTAGAAAGTACAAATTCTTTGCTACTTTTCTTTATTACTTCCATCCTTTCAGCCATCCATTCATCTATGATTTAACTTAATTTTTTTGCCAACTCACACTCCAAAACTTTTTACAAAATGAATGAAAGCGAGCCACTTAATCAAAGCGATTCTACGAATGGCCAAATTGTCAAGAGCCATGTCATGCCCACAGATCAAGCCGCTCTTATGGTCAACCCTGATCATAAAACCAACACACATATGCACACAACAAATGGAGCTGGCTACAAAACGCATGCGACAAATGGCGCTACAAACGGCCAACCACAACCGACTGACACCGCTGCTGGGGAGCCGCATATCGAGGCACCCTGTTGTCGTGACATTCATGACAAGGAGCCACCAGATGGAGGCATGCGTGCCTGGCTAGTCATGCTCAGCGCATTCATCTGCAATGGCGTTATGTTTGGCATAATTAACTGTTATGGCGTTATACATTCACTGCTAACAGATCGACTGGCCGAACAAGGCGACAAAGAAGCGTCCAGTAAAGCAGGTGAGTGACATAACAAGGTTCTATTAAATTGAAAGAGGGTGTTGAATTGAAAAGAGGATGTTGTACAGCTCTCATCAAAATTAAGATGTTATAAGGATTCTAGGTTGTGTTGCCAGATCTTTTTTTTCCAGCGCTATAAGACAAACTGATTAAATTTGTATGAAAAAATGGGAGTTTGATTTGGTAGAAGGCTTTTAAAAATGTTTGTATTGCTTAAAGGATAAGAGTATCTTTGAACTAACAAATTTTTATGAAGCATTTAATTAATTATATTGTAGTACTCGTATCTATTGTAGACATTTTCGAATTTTTATCAAAACACTTCTTATTAATTTAAGTAATCTAAATTTTCTTTAATGACAACAACACCAATAACAAATAACAACAACAACACCAACAACTTGTTGCAGTCCACAACACTTATTTATTATCTGTCGAATGGCGGGCAAATGTTCTTGTTCTCAAATAATCTCACTTAATCCTAAAATAACAAATGTTTGCTTATTCAATTATATTTATTTTTGCCACTGTATATGTGCATGTGTGCGAGTGCGTGCTGTTGACATTGTTGTTTATTTATGTTGATGAAATGTCGATAAAATTAATAATATTTTTGAAAATGCAGAAAAACAAAGCTATGACTTATGTTTTGTAGGTTAAGGTTGTTGAACCCAACCTATTTATGCTTTCACGCACTTCTTTCAATTAAATTTTGACTTAGCATGCAGCTTTGCGAAATAAGCAGTTTTGTAAGCTTATTTAATTGTTTGTGTGAAATCAAAACTGCGAAAAAGAAATTAAATTTTAGTTTTTAATGCATATATAATGAATTAGCAGAAATAATTTTGTGTTTCACATTTTGTAAAACAGGCTCGTATCTATGAAGTATTTTCACTGGAGTTTGTATAAGCTATAGGGATGCATCCAGAACTAGAGAAAGGGGAAGTGATTTTTCTAGGTTCTGATGGGTCCATTAATAATGAAAATGTTAATCTATCCACGACCAAAGAAGTCTTCATATGTAAGACAAATATTTTTTTTATTCTCTATATTTTTTTTTTTCGAAAATCCTGGGATTCTTTCTACGTATAGATCCCGAAATTTTTCGGTACTGAAAAAATCTGGGATAGCGGTATTGAAAGTTTTAATGTAGACCAAAAAGTCAAAGACAAATCAAAAGTTAAAGTTAAATCATTCGTTTAACAGGTGCCAGTTCTATTTTGGATTTTTAAAAACTTTCTCAAGCAAAACAAACTGAACAAATAATTTTATTCATATAATAGATTAATACTGAGAATTTAAAATTTTTACTTTTAAGAAATTTTGCCAAGTTATTTAATAACTTTTGCAAAGAAATAATTTTAAATATTTGAAACAATATTTTTTAAAAAATCGAATATTCATTCTTTGTCAAAACTACTGCAAAAATTTGAACCCTATCGAAAAAAATAATTAAAAACCTTACGGTACGCTTTATTTTAAATACTTAGTTTCAGGACATTTCAAGATATGAAATGTTGCTTTTTGATTTGATTTTGCTCGAAAAATTTAGGTTCATATAAAATTTTTTAGAAAAGTTTAAGAGCAACAAAAAAGTCACAATGTGTTATTACTAGACTGCGGATTTTTATGCAGATAAATTGTTTTCTCAATATAAATTTTTCAACGGGTCTTACCATTATATTTCTATATTATAAAGAGTATCCTACAGATTCTTTCAATATGCAATTTATATGCAAGTTATATGCAAGTTATGTGCAATTTATATGCAAGTTATATGCAAGTTATATGCAAGTTATATGCATGTTATATGCAACCTGAAAAGGTGATTTCTCATTGTAATCAAGATAGTATGAAAGTATTTTTATCCTTTAGTCCCCTTTGTAGCAAATGCAAGTTGTATGCAACATATGCAACGTATGCAACTTGTATGCAACATATGCCAGATATATGCAACATATGCAAGTTGTATGCAACATATATGCAACGTATGCAACATGTATGCAACGTATTCAAGATATATGCAATATGCCGAATATATGCAATATGCAAGATATGCAACATATATGCAATTGCATATAATCCGCAGTTTAGTTATTACCCATAAAAGTAAACTCATACGATACTATTCTTGGTATTAAGAAGAATAACGTTTTCCTATTTGTGGAGTTAAATAAAATGCACGAGTCAATATGAGTAAAATATTACAAATTGAGCACTTTCAGCAGCTTTGAGTGTAGGTAGAAAAAAAGTCAATAACTTTTTCGTCTGCAAATGCGCAAAATCACAATTGCGAACTATTACGAACTATGACAAACCATGCTGCGGTGATCTCTGCTCCAAAGTGCTGCAAATAAGTTCCTAAGAGGCTTTACAATGCAAAGCTTCTTCACGGAGAGAAATTTGAGTTGAAACAATCCCAAACCAATTAATGTTGGGAGCGATTCTGAGCTTAGCCATAATATTTTTGATATCAAGCCCTAACGTGATTGTTTATCAAAAAATTTAAACGCCCATTCGTGCATAATTTATGTGATTTTTGGATCATTTATCAAAAAATGAATATGCCCACATGCGTCCACGCAAGAAATTTGTGAATTGTTTATCAAAAAATTAATATGCTCAATTGTGCCCAATTAATGCCATTTTAGTATTGTTTCTAAAAACACAAAACATGCGCATTTGTGGTCAATGCATGCCATTTTTGGATTGATAGTAAAAGAAATGAATATGTCTAATCTAAGGAATTTTGGTATTGTTTGTCAAAATATATCAAATTTTAACAATACTTAAAAATAAATAAAAAAATAAAATACAAAAAATATGAATGCGCTGAATTAACCCTTGTACAAACTAAACAAGCAACAAAGACAAAAAAAAAATATGATAAGAAGCAAAATAAAAATTATCTATTCATTGTCCAAGTAAGATATACTACATATGGGCTTCTCCCAAAAAAGGTCCACCAAAAGTGAAGAAAAACGTTAAGATAAAGCACTCTAACAGCATTTAACTTTATTTTTTTTTTATTTTGATTAGTATTACTGCTATGTAACTTGAATTCAACTTATTATGATGTATTTTTATTAAAATTTATAATGAACATCTTTACTGTATTTTACTACTGTGGAAAAATTTGTCGCGTCCATGATGTCGCGTCCGTATTCGTGCTATATCTATTTAAAAACAGATAAAAGATAATTCTTATATTTCATAAGTCCACAAAGAATAGTTATCCTTTGACCTCCATTAACATGTATATTATATAAAAAAAAGTTCTCAAAATTAGCTAAGTTTTGCATTTTCTATACGAGCTTAAAAAAACTTCTATTTTTTGTCGCGTCCGTTACATTGAATGATTGCTTATTACTTTGTACTAATTTGTACTAAATCTCGCCAATATTTTTATAAAATGTAGCACTCTTTCGTCGCGTTAGAACACTTAAATGCATATCGGCTCATTTTGTTTCTTTCTTGTTTTTCGAGTAATTAAAACCGTGCGAATGTCGCGTCCGTGCCGCTGGGAGATGCCCATATATATTTCCATCCAATTTTGACAGGAAAATTTAATTTTTTAATTTATTTTCTTCACTTTTCTACACTTTAATACTAACAGGAACAACAACCAAGTGAAAATTACGTCGTTTGGCTGTTATGTTTTTTATGTAAAACAACAAAAAATTAATTTCTTAACAAAGAAGCCCAAGATTACACATATTAAGCACAAATTGACTTATTTATCAAAAAAATGTTCAAGCCCAATTTCTGGCATAAACTGCGAACATCAATAAAATGTTTTGAGATGGTTTTGTTCTCTATTGTGCTGATTTCAGTAATTTATGGAATTTCCGAACAAAAAGATCGTGTTTTAGTCGATTGTGAACGGAGTTTTTCCCACTCTGTTTTGTTTTAATTATTGTTTAAAGTTAGCGGTTAGGGTTGCCATATAATTTTTTTTTACGAATTAGATGCTGAACGAACACTTGGTAAAAATAGGTCGCTTAAGACAAAACATTGTCAGAATTCATCTAATAATTTAATACGTTATAATAAATGAGTCGTATATAAATAAAAAAAAAACACACTTTTGGGTTTCCCCCTCGTGTCGCGAAAATTAATTTAAAATTTTAACTCTTCAGCGATCCATTTTTGAAACGAGCGAATTTGTTTTTCAAACGCTCATTTTAAATGAACGATTGCAACTGAACGTTTGTTGCTTTTTGGTGTTGTGTGTAAAATTCGTTCGAACAATATGAAACTGACAAATTTATTTACTTTTTCGATTTTCGATTGCGAACATTCATCTGCTTTTAAATTTTGCGTTTGATAAATTCACTCACAATGAAAAGAACGAACGATAAAATTGTATTTTAATCAATTGAGAATTAATTTTTCCGCCCCCTTTAAAAAAATTTAAAATTTTAACTATTTAGCGACCCATACGAACGAATGTCTTTTTCAAACGCTCATTTTAAATGAACCATTACAACAGAACGTTTGTTGCTTTTTGGTGTTGTGCGTAAAATTCGTCCGCAAAATATGACACTTATAAATTTATTTTCTTTTTGATTTTCGATTACGAAAATTTGTCTGCTTTTAAATTTCTCGTTTGATAAATTCACTCACAGTGAAAAGGACGAACGATAAGATTGTATTTTAATCAATTGAGAATTAATTTTTTCGCCCCCTTTAAACAAATTTAAAATTTTAACTCTTCAGCGACCCATTTTCGTAACATACGAATTTGTTTTTCAAACGCTCATTTTAAATGAAAGATTACAACTGAACGTTTGTTGCTTTTTCGTATTGTGTAAATAACTCGTCCGAACAATATGAAACTGACAAATTTATTTTCTTTTTCGATTTTCGATTGCGAACATTCATCTGCTTTTAAATTTTGCGTTTGATAAATTCACTCAGCAAGAAAAGAACGAACGACCAGATTGTATCCATTGAGAATAAATTTTTTCGAACCCTTTTTTTAATTCTTGAAATTTTAAAAAAACAAACTTTCACATCCATAAAAGTTGTTACTAAGGCGACCGGACACCTTAAGAATTTTTATTTTTAATATTTGAAAATGCGTATTATTTTCATGTTTTAAAAAAGATTTGCATAGCATTGTCACACTCTGAGTTTTTCCATTGTCTCCAGTGCAGTTATGGCTGATTGGAAAAATATATATCTTTTCTGTTCCACAAAAATATGTGTCTTATTCTTTCCACAGAATTGGTTTTTGAAATAAAATTTAAAGGTAACATTAAAGACTTTTTCATGTAACGTTAAACACCATTTATTTTGGATCTTAGAAATTCAAGACAACATGTTTTCCATTTTTCTAATTTAAGTCGTTGACTTGATCCCTCTTTATCGATATAATAAAAGATTTAGACCTACCTCGAAACTCACTTCCAAAAATGTAACGTTCAAGACCACACATTTAAACATATTGGTTCACATATAATGCAAGTCTTGAAGCCTAGTTTCATGTATACATATCTACAGAATTTGTTGGTTTCATGGAATATTTTCGATATATCTGAAGAAATGTGCGTTCGAGTGTAATGTTGAAGAGACAAAAAATTACCATGTAAGATAATGTTTAAATATAAAAGAAATAAAATAAAAAATACAAAATACAAAATACAAAATACAATACAAAAAGAAAAAAAATAAAGAGATAGAAAATAAAAAACAAAAAATAAAAATAAAAAAAAAAAAAAAAAAATAAAAAAAAATAAAACAAAAAATTAAAAATAAAAAATTAAAAAAAAAAATAAAAAATAAAAAATAAAAAATAAAAAATAAAAAATAAAAAATAAAAAATAAAAAATAAAAAATAAAAAATAAAAAATAAAAAATAAAAAATAAAAAATAAAAAATAAAAAATAAAAAATAAAAAATAAAAAATAAAAAATAAAAAATAAAAAATAAAAAATAAAAAATAAAAAATAAAAAATAAAAAATAAAAAATAAAAAATAAAAAATAAAAAATAAAAAATAAAAAATAAAAAATAAAAAATAAAAAATAAAAAATAAAAAATAAAAAATAAAAAATAAAAAATAAAAAATAAAAAATAAAAAATAAAAAATAAAAAATAAAAAATAAAAAATAAAAAATAAAAAATAAAAAATAAAAAATAAGAAATAAAAAAAAAAATAATAAATAAAAAAATTAAGAATAAAAAAGAAAAAAATAAATAAAATATAGAAATAAAAAATCAAAATCAAAATAAGATAAAATAAATTAAAAATTAAACAAACAATTTTTTGGATTTTTTTAATGGCTCCTTCAAAAAATTTTTGAAGGTGTCATGTCCCCTTAAAGCGATATTTTAAATTTTGCCGTTTCATGTGAAATCGAAAATATTATAGTGAAAACAAGCCATAAAAGCCTTATTCTGGTTTTTGACATTTGTAAATTTATTGACAAGCGTAAGAGTTCCTTATTCCGAAATAAAATTGAAAGCGTATTATATGACAATAATTGATTGTCGATATCAGAAATGGAATTAAAAAAAGAAAATAAATTACATGAAATATTTTCCAAAATATTTTCCGATACAAAATTTAAAGCTCATTATATGACAAAAATTGATTGTCGATATCAGAAATGGAATTAAAAAAATAAAAATAATTACATGAAAGATTTTTTATTTTTCAGCTTCAATAAATTATCATTTATCAGAATAAAAAAAAAAAAAAAAAAACAATTTGGCCATTTCAGCCCTTGAAAGGACCGAGCTTCTAATGATCAATTCTGTTGTGTGTGTTATTTAATGTTTGCACACAATTGACCGAGAACTGGACCTACATGTTTTATGCCAACTCCGAACGGCTAAAGTTCATGTTCTCAAGAAGCTTTACATGACATTATTTACTCACTGAGGTTTGCCATTGTCTGCAAAGAGGTGGTGACCGATCAGAAAAATTTTTTATTGAAAAAAACTTTTTGCCGCGGCTGGGGATCGAACCCGGGCTTCGAGCATGCTAAGCCACACACTTAACCTGCATGCCACGATCACCACCAGAATATCAATACCTTATCAGAATAAGGCTGTCAATAATTTAATTTCTGTTTATATTAACTGTAAAGAATAAAAGATATTTAAGAAAAAAAGGCTTTTAGAAGAAATAAAAAACAACGAATTGGCGATCTTTTAAGAAAAGTTTTTTTTTAGTTCTTTAAAAAAAGGATTTTTGCCTTTTGAAAGAAATATATTTTTTAAAATATCACATTTTCCTTAAGCAGCAATAAACTTATTTCTTTAATCAACTTTCTCAACATCGAATTCCTTGAGCTTTGAACAATATTTTTGCGATTCAAATTTCGTCCATTAGTTCTGCTTAAGACTAACGAATTCAAAATGATCGATACGATAAAATCGCTAATAAGTGTTGTCGTCCAAAAAACTAAAAATTAAATATGAAATGATACTTTTGATTTAATACAATAAAAATTGCAAAACCATTGAACAACGCCCAATGATTAGTCCTAAGATATTTTATGTACAACAAAAATGTTGAACATTTCAACAGAATTCTTGCGAAATTTTTATTCATTTAACAAATCACTGACAGTTGAGTTGATATGGAAAGAAGCAATTCAATTAATAATATTTTGTCTAGTTGTACAACAAACCAATTGATTGTCATGTGAATCAATTGAATAATTAATTCAAACAATTAAATAACAGTGTATCTGTAAGTTATTTTAATATAAAAAAAAAGAAAAAAAAATATATTAAAAATTTGCTTAAATTCTTTAAGAAAACTGCTGCCACAATTTTGTTTACAATTAGAAAACTTAAAAAATGTACACCTACAAATTGTTCAATACACAGCTTAACACGATGATTTTGCAACATTCTGTGTCAACGATTTAATTTTGTAAGTTATACAAAAAAATTGATAAGATTTGCGCATAGCTACAGTGAACTGCTTGATCCCTAAACACTGCATGTGTAAAATGTGAACAATGATTCATGCTGTGCAACGGCTATTAAGTTTCTTGCTACTAAAGTGCGCGTTTCAAATGTTGAAAAACGTGTCAAAGTTATTGCAAAAATTTGTAAATTTATACAGTATTCTATATTAAAATATGTGAAATACGAAGAAAATGCTAAATAGCATAAAAAAATATATTTTTGTGCGGATATTCAATATTTTGCGGGTTCAATAAAACTCAATACAATGTTTTACATGTTTACACGCAAGCTTAACTAAACTAAATTGTTAAAATTCATTGAATTACAAAGAATCAATTAACACCCATATGAGCGGCAAATTAAAGACGAGACGCCGCTATTTCGCGTGTTTTGCGCTGCACTAGACGGTCGCCAGAAAGCCCGCCAGAAAGAGAGTTCAATTAAATTCACGACTTTTGTCAAGGTTCATGTTTGCTGTTTTGTATTTTTTGTTTTTGTATTTTTGTTTTTGTATTTTTACGTTCTGCAGCCAGCATTTCATTCATGTTCATGTATGGCATAGAAATAAATATAAAAAGAAATACAATAAAATACCTACAAAAAAATAAATAAATATTACGTATACGCACTGTTGACCATGGCAGACCCGCATGTCGCATACATGTTGCCGGTCAATGGCCAGAGCAAAGGTAGGCTCGACCAAGAGACAAAATTAAGCCTTCCGCCTAACTAGCTTTTGACATGTTTGTTAGTGTGTGTGTGTATGTGTGTGTTCGTTCTTGTCTGCAGCTCTCTGTTGTGCTGCTCACATTAGGCACGCGAGTAATCGGTGACCTAATTATAACGGCACTGACTGTCGTCCAACTTGTCAAGACGTCAACTATGCTAGTTATGCGTCAAAGTTATGGCAAGAAGAAGCCATGCAAATTTATGCCAACACCGACCGACATTCATGTGTAGCAGCAACAGCAGCAGCAGCAGCAGCACCGTCAGCACCAGCACCAGTTACTGGCTTAAGTTTTCCGCAATATGATTGAGTTTGCTTGGGGTAATTTGAGAATTTCAAGGAATTGTTTTGAAAAATAATATACCGGGAAATATTAAAATGAATGATGCATGCGTGTGAGTTTGTTTGTTTGTGGGTGTGGGTGTGCGTGAAATCAGTGCATTATAGTAAAGCAGTTTGTATTAACATAGTTTTATTGCGGCATGTGGTGGCAGTGCGCAAATATTTTCTAATAATGTCTTAAAATACATACACTGTGCAACAAACAATTTTTGTAACAACCTTTTTTTTGTTTTTTTTTTTGCTAAAGAACTCTTTCAGTTTAAAATCAAAAATAAATAAAAAATCAATTAAGAATTTCTACTCCACTAAGAACTTCGAATTTTTTGATATAAAATCTATAACTTTTGAACGGTTTAATATTTTTTTAACTTAAGATTTTTCAAAATATTGTATCGGCATGTTGAAAATGTACGTCTGACTTTTATTTAAGGGGGAGGGGCTTTCTTTCCTCTTTTATCAAAATTTAAGAGTGAATCGTAATAGAAAATCATATGATATTTACATTTTGTCTTTGGATGATTCATTTCAAAACTATTAGAAATATTTTTGTAGAACATTTAACACTCTTACTCTTTATTTTATGGGCACATTATTTGAAAAAAAAAAAACAAACAATACCCATACAACAGGGGTAAAGAGGGTTAAAAAGTCCCACAAAAATCTTTGTCAAAATTACTTAGGTACACAAATAATACAACAAACGTTTGAACTTGGCTTAAAATATGACTTTTTTATACCCTAAACCTAAAAGGTCAGGGTATATTAATTTTGTGCAAACGTTTGTAACGCATAGGCGCATAGGCACATGGGTCCAAGCATCTGCAATATTGAATATTTTTGGATTCCGCCCACGGGCACGCCTGCCTCCCATACAACGCAAAAATTGAAAACTGCATAAATTAGTTCATAATTAACCTACAACAATAACATTGGGTACATGGGTGTCATCCACCCACGGACACGCCCACCTCCCATATAAAGCAAAAATTTAAAACTTAATTAAAAAGCTTATGTTTAACCTAGAGAGATAAAATTTGTTACGTATATATTCTATATCAAAAAAAAGATGTCTACAAAACATGGGTATCATCCGCCCACGGCCACGCCCACTTTCCATACAACAAAAAATTAAAAAATCAAAAAATTAGCTTACGTTTAACGTACAGAGATAAAATTTGGTACGTATATATTCTATATCAAAACAAAAATGTTTTCAAAAAATGGTTGTCATCCGCCCACGGCCACGCCCAAGGCCACGTCCAAGGCCACGTGGGCCTCCCATACAACAAACAATTAAAAAGTCAGTAAATAAGCTCATGTTTAACGTACAGAGATAAAATTTGGTACGTATGTATTTTGTATCAAAACAAAGACGTCTTCGAAAAATGGATTTCATATGCCCACGGCCACGCCCACCTCCCATATAACCCAAAATTTTAAGACTCAATAAATAAGCTCATGCTTAACCTACTGAGATAAAATTTGGTACGCTTGTATTTTATAACAAAACAAAGATGGTTTTGAAAAATGGATGTTATCTAACTACGGACACGCCCACCTCCCAAGCAATCCAAAAATTGAAAACTCAATAAATAAGCTTATGTTTAACCTACAGAGATAAAATTTGGTAGGTATGTATTTTATACCAAACCTAAGATGCATTAAAAAATTGGACGTAATCCGCCCATGAACACACCCACCTCCCATACTACCCACAATAGCGACAATACTATAAAGGCATTAACAAGTGATCTACAGGAATAAAACGTAAATTTTTCATCAAAATTGAAATGCTTATAAAATATGGGCTTTATTTGCTCACGTATACGCCCATTTTCAATACTATTATTGAATATTGAAAAAGTAGGTTTAGGGTATTTCATAGTCGCGCTAGACCGACTTTAGACTTCCGACTTCCGACCGACTTTTTTTTTAATTTTGATTGAAAAAACAATAGATACTCGCTGTTGAACACTATTCGGGTTATGTGATATTGGCATATATGGTATATCACATTATTCGAACATGGTATATCAATTTACCCGATAATTTTATTTAGGGCAGTTACATGACCTTTTTTCATTGTGTTCAAAAAGCTCCAAATTGTGTAACGCTATAAAGCTCCAAAATTTCAATCCAAAGGTATGCAAGTTATTAGTAATTATAAATTTAAATATACATATATCATATTACCCGAAGTTACTCTAAGAAACAATAAGTTTTTTTACATGTCAAATTGTAACATCTTTTTGTGTCAAATTGTGCGTTGAACTCAAATATTTCCATGGATATTTGACACAATTAACTTTTGCCCTTAAAATCCAAATCGAACAATGTTAAAGAATTGTTTTTACTGATTTTGAACGATCAAGCGTATCTTTGACAAAATCCACTATAACTCCTATACAAAATAAGAACACACCATTGTGAACCGTTTTTTCATTAGTACGTCACTGAGTACGGAAAAATAATTACAGTAGCTCTTAAATTGGAAAAATTTTTTCGTTTTTAAGCATTATTTTTGAAAGTAACAAATATACATTTGGTGGCTAATGGGTTAATAACGCTTTGGGTTAATAATGTATAAAATATTATGATTGATTAAAATTAACTGAGTTAAAGTAGTGAAAAGATCAATATTTTAAAAGTTCTTTCAATTTGATGTGTTATAGTAAAATTAATTTTTTTTTTTAAAATTCAAATTCAGAAGAAATCTTAAAAAATGTTATGGTTATGGCAAATGGTTAAGTTAATTAAGAATATTAAAAATTTTTATTAAAAATTCATTATGTTTTATCCATAAAAAATGTTACTCGATTTGAATTGGCATGTTTTATTAGGGTAAAGTACTGAAACTAAACTAAAGAGGGTTTTTGAAATTTCGTTTGAAAAATAAGTTTTTGAAAAACCAGAAATCGAATCTGATTTTATTTTATTTTCCTTTCAAAGAGATTCTACTTTCATATTTAGAAATTTTTTATAAATATTTGTCTTGGTCTTTAATTATTTGTCACTGATATTCGATTAAAAGAAAGTACCTTCTGGGAAGGTATTGATTTTAACATGTTAAAATTGTTTGACTTAAAAATAGCTACGTTGTTGTAGTTACTTATAGTAAAAGTATTTTAGTTTGTCGCTGAATTGGCGCCAAAATTTTGTCTTTGTCAAAAAATATTTAAGGCTAATTGCCAAATAAATATATAAATAAGCGAACAAACAAAGTAGTGAAACAATCATAGAACCAAGAAAATTTAAAAAAGTTATACCTTTTAAAGAATTTAATGATGTTATTTTTAATGTAAATACATAATATAATTTTATGATATTGAATTGCACATTTCTCGTTTTTCTCCAAGAACTAAATTGATTGGATTCATACATAAATAGCTGCTACGCTCTGCCACGTGCTCAATTCATTTAATCATATTGAAGAAGCAGAAATGGTATCAAATGTCAATTACTTAATATCAGCGAGCACTAATATGCGATAATTGCAAACAAGTGACCATAACTTGTGATGACGATGACAGCAACGACGACGACGATGAGGAAGACACGGCTTCCCTTGCTATTTCCCGACTATTTATAGTCGGCATAGCAAATAGTTTGGTATTATGTCACTTACAAACAAACCTGCTTCAATGCCATCAAGAGAAATTGTTCAATCTATGAATAGTGTTCGCAATTTATGACTCAAAATTATTTTAAAAATAAATAAAAAGAAACCGCCGCGTGTACCTAGAATGTGCACCGAGTGAACAATAAGTGCCAAAAATATGGGAGCCTGATTTAAGGCTAAATTTTTAAAAAAAAATACGCATAAATTAAATATCTCAAAATTAACTCAACTGGATCAACTAGTTTAAAGCTTTTTTTTTGTTTTTTTTTAAGAGTTAGAGTAGAACTTCAAGTTTGAGTTAGACTTCTTGTTAAAGTTAGAATTAGAGTTAGAGTTAGAGTTAGAGTTAGAGTTAGAGTTAGAGTTAGAGTTAGAGTTAGAGTTAGAGTTAGAGTTAGAGTTAGAGTTAGAGTTAGAGTTAGAGTTAGAGTTAGAGTTAGAGTTAGAGTTAGAGTTAGAGTTAGAGTTAGAGTTAGAGTTAGAGTTAAAGTTAGAGTTAGAGTTAGAGTTAGAGTTTGAGTTTGAGTTTGAGTTAGAGTTAGAGTTAGAGTTAGAGTTAGAGTTAGAGTTAGAGTTAGAGTTAGAGTTAGAGTTAGAGTTAGAGTTAGAGTTAGAGTTAGAGTTAGAGTTAGAGTTAGAGTTAGAGTTAGAGTTAGAGTTAGAGTTAGAGTTAGAGTTAGAGTTAGAGTTAGAGTTAGAGTTAGAGTTAGAGTTAGAGTTAGAGTTAAAGTTAGAGTTAGAGTTAGAGTTAGAGTTAGAGTTAGAGTTAGAGTTAGAGTTAGAGTTAGAGTTAGAGTTAGAGTTAGAGTTAGAGTTAGAGTTAGAGTTAGAGTTAGAGTTAGAGTTAGAGTTAGAGTTAGAGTTAGAGTTAGAGTTAGAGTTAGAGTTAGAGTTAGAGTTAGAGTTAGAGTTAGAGTTAGAGTTAGAGTTAGAGTTAGAGTAAGAGTTAGAGTTAGAGTTAGAGTTAGAGTTAGAGTTAGAGTTAGAGTTAGAGTTAGAGTTAGAGTTAGAGTTAGAGTTAGAGTTAGAGTTAGAGTTAGAGTTAGAGTTAGAGTTAGAGTTAGAGTTAGAGTAAGAGTTAGAGTTAGAGTTAGAGTTAGAGTTAGAGTTAGAGTTAGAGTTAGAGTTAGAGTTAGAGTTAGAGTTAGAGTTAGAGTTAGAGTTAGAGTTAGAGTTAGAGTTAGAGTTAGAGTTAGAGTTAGAGTTAGAGTTAGAGTTAGAGTTAGAGTTAGAGTTAGAGTTAGAGTTAGAGTTAGAGTTAGAGTTAGAGTTAGAGTTAGAGTTAGAGTTAGAGTTAGAGTTAGAGTTAGAGTTAGAGTTAGAGTTAGAGTTAGAGTTAGAGTAAGAGTTAGAGTTAGAGTTAGAGTTAGAGTTAGAGTTAGAGTTAGAATTAGAGTTAGAGTTAGAGTTAGAGTTAGAGTTAGAGTTAGAGTTAGAGTTAGAGTTAGAGTTAGAGTTAGAGTTAGAGTTAGAGTTAGAGTTAGAGTTAGAGTTAGAGTTAGAGTTAGAGTTAGAGTTAGAGTTAGAGTTAGAGTTAGAGTTAGAGTTAGAGTTAGAGTTAGAGTTAGAGTTAGAGTTAGAGTTAGAGTTAGAGTTAGAGTTAGAGTTAGAGTTAGAGTTAGAGTTAGAGTTAGAGTTAGAGTTAGAGTTAGAGTTAGAGTTAGAGTTAGAGTTAGAGTTAGAGTTAGAGTTAGAGTTAGAGTTAGAGTTAGAGTTAGAGTTAGAGTTAGAGTTAGAGTTAGAGTTAGAGTTAGAGTTAGAGTTAGAGTTAGAGTTAGAGTTAGAGTTAGAGTTAGAGTTAGAGTTAGAGTTAGAGTTAGAGTTAGAGTTAGAGTTAGAGTTAGAGTTAGAGTTAGAGTTAGAGTTAGAGTTAGAGTTAGAGTTAGAGTTAGAGTTAGAGTTAGAGTTAGAGTTAGAGTTAGAGTTAGAGTTAGAGTTAGAGTTAGAGTTAGAGTTAGAGTTAGAGTTAGAGTTAGAGTTAGAGTTAGAGTTAGAGTTAGAGTTAGAGTTAGAGTTAGAGTTAGAGTTAGAGTTAGAGTTAGAGTTAGAGTTAGAGTTAGAGTTAGAGTTAGAGTTAGAGTTAGAGTTAGACTTAGAGTTAGAGTTAGAGTGAGAGTTAGAGTTAGAGTTAGAGTTAGAGTTAGAGTTAGAGTTAGAGTTAGAGTTAGAGTTAGAGTTAGAGTTAGAGTTAGAGTTAGAGTTAGAGTTAGAGTTAGAGTTAGAGTTAGAGTTAGAGTTAGAGTTAGAGTTAGAGTTAGAGTTAGAGTTAGTGTTAGAGTTAGAGTTAGAGTTAGAGTTAGAGTTAGAGTTAGAGTTAGAGTTAGAGTTAGAGTTAGAGTTAGAGTTAGAGTTAGAGTTAGAGTTAGAGTTAGAGTTAGAGTTAGAGTTAGAGTTAGAGTTAGAGTTAGAGTTAGAGTTAGAGTTAGAGTTAGAGTTAGAGTTAGAGTTAGAGTTAGAGTTAGAGTTAGAGTTAGAGTTAGAGTTAGAGTTAGAGTTAGAGTTAGAGTTAGAGTTAGAGTTAGAGTTAGAGTTAGAGTTAGAGTTAGAGTTAGAGTTAGAGTTAGAGTTAGAGTTAGAGTTAGAGTTAGAGTTAGAGTTAGAGTTAGAGTTAGAGTTAGAGTTAGAGTTAGAGTTAGAGTTAGAGTTAGAGTTAGAGTTAGAGTTAGAGTTACCATGAAACCAGCAGGCACAACATAAGCAGATAATGATAGATTTTCTCACATGTACATTTTGTTCCTTAGATTTCACTATTTTGTAAAATAGTGACAAAATCCTAAACCTGATATTCGTTAAGCTCACGATATATTTGAGATTTAAGCATTTATATTATCTTTGAACGATGAGTATTAAAGGCTATAGGTAAACCCCAAAGTGTTACACAAAAACGTTGCATGTGCTTAAAAAAATTTGTAAAAAACCCATAAAAACCGCGCTGTAAGACGTTATTCTACGTCAAAACTCTCAAAAGGAGTACGCTTGGTCACGCTAGTCATTAGTCATAAGACTTATGGCACGATGTGCGATGTTCCACTCTTGTGCGATGATTCGTGGGATCAATCCCTGATAATGGCAGTTGCAAAAATTTTGAAAGATATTCAATTTTTCACATAATTATTTGCTCATATAAAATTTTGATAACCGAAAATAAAGTATGCCAGTAAGGTTGAGGATTGAACCTGGGATACTCAAATCAACAAATCAAATTCAGAAGCCTCGACCCACGCGATAAAAACTTTTGGCAAACGTTTATTATTTACTTGAATCTTAAGCTTTTAGTGATTCGCCGAACGGGTATTCTCAAGCGATTCGGTAAGAGGAGTCGCAAATGAATCGCCTAGAGGTGTCTTAATCGATTCGAAGGGAAAATTTGCCAATGAATTTCCGAGAGGTGCCTTTAGTAATTCGCCAGGAACGAAGTTGCCGAAATGAGCGAAGGTAGATTTTTAATATTTTCTGAATTGCGAATTCATTCCTTAGGCATTCGATATGCGATTCATCAGCGAACGATCGCTGGAATGAGCGAAACATTTTCAAAATATTTTGTGAATTGTGCATTCATCGCTTGGGCGATTAAAAAACGATCCATATTCAAAAAACCGTTAAGCGAATGGCTAGTATATACAATAATCAACGTCTCTTACTATTCTTGCCGATTCAGACAGACAGGCAGACAAGCGCAGACAGCAACCTGCTCAAAAAATTAGCCGCGCAGAGTGAGTGCTAGAAGCATATCAGACCAGATTAGTGCGAGATTAACTTGATTGCTTATGTTTTTGCTATTTTTCTCTATTTTTCATGCTTATAAACGCCTGGCCTGATCTAATCTGCCTGCTGCTATTCTGCACACTTTGAGCAGGTTTGTATGAAATTGTATGCAGCCAGTTTTGTCGCACTGGCCTGCCTGTCTGATTGTTTGAATCGGTGTTAACTATGCACACGGCCTTAGATTCAAGGGCTTGTATACAATAGTATATAAAAGCATTTTCCAATTTTCCCAGCTTGATGCTTATCTTTATAAGCTTGTTAAAAGCTTATTGCAAGCTTGTTTGTCTAATTGTGTATCATTTGCTTTTTTGCTTTTGTATTACTAAAAAAAAAAATATTATATGATTTTATTTCTACATATTTATGTTTTCTAGAATGGAAAAACAATACGAATAAACCAAAATAACATCATTTGTGGATAATGTACAGTTTGTTTTGATTTTAATTCAAGTAAAGTTAAACTTTGGAAGGACCTGTAAGAATTTTATGACTATGTTTTAAACAAATAAAAATAACTTAAATCAGCTAGATTTCAAATGAAATACAATGTGTAAATTTGTTAATATTAAAATACGTAGAATTGTAACTCGATTTTAAAAAAAAAAAACCTGGCAGTCCTAATTGGAACCCAGCCAGAAAATGTTTGGCTAGTCAAATGCATCGCGGATGCTATTTAATTGTTCTTCGCAAAGAATGATGCAATTTTCATTGACAATGATTTTGAAAATCATCTACCAGAATTTTTGTTTTGCAGCGAGCACCATGTCTTTGTGCAGGGTCATTCACTCGTGTGCCATATTTAGCATAAAATGTGAACAGTACATTTATTTCTCTGATATGATAAAAGTTCAAGATCAGCTTTGTTTTGAAAAAAAATTCAAAATTCTAGCAAATTATTAGCGATAAGACAGCGATAGACAGCGCATAGATGATAAAGTTTGTTTGAGAAAAATAATTTGTTTTGAACAAATTGTCCAGTGTTTGACAAACATATGTATATATTAGTATATATAAAATATTATGGCGCTTAGCTTAAGGCTTGTCTGCCTGTAAAATACGCCTGCCTTGATGAGCGAGTAAAATTAATCCAACAAGTATAGCGAGCAATTAAGAGATAAGCTAGAAACTTGAGCTAGAATTAAAAAGCATTGACATTTCAATAAAATCAGCGTAGTGTTTAATAAAATTTTTAGTTGAAAAAAATAGTTCATCAATTAAATAGTCATAAAAGTATGACCCACAGTAAAAGTTATCAGTTGCGTATGAATGAAGGCTAAATTAAATAAAGAGCTCTTCACTAGAGAGTTATGCAAAAAATTTCGGCGCATTAATTATTTTACGCAGATTAAAAAAAACTTAAATTCTGATGGTGTTTTGAAAAAATAGTCATGAGTTTTTGTTATGCTTATCAATTTCAAATTAAAAACAAGTAAAGAAAGTCTAAGGTCGGTCTAGGCCGACTATGAAATACCCTAAACCCACTTTTCAAAAACAAAAAAATTTTTATTGTAAAAGGTCGTGTCCGTGGGTGCATGAAACCTATATTTTAAATGCATTTAAATTTTGATGAAAAATTTACACATACCAAGTTTTATTCCTGCAGCTCACAGTTAATGCCTTTATTGTGCTTTCGCAATGGGAGGTGGGCGAGTTTATGGACGGATTACTCCCAATTTTTGAACACACCTTAGTTTTGGTATAAAATACATACATACCAAATTTAATTTCCCTATGACAAACATAACCCTATTTATTGAGTTTTCAACATTTTGGGTTCTATGGGAGGTAGGCGTGTCCGTAGGCGGATGACGTCCATTTTTCAAAACCATTTTTGTCTTGTCATAAAAAACATATGTGCCAAATTTTAGCTCTTTAGGTTAAACACAGGCTTTTATATTGCGTTTTAAATTTTTGGGTTGTATGGGAGGTGGGCGTGTCCGTGAGCGGATGACGTCCATTTTTCGAAAACATTTTTGTGTTGACATAAAGTACATACACACCAAATTTAATTGTTGTAGGTTAATTATGAGCTAAGTTATGCAGTTTTCAATTTTTGCGTTGTATGGGAGGTAGGCGTGTCCGTGGGGACAATCTGCAATAGTGCAGATCCTTGGGTCTATGTGACCATGTGTACCAAGTTTCATCCAATTATCTCTACTCCTTCTTCTTATCCTGTGTATACGGACAACACACAGACGGACAGACGGACGGACGGACGGACGGACATGAATAGCTCGACTCACGAGGTGACGCTGATCAAGAATATATATACTTTTCTATACCGGACTCGCTTCATTCTATGCGTTACAAACGTTTGCACAAAGTTAATATACCCTGACCTTTCAGGTTTAGGGTATAACAAACAAAAATTTAAAATAAATAGCCTGATGAAAATCAATACCATTTCAAGTTGTAATTTAGAGAAAGTCAATTGAAATTCAAAAACTCCTTTTGAAATTTGGCAAGGATCAATTGAAAACCAGAAATTTCAAGTGAAAATTAGAAAATCTCAATTGAAATTCAGAATTTGCATTAAAAATTGAGAAAAGGTCAATTGAAATTTGGAAAATATTAATTGAAATTTAGAATTTTCATTAAAAACTCAGAAAAGATCAATTGAAATTCGGAAAAAATCAATTGGAATTTAGAATTTTCATTAAAAACTCAGAAAAGATCAATTGAAATTCGGAAAATATCAATTGAAATTCAGAAAAGATTTAATGAAATTCAGAAATTCAATTAAAAGCTAAGAAATTATCAATTGAAATTCAGAATTTCAAGTGAAATTCAGAACAGATAAATTGAAATTTAGAAATTTTATTTCAAATTCAGAAAATATCAAATGAAATTAAGAAACCCGACTTGAAATACAAATATAGCCAATTGAAATACAGAAATTCTATTAAAAAATTCAGAAATTATCAATTGAAATTCGAAAATTCAAGTGAAATTCATAAACGATCAATTGAAATTCAACATCAATTTAAAGTAATAAAATATGAAATTAAACTCAGAAATTTCACTAAAAATTCATATAAGGCAATTTGAAATACTGAAATTCTATTTGAAATTAAGAAACTATCAATGGAAATTTACAAATTTCATTTGAAATTCAAATAACATCATTTGAAATTATAAAATTTCTTTTGAAAATCAGAAAAGATCAAATCAAATTCATAAAAGCTAAATGAAATTCAAAAATTAGATTGAAATTTAGAAATGGTCAGTTGAAATGCAGAAATTTTGCTTGAAATTCAGAAATTATTAATAAAAGTTTATAAATTCTATTTGAAAATCAGAAAGCGTAATTTGAAATTAACAAATTTCGTTTAAAAATCAGAAAAGATCAACTGAAATTCATAAAAGATCAAATGAAATTCAGAAATTTCACTTGAAACTCATATAAGTCCAATTAAAATACAGAAATTCTATTTGAAATTCAGAAAAGAACAATTGAAATTTCCAAAATACTCTAGAAATTCATGACAGATCAATCGAAATTCAGAAAATATTAAAAGAAATTTACAAATATCAATTGAAATTCATAAAAGATCAAATAAAATTCAGAAAATCCACTTGAAATTCAGATAAGTCCAATTGAAATACAGAAATTCTATAAATAATTCAGAAATTATCAATTGAAATTCAGAAATTAAAGTGAAATTCAGAAAAGTTGAATTGAAATTAAAAAATGTTATTTAATATTCAGAAAGATTCAATTGAAATTCAGAAAATATCAATTGAAATTCACAAAACATCAATTGAAATTCATTTAAGATCAAATGAAATTCAGAAAATCCACTTGAAATTCATATAAAGTTAATTGAAATACAGAAATTCTATTTAAAATTCAGAAATGTTATTTAAAATTCAGAAAAGATCAATGGGAAATTAGAAAATTTTAAAAATTTCAAGAGAAATTCAGAAAAGATCAATTGAAATTCAGAAATTTTATTTAAAATTCAGAAAAAATCAATTGGAAATCAGAAAATATCAATTGAAATTCAGAAATTTCACTTGAAATTCTTATCAGGCCAATTGAAATACAGAAATTCTATTTGAATTTCAGAAAAGATCAATTGAAATTTAGAAAATATTAATAGAAATTCGCAAATATCAAATGAAATTCACAAAAGATCAAATTAAATGCAGAAAATCCACTAAATGCAGAAATTCAAATAAGTCCAATTGAAATACAAAAATTATATTATTAATTCAGAAATTATCAATTGAAATTTAGAAATTTCAAGTGAAATTCAGAAAAGTTGAATCGAAATTAAAAAATTTTATTTAATATTCAGAAAGATTCAATTGAAATTCAGAAAATATCAGTTGAAATTCCCAATTGAATTTGAAATTCAGAACAGATCAAATGAAATTCAGAAATTCCAACTGAAATTGATATAAAATTTATAAATTCTTTTTGAAATTTAGAAAAGATCAATTAAAATTCTGAAATTCTATTAAAAATTCGGTATACTTCAATATGATATATTCAGATAATATCAAGTGAAATTTAGAAAACATCAATTGAAATCCATTGATTTGAATTTCAGTTGATCTTTCGTGAATTTCAATTGATCTGCTCAGAATTTCAGTTGAATATGCTGAACGTCAATTGATCGTTTTTGTATTTAAATTGATATTTCTGCCTTTCAAAGTGTATTTCTGAAACTATATTAATTTTATCTGAATTTCAAATGATTTTTTCTGAATAACAAATGAAAATTCTGAATTATAATTGTTACTTACTGAACTGCAATTGGAAATGGTTTAGTTCAGAAACTAATGTTTTAAAACTGTTTGATAAACTTATAGCTTGAACACATTGCACACAACAAGCGACGAATGACATTTCTACACTCAGTCGCTGTAGAGAAATGTAAAGCGACTTGATTATAATAAACATGACAGCAGCTTACTTCAGCAGCAAGTGTTTTCGGAATTTAATAATAATTAATTGATAAAATAAATTGGACGAAACAAAAAGTAATATTAAATGTAAGCAATGGAAAAATTTGCTTTTCTAATTTGTAATCAAATTAGAGTTTAATTGAAGCCGACAACAACGTCATTCGATGTCGTGCAACAATGTCGTCGCAAAGTGCCAAAATTTCGTCCCATAAAAAATACATGTATATTTCAAGTGACATTTGGCGCTCGTCGTGTGCAATGTGTTCAAACTTCAAGCAATATCTTCTAGCTATTATATTTCAAAAAAGAGAAATACAGTTTTATTACTCCAAACCACAAACAAATTTTTCTCTTTGATGCTCGTTATGTTGAACTGTGGTTTTGTGTCTCATATTCAAAAATTCTAACATTAAAACCGATAATAAAAGCAAAATCATTCAATCGGGTGTTATAAAACTCTATAGCTATTAAATATGGCTTCCCATATAAAGTGACGTTGTCAAAGCTTAAATCTAGCATCTAAATCAAACTAATAGCTGAAAACTAACTAGCTTTAGTTTTGGTAACTTTCATCCTTAAGATGCTCTAGTTTTACCCGACTTTAGTCTTAAAAGCTGCTTAGTTGTTTAGATGCTGTATTGCGGTTAAGTTGGTTGTGGTTTTCATCAACATGCTTTTTAATATTGAAATATTTTTATAAGTAATTCTATCGTCTGCATTATGAATACTCACACACAAACACACTTGGTTAATGCCGTCATACACTTGTTATTGTTATATAATAATTTTAATCTTTCTTTTTTGTTGCTTTTGCACTTTTATGCATAGAAACTTAATATTGTTTCGCATCATTATGAAGTGTACCGAGAAAAATGTTATCAGCTATTAAAAAAAAAAATAATTAAATCAAAACTAAAATATGGGCATTAAATCAAATGGGCAGGACCCATTTAAAGAAAAATTTCTATAGACTGTTTGCGCATCCATCATTGGATCCGCTTGCAGCTGTTGGACTATGCTTTGTGACCTAAATATTGACATTCTACATACGTTCATGCTTATAATAACGACTTTGATGCTTTTGTTTTTCTACTATTTATTGAGCAGGCTTAGTGGCGGTTACACTTTGCTGCACTAAGCTGCCAAAGACGCTGGACAAACAAATAGGTTTTCTTGTTCTTTCTTTAGTAATTCCTAAATTAAAGCTTAGTTAAGCGCCGCTTAAGCAGGGCGGCGGCACATTAGTATAAAGACTAGTCGTCCATACGTGGAAACGGTATTATTGTCTACTCTTATGATTGCACAGTGCAACACAAAATTAGTTACGTAGATTTGTTGATGTGTTCAAATTCTAGAGGTCTACGAAATCAAAATATCTACCAAATTAAATATCTCAACACAAAATTAGTTACGTAGATTTGTTTATGTGTTCAAATTCTAGAGGTCTACCAAATCAAAATAACTTAACACACTTATATCTTGATCTGGTTGACTGAGAAATTTCCAAGAAAATTTAAATTGGTTGAGAACTAAAACCAACTTTTGATGAAATCGTAACAATTTTTGATAAGTTGATTTAATAAGGTTGATTTAATGTTATTGATATCGCTATGTTTTTACGAGATGATAAATGTCCTTCTTCAAGAATCTAAGGAATTTTTTTTTAGATATATTCTATGATTGATGTGATGAGAAAAAAGCTAGCGAAGAAGGACTTAAGATACCATTCCTAAACTCAAAAGAGTCTTCAGCCAGCGATGAAGAGTGTTACGTACAAAATTTTTTATAGAATTTTCCAATATCTGAGCAATATCTTTCTGACTTAAAGGATCTTGGTCTTTGGCCAGTAACTATTAACGATGACACACGAATCCTACACGCAGAAAAATGACACTTTCGATTTTGATTGTAGCAAACATATTTCTTTTTACTGTAAATATATCTTACAATTCTGACCATACTTTGTTTGTTTTTCATGTTGGTATCTTTGTGACAATCATTTCAATGTTTGCTTCTTATTCCAGGAAACATATTTTAATAGATGTGATAAAAAAATAGTTTTGTTGAAAACATGTTTTCATCAAAAACAGTAATTTTTTTGCCATGATCATATCGTATTTGTCGGAAACATACAACATGATTGTATACATCATTATATGTTCATACAACATTCGTGTTTGGTTTGCTTGTTTTGTTTGAATTTTGTTCGCTCACACTCCATCAGGCGATTGGCATAATGGTTAGTGTGTTGGACTACGATGAGCGACGGTCCGCGTTCAAATCACGGTTATGTCAAATTGGTCAATTGTAATGATATGCAGTTTTTCCTTAAATTATTTTCTTGTATATATTTATATTTTTACTTTTTTTTTTTGTTTTTTGTTTTTTATAACAATAATCATAATATATAAAAGACAAGCGTTCTGCTCCGTACTCTGTATCGTTCAAACTGTTCATGGCTGTTGTAACTGCTATGCTTTTAATACCTGTTCAGCCTGTACCAGAACCTGTTTCGCTCGTACAACCAAATATCGCTTCAACTGTGTACTGTCAGCCTAAAAGTATGCACACAAATTTTATTTGATATTTGTCAGTAAGGACACGACTGGAACAAAACAACATTTGAGGTGAATGTAAAAACTATTGTCACATCGTCTGCAACTAAATTATTTTGAATACGACCCGAATGGCTTCTATACTAGTAATCTTATAATCTTTTATCAAAATAATTGATTTGTGTAAGACACGAAGATTTGAAAAAAATTTCATTTCGAAAAAAAATTATTAAAAATTATTCGAAAACGATTTGCTAATGTTGAAATTCTCGCTTCGGTAGCCATTCGATTATGAAAAAAATCTCGTTACGAGAATGAAATGTGCATTTCTTCCAGCCTCCCTTTCATTATACCCCTTTTACATCCGTCAAGAATTGAAATCAATTTTTTGAGCTTGTACACTCAGAAAAATGTCAACTGTAATATTAACAGTCGGCCACTGTTATTTCAAAACACTGTTCGATTGAATGATTTGCGTTTAAGTAAACAATTTTCTTTGTTGAATGAACGTTTCAAAGTATTTTTGTGCGGTTAAAATCATCTGTTGAAATATTTTTGTGCTTAAATTGAATTGTCAATTTTTTCTAAGCAATAGTTTTTAAATGTGTTTTGCTATATTTAAATTATCGTTGCCAATAGCTCAGTGGATGTGCACTAGACTGTCATGCAGGGGACGTGGGTTTGAACCCTAGCTGTGTAAGTATCAAAAATTGTAATTTTATAATTGAAATAATAATAATTTTGTTTCATTAATAGTTTGGTCAAAAAAAACCTTCAAAATAAGTTGCTTACAATCTTGCAAAAAGAAAAAAAAATCAAAATTAATTTTTTATTTAAAAAAAAATATTTTAAATATAAAAAAAAAATTTTGTTGGCCTTGCCGGTATTTGAACCGTTAACACTCGAGTACTAGACGCACACGTCAGCACATTCGGCCATACATGAATTTTCAAAACAGTGATAAAATTTCTATAAATAAGTTTTTATACGGGTTTCGTGTTCTATAGACCAACAGTCAACCGACTATTGATTTGAAAGTTTCATTTGTTGGATGGTATTTAACAGTAAAATCTGTTATTTTAACCCATGATTTGTTTGATATAACAGCATTTTTTCCCTGAGTGTAGGCCAATTCGCGGCAAATCGGAAGCGACGAAAGAGGAAAAAGTTGACGGTACACAGTCAAGTACTGGGAATTTTTTCGAAATTGCTTTGAATTCTTGACTTATGTAAAAGGGTTCTTAGCAAAACATTTTCGAACTTCGTTTTCGGCATAAATATCTGAGATCTCGGATTCACCATCGAGGCAAATTTGTTTAGTTTCTTGTGTAGTTGAGAAACAATAAAAGATTTATTATATTTGATTGATTATATTCTAAAGATTTTCGTTAAGGCTACTATACGTATGTTTGAAAACAATGTCTACAAAAACTTATGCTAATATCAAAGATGTTTATTGCATATTGTATATGAGAGAGGCGACAAATTTGGAATCCGCTACGGGCGACTTAACCTCTCGGTACACCGCTGGTGGCCAATGGACCAGTCGCTGAAGTCCACCTTTTACCTTTGAAAAATTTTTGTTTGAACATTTTTATTTTTTGCTTATATAAAGTAACAAAGTATAAGAAACATAACATTAAAATATTAAGAAAATCTAATGAGTCGTTATTTTTCGGCGAATTTTTTGTTTAGGCAAGTCAGGCTCAAAATCACAAAATTTGCGATTAGCTCGAAACCATTTTTCGCTATTGGTTGCAATGAAAAGTTATCGAAGCTATTGAAAAAATTGTCCGGTTTAAATAATTTTTGCACCACATACTAACATAGTAGTCAATCTCGTCGCTACTAGAATTATGAGAGTGAACCATGTGAATTTCGTCCAATAAGCTTGTCATCCTAAATATCAAAGGTATTTGAGCCCTAAATGTCAAAGGTATGTGAGTGCCTAACGTACCTTATGTCAGATCTTCAGTCTGCGTTTCCACCTAGGCACAGGTGTTCTACTACGGTAGTTAAAATTATGGATTATATCAGAAAGATCTATGATTTGGGTCATTTGACCTTACTGTGCTTATAAGACTTCTCTTAGGCATTCGACACAGTTAATCATTTTAATATTTTGTAAAAGACTTAAGTTTTACTTTGGTTTCTTGAACTGTGTGGAAAAGTCTAAATGAGTTATGGTCGGAAATAGTTACTCTTTGTTCAGTAGTTTCACAAGTGAACCTCAAGCTCTGTTCTCAACCCAATGTTGCTCACTATGCTTATATTTGGCAAGTCCAAAAATATCTTCTTGCATGCCTATGCTGGTGTCCTTCAATTATATCTATTACGAACTATCGGCCTCGTTGATGATTTACTTATGAAAATTATTGATGATTTTTAAATAGTTACAGTACAAATATGCTGAAGTTACATTCCCTAAAATCTTACGTTCTACCTATTACAAAAACAGCCTTTCAGAATATGCTACTAAACGACCTAGGCCCGAAAACCTTCAACAAAGTTAGATAAGTTATCTATATAGAAGACTACATTGTTAATATAACCCTATTTTGTGAGGCTGTTGGTTAAGTAATGGCCTTCGTTGCCATTGAAACTAGAAGAAAACTTATTTTATAATTGCTGCTACCAATAATAACACATTCTGAAGTCGTCAATAGGCAATTTGACGCAAGGTCTTCTCACAAGTTGTTTGTTGTATTTAATAATGCTATTCGCTATTTTCATGGTTAAAATAGATTCGACCATATCTCATTATTAAGCAAACAAATCCTGAGTACTGGCTTACTTAGTTATCTAGAAACAAGACATTGCTTTTTTTGCATGGTCATTTACTGGCGTACCTACTCCACGCTATCTAATTGAAAAACCTTGTTTCTATAGGTCAAGTGGATATCAGAACATTTTATTTGCAATTAACAATTATCTTATAATTATTTTGACCTAAGTAGTTCAAGTACAAACTACAATAATTTTAAACCAAGTAGACTTTTTTCGTAAACGAGATCTCCAGGTTCGTTTGTGAGGTCTATATCATCCATTATTATGAGCCTGTTGACTTCTATGCAAAAATGCTATAGAACCTGACATTTTAAATGATAATTTTTGCATCGCCATAGCTAAGCAATGAACTTTTTAGAAAAATGATAAGAGCATTAAACGAAATAGTTTTAAATTTAACAGAATGACTCATAAAATAATATGAAATATTTTCAATATTAGTTCATCTGGCATTAATCATATTATTAGGCAAAAAATATAATTATTCAGTTTTATACATAGGAAATGATATTTGTTTATTTGCCTTCAATAAATAGAGATACCACAGAATCTCTAATTTAATAATTTCTGATATGTTTTTACAATAACGTTTTATTTATTAATAATTTAATTCGTCAATTCCTCAGATTAAAGAATTTGAATGAAAAGTATAATGTCGTTATCGTATCTACAAAAGAGAACTTTGACCCTGAGTGAACGTATGGTTTGTGAATTTTGGGTTTTAATATGATGTTGACAATAAAATGAAATGAAAAATAATGAAACAAAAACAAAACAATACAAACAAGAGCAGTAAGGATTAAGAACTAAGATGTTAGAACTAAGAACTGAAAACTAACAACTAAGATTATAACAATTAGAACAAAGAGCTAATAACAACGAACTAATAAGCAACAACTAAGAAATAAGAATCAAGAATTAAGAACTTAGAACAAGGATCAAAAAACTAAAAAAAATAAAAACTAAGAGTTAGGAACCAAGAACTAAGAACTAAAAACTAAGAACTAAGAACTAAGAACTAAGAACTAAGAACTAAGAACTAAGAACTATGAACTAAGAACTAAGAACTAAGAACTAAGAACTAAGAACTAAGAACTAAGAACTAAGAATTAAGAACTAAGAACTAAAAACTAAGAACTAAGAACTAAGAACTAAGAACTAAAAACTAAGAACTAAGCACTAAGAACTAAGAACTAAGAACTAAGAACTAAGAACTAAGAACTAAGAACTAAGAACTAAGAACTAATAACTAAGAACTTAGAACTAAGAACTAAGAACTAAGAACTAAGAACTAGGAACTTAAAACTAAGAACTAAGAACTAAGAACTAAGAACTAAGAACTAAGAACTAAGAACTAAGAACTAAGAACTAAGAACTAAGAACTAAGAACTAAGAACTAAGAACTAAGAAGTAAAAACTAAGAACTAAGAACTAAGAACTAAGAACTAAGAACTAAGAACTAAGAACTAAGAACTAAGAACTAAGAACTAAGAACTAAGAACTAAGAACTAAGAACTAAGAACTAAGAACTAAGAAATAAGAACTTAGAACTAAGAACTAAGAACTAATAACTAAAAACTAAGAACTAAGAACTAAGAACTAAGAACTAAGAAAAAAGGACACAGAATTACAAACTTAGAACTCAAAATTAAGAACTAAGAACTAAGAACTAAGAACTAAGAAATAAGAACTAAGAACTAAGAACTAAGAAAAAAGAACACAGAATTGCAAACTTAGAACTTAAAATTAAGAACTAAGAACTAAAGACTAAGAACTAAGACCTTAGAACTAAGAACTTAAAACTAAGTTCTTAAATTAAAAAAAAATACTTAGAACCAAAATTAAAAATTAAACACTTAAAACTCAAAACAACTAACAAACAAACAGACAGAAAGACTAAGACTAAAACTGGGACTCAGACCAAGACTTAGACTAAGACTAAAACTAAGGCTAAGACTAAGAAGACACTTAAGAACTTAACAGTAAAAACCAAGAACTTAGAACTTAACAGTTGGGGTGAAAAGTTCGTAGGCTAACATAGTAAAACACATTTCTTTGGTAAAATTCGATTATATTATTAAATATAGTTGCCTACAAGGGCGATGCAACGATAATAGCGATCATGCAATTTGATACCATTTTTATACCCCCACGATTACTGCGTAAGGGGGTATAAGTATAGGTGCGTAAGTATATATATTCTTGCTCAGCATCACCACCTGAGTTGATTTGGCCATGTCCGTCTGTCTGTCCGTCGTCTGTGGACACGATTATGAGGCCAAATCTGCAGAATATGGGAATGGGGAAGCAATTCGTGGCCTAATTATTGCAATTTCACCACCGTTGTCGCCATTTGTTCGTAGTTTCATCCTTGGAACGCTCCAACAACGGTATGCAATAATCATTGTTCATGCTCTGGCCATTTTCAAGGTAATCAATGCATATTATACCATGCACATTCCAGAATACAGATGCCATAACCTTGTCAGTCAACTGTGTGCCTTTCCATGTTTTGCATTCGGTTCTTCGTGTGCAGTTCCCTCTACTGACTGTAGATTGGACTCTGGAGTAAAGTGCTGGAGCCATATTTGATCTGTTGTCCATATCGACGGAAAAATTCGGTTGAATATCTTAAAATATTGCTCCGAATCAACAACACGTTATAGCTTTTGATCGATTGTGAGCTCGCTCGGCACACACTTTGCACACAGCTTTCGCACTTCCAAATATTCATACACGATATGCCCAATACACTCTTTTGATATCTTCACAGTCTCAGTTATCTCAAACAACTTCACTTTACATTATTCATAATTCATAATTATTTTGTGCACTTTATTTTATGTTTTTGTATTTTGCGCACTTTTTAGTGGACGCTGAATGGAAAGCTTAAAAGGAAAATAAAATAGAAACTGTGCAAACAGACTTTTTTACAAATATCTATCTAACTCACTGGTTCACACTCAAGGGTGGATTTTGCTGGTGCAGACTCTGGGTAATGTTTATCAAGCCAACCTTTGACTTCAACAGTATTTTTTTTCACCATAAAACAAGGCTTTATTAACACACGAAAGTCGTTTTGGTTCATTATTTTCACATTAATAAAAGTTACTTCACTCACAATGCTATACATATCACACGAACCAAATGTCCGACAAAGGTCAAATTTTCATACGTGTCGTTTGAAGGTTGGCACTCACTGTAATTCAGTGCGGTATTTGAATTATATTCGCCATTTCTGAATGTAGTTTATTAATATTTTTTCTTAATGTAGATTTAAGTTTTCTTAATTTTATTTGACTGTTATGTACTCAATTCGATAATTTGGAATTCCAATTTACGAGTGTGATTGGACTGTGGGGAATTCTTCTTTCCATTCTTTTTTTTGACTTCATGCATATGATTATTTAAAATTAATTTCACTATATATTAATTCCATTTTCACTTTTTGTCAGTGTCAGTGTTAAGAATTCCAATTGATGATTATCGAATTTATTTTTAATATTTGGAATTCCATTTGTCCTCATCTGAGTTAAATCTGACAGTTTTAAATTGAATTTGACCGTTCTGAATGCCAGTTAATTATTTTCAAGTTCGATTTTAACCTGTTCGAATTATATTGACCCCTTCAGAATTTTAATTTGTTTTTTCCAAATTAATTTCACCATTTCAGACATCCAATTGTCTCTTTCTGACTACATGAGGTGGTATCAAACTAAATATAAGTATATTCAATTTCCAATAGATTATTATAGTTCTTCACTTTTGAATTAATGTTGACCCTTTCTAAATCCTCTTAAGAATTTTAGTTTTTTTTTCCAAATTAATTTCACCATTTCAAACATCCAACTGTCTCTTTTTGACTGCATTAGATGTTATCAAACTAAATACAAGTGATACAATTTCCAATAGATGATTATTGCTCTTCGCATTTGAATTCATTTTGACCCTTTCTAAATGTTAATTCACGGAATAATTTTTCAATCTGGAATAATTTTTTCTACGCATAAAAATTTATTTCAAATTATCAAAATTATTGTCGTTCTGCATTCTTAAACCGATTTGTTAAGTAAATTTTAAAAATCATTCTTCAAAATTATTTTTTTCTTTTTATATTCATATTAATCTCTATTTTCCTTCTCATTTCAGCACTTGTTGGCTCACTGACAATTGGCACCACATTCCTACTCTCTCCCGTTGCCGGTTGTCTGGTGGACAAAATCGGACTCAGACTTACCACATTCATTGGAGGAGTGCTGTCCGCGGGCGGACTGTTTCTCTCTTCGTTTTGCACACAGAACATTAACGCCCTCTATCTCACCTATGGCGTTATGTTTGGCTTTGGCGCCGCTCTGGCCTATACTCCGACGCTTGCCATATTGGGACATTATTTCAAGCGGTATTTGGGCAAAGTGAGTGGATTTGTGACGGCCGGTTCGAGTGTCTTTACCGTAATACTGCCACCTGCACTCGACTATTTGGTCAAGAGGCATGGTCTTGAGATAACGCTACAGGCAATGAGTTTGATTTCCTGTTTTATCATTGTCTGTTCCTTTGTCTACAAACCGTTACATCCACCACCAGCACCACCTAAGAAGAAACCTGGCCGCTCCCGCTTTAGCATGCTGCTGCGCTCTATCATCAATGTTGAGATCTGGAAGCAGAAGCGTTATGTAATCTGGGCCTTATGTGTGCCATCGGCACTTTTTGGCTACTTTGTGCCGTACGTGCACATGGTGAAATTTGTGCAGACAGTGTTTCCGGGTCGCAGTGATAATCTGCCAGTTATGTGCATCGGCGTCACCTCGGGCATAGGGCGTCTCATCTTCGGCGCCATTGCCGATATGCCTGGTGTAAATAGAATCTTTCTGCAACAGCTCTCACTCATCTGCATTGGCGTCGTAACGATGCTGCTGCCACTTACAAATTCTTATGTTTTACTGATCGTGTTCACGCTCATCATGGGCCTGTTTGATGGCTGTTTCATTTCTTTGATGGGTCCTATAGCCTATCAGATTTGCGGTCCTTCTGGTGCAACGCAAGCAATTGGTTTTTTGCTTGGTCTCAGCTCACTGCCATTAACCGTGGGACCTCCGATTGCGGGAAAAATTTTCGACACCACTGGCTCGTATACGACGCCATTTGTGTTGGCCGGTATACCGCCAATAGTTGGTGCCTCGTTGATATTTCTGATTCGCTGCGTGCGTGATGATAGCGCACAAGATAGTTCTACAAACGCTGCAGCCAATGGCGCACAAAACCAGGATTTAGAAGGAAATACTACGACGCCAGAGAAGATCACTTGGACAGAACAAGGTATACAAATCGCTTCAATTTTAGGGTATATAAATGATTTTGATTTTAATGAAATGTAAATTTGCCATTTTTAGACTCCAAGCCAAGCGTGCCGCTCATGAATGGCCATAATATCAGCAGTCCTGTGCAAATTGGTGACATTGAGGGACGCGCGCGTCTAGCTGTAACAGGTACTGAATCGGCTGCTTCCACTAGTTCTAAGTCCATTGCTTACTCTGCTTGCAAGTGTCCTCGTGGTGGCTCAAAGAGCTCGCTTATGTCGGCTGAAACTGCTTTGCTTAGTTCTAGTAGCATGTCTAGTTTAATAAATATGAGTAATGATGAGCAGTCGGCTTGTGTCGGCAGTAGGGTGATGACTTACACTGCTAATGACGTGCCGGATACGAGTAGAAACGCTTTTGCGATAAAACGTCGCTATAAGTATTCTATATTTTAAGGCACTATAAGTCCAGACAAAAGGCACAAAAACGAACGAATAATTACAAAAAACTATTTAAAAAAGTTTTCATTAACTTTTGCAATTGTTAAAAACAGTCTTCAAACTGTTATCACATAAAAGCTAGTACTTTTCAAACTGTGACATCTTGCAAAATGTTACATTTCTATAGTTACCTCAACGGAAACTCTACACATCTCAAACTGTTCAAAGGCAAAGTTTTAGTTCATTCAAAAGACTACAGCGTACACTGCGAACAATTGCACTTTTATATAAAGCTTACAACTTTTATACAGTTTGGATATAGAACAGTCTTATCAGGCGTATCCTTTCAGTTTTATAAAAAAGTCTCCACTTTCAAAAACTGCACACAAAAAATGTTGTGGTTTGAAGTATAATTTGCATAATCTTATTAGAAACTTAAATTTTGAATTCTTAAACTAAAAATATTAAATTAATTCAAGTTTATTTGTTTCTAATCAAAAACTCCAATTTTGTGTTCTTAAACTGAAAATATTAATTTAATTTTGGGATTCCCTTCTTCAAAATAGCGACCGCAAGAATATTCTATTTTCATCTTATGTTGACAGAAACTCATCGAAAATTCTTCATAAAGGGTGATTAAATTTTAAGGGCCGATGTTGATTTAGATTTTGAATAAAACACAAATTGTTTAAGAAATTATTGTCATTTCTTTATATGATGATAATATTGGTATGATTCAATTATGTATGGAACAAAATACCGCGACATCAGCGGCACACCTCCATCCGATGGTCCAAATTTTCAACGACGCTGAGGCATAGTTGAGGTTCTATGCCGTTAATATGCCGAATTATCTCAGCTCTTGAATTGTTGCTGGCTTATCGACGTACACCTTTTCTTTCAAATAACCCCAAAGAAAGAAGTCCAACGGTGTCAAAACACATGATTTTGGAGCCAATTGACATTGCCACCACGTTAGATATCATGGCCATTGAATTTCTCATGCAAAAGAGCCATAACGGGCCATAAAAAGTTCGTTATCATCTCACGTTAGCGAACACCATTCACAGTAACTGCCTAACAGGCCTCATTTTAGAAAAAATACGGCCCGATGATGCTGCCAGCCTATAAACCGCACTAAGCAGTCGCTCTTTGTGGGTGCATTGGTTTTCCAACAATCACTCTTGGATTATCATTCGCCCAAACGCGGCAATTCTGCTTATTGGCGAGTCCACTGAGGTGAAAATGTGCCTCATCACTAAAGATGGTTTTCTTCATAAAGTGCACAACATTTAGATTTGAAAGCCCATTTTCATAATTAGCCTGAATAACTTTAATGCGTTGCTCGATTGTGTATCTTTCCATGACTCAAATTGAGTTAGTCTGAAATTGAGAATTGTCAAATGAAATGCAGAAAAAACATTCAACATCGGACCTTAAAATTTAACCACACTTTATTATATTTTATTATTATAATATACATATTATATTTTTGATTTGACTATCCTTAGTACTAAAACCAACTTATTTTCGTGTAAATTAACATAATGACAAACTTTTGAAATTTTTTGTCGGTTTCCTGAAAAAATCTCTATTTTTTAATCATTAACATACATTTTTTTTTTTAAAAAATAAGATAATTTTACACAAACTCTACTTTCCACATTGTTTTTGTGTCAAATTCGACTTTTAAATTTATTCGCTAAATTTTCTTATAAAACTATATTTTTCACAAAGTGTGTACAACAAAAATGTCACTTATTTCTACACAGTAAAAAGTTTAAGGGTAAATTTTATCTTTTTATAACATTTCTGTAGTATAAACTCGTTTTATTCCAAATTTATTATAAGTTTTATCCCACTCAATATTATAAAACTTGCGTTTCCATTCAAACAGCTATTTTACTCCAAAATAGTATACATTTTATAACATTAATTTATAAAAAACACATATTTATTCCAGTTATACACACGAAAACTTCACGGAGCCACTCGGCTTCCCGTACAAGTCGAATTTTCGAAGCTACCGAACTTCAGCGATGCTAGCAGGCAATCAGTTTGCGTTTCTTCTTCAGTCAGTAATCATGTTATGCGCAAATAGTTCCGTTGAATATTTTTTTGTTCACATATATTAAGACAAGAATATTGCGCTTGAATTGGAAGCTCTGCCAACATGATCGAACATGCAAATTTCTGAGTACAATTTTTACTCTATTTTTCCTGTCAATTTGTTTTTGAAAATATAAAAAAAGCAGATATAACATGAAATCTATCAATTGAAATCTAGATATTATTCCTGATTTATGACTTTCAATGTAACACACATTCAATGTATGTGCCATGCACTTTTTATACAACATTGCTATAAAAAAATTAATGTGGTTTTCAAAGATTTTATACTTTTTCTAATAAAAATGTATACCAACGTGGTGTAAAAAGATTTTATACACTTTTTGTATAAAATCTATCCCAATTTTGTAAAAATTTGGTTTATAAGATTTTATGGTATAAATTTTATAACATTTTCGGTATGGATTTATATTTATACCAAATAGGATAAAATTTATCCTCATAATTTTTACTGTGTATACTTTTCAACTATAAGTTTTAAGTTTTTTAAGTATCTGCAAAAACGTTATTAATTTTTTAACTTTTCACATATCGGTTGTTTTTTTCAATTACTTCCTAATCCAAAAAAAGACTTAAAATTTAGTATATAATGAAATTTTGATAATATAAAACTTGGTTGCTTTTGATATATGGGAGGCTAAGATTAAAAAATGCCAAAGCAAAATTGACCAACAAAAATTAGATATACTTTTGAAGAGAATTCTTTTTCGACATTTTTCACGCACGTTTATACAAAATTTTGAGTTGAACAGATAATATTTATTAATTTTTTCTTAATAAGAGTTACTTTTTTTAACCTTATTAGTTGCAAAATTTACTAAGCACAAGTGATTAAGTTTTGAGATCAGCTTATGCGTTATTTGGAAAAAAATAAATTCAGAGAATCTTTTACTTACACAGTTTTTCATAAAATTTTATATATTAAATTTTCTTTTTTTTTTTGTAAGACCCAGTATTTAATTTTTAAAACACCTGCCTTAGGTTTCAAAAGCGTTGAGGTTAGGTTTAAGGTTTCTTTACAATAACTATTTTTAACAATAACTTCTTTTATTGACAAGAAATTTGGCTGAACTTTTTTTTGTTAAATATTCGGTATACGAAAACGAAAATACTCGATATCGAAAAGAAGCGCAATAAGTGGTTCTCGATTTTCATATTGTTTTTAAATTCAAGTGATTCCGTTTTTTTAATACGAAATTTCTCTTAAAAATTGAAGCACAAAAGTTTTTCAACTTTTTAATTTTATACAAAACTATGCTCATTTTGCTTTCTACACTCATATTTTAAAAGCTGTATTGAAGAAGTCCTTAAGCTCAAAAGAATTTCAAAATCAGTCTGTCGGACCATCTGCCAGCGTTTGCTAATAAATAAATTTTTGTTTATAAAAAATCATAGTTTTTTCACTGTAACTTTTTATGAGAGCGATGAACCTCTCAAAATATAGCATTTAAGGGTTTTGAAGCTCCAAAGTTGGGTATAGAAAGAATATTACAAACAGAAAAATGTCGAAAAATTAATTTTTGTCAAACCAAAACCTCTGGCAGACTGACCGATTCTGAAATTATTTTAATATGAAAAAAAAAAAATATTGTTGGCCGAATAAAAATAACGAGTCACCTTAATAAGTATCTTCCACAGTGCCATTTTTCAAATAATTTTCTTAAAACTTTCCTCTGCTATTAATTTGACATAATCGCAAATAAAATGTTCAACTTTTAAGTTTTTAATTTACTATTCAAAAGTTCTTAAATAAAAATTTCTAATTTTTGGGCTTTTTTCCCCCCAATAGTAAAAAAAACAAAAGAAATAAAGTACAAACATTCTGAGCCATTTCTTAATTTTGTTTTAAAATTTTCCATTTTTTCATTGGTTCATTTTACAATTAGAAATAAAATTTTACATTCACGAACTATACTTTGACGTCATCGTCACAAAGTTTCAACAGAATTGTTTTAACAGTAAACTGCAAGGTTTTATTTCTTCGGCAACAGGCTGTTAAGCAAATTGAATAACATAAATAACAGTCAAGCGAACAGTTTGAGAAGCGTGCAGCACAGTTTAAGAAACATTAAATTAAACAGTTTTGTTGTTTAACAGTCTTTTAATATAATCATTAACAGATGCTGAAAGTAACTGCATACTTTCAGGCACTAACATTAAACTAGTTACATACAGCCTTAACACCAAAGTGCATATATATTTTACGACAAAGTTTACGGTAGTGGTCATAAATTTAGAATAGTTTGGTAATTTATGGTTTGGGTAGATTACAACGTGAAGGTAAAAAATTATAAGCTTATTTAACATATTTTTAATTTTATTATTTAGTGATATATTGAAACAAGTGATAGAAAAATGTGTACAACGTTAAAAATGAAAAAAAAAAACAAAATTGAGTGAATGACAAGTTATGTGTGATAATTCGACTGAATTTGTATTTAAAAAATTCTTTGACCCCTAGTGTAGTTTGATTGGTTACAAATAATATAAAAAAGCTCATGTATAGAGGTTTTTTCTATGCCTGATGAATTTTTTGGTTTAATTTTTTATATTTTTATTTAATATATTTTGACCGTTTAGCTTATTACAAAACAATTACTTATTATTGAGTTTTCAAAATTTTTATTTTTTTCGAAAAACTTAGATTTATGTTTTATATATATTTAACCCAAAATTTTAAAATTTTTTCAATAAGTTTTGTTAGAAAGAAACACACATGTTGTTTATTGAGGAAAAGCGATTCTTTTTATATAAATAAAAAAAAAATTAAGTCGATAGCCATAAATGTGTGGTTGGGTTTGCTTGGTATTTATTTTCAAATCGCATTAATTTTCTTGCAAATTTACTTTAATAACAAGATTCCCTGGTTTTTAGTATTTAAACATAAGGCTAAGTATGTTGCCTGATGTTGTTCCGGTTTGCAAATTGAAGATTGCCATATCCTTATATCCAAGGAGTGCAAGAAATATTTTTATAAAAAAAAGGACCATAACTGGAATAAAGAAATCATATTCTACTTTTTCTACAATAGTTGTGAGTCAATTCCATTTAGAACTCGATATGAAGAGTTTTTCTGCTGGCAGTAATCTATATTCAACACACTAAATTCAATTACGTTTATTATTGTTCCTTAACAAATGATTATTTAAACTTATACTCGTGGACATGTCCCACTATTGAATTTCTCTTATTCTCAACCGTTTGGAATGGAAAAGAATTTATATACAACATTCTATATTGCTTGTTTAGCCGGATCGAAATTTAGATTTCGGGACTCTAAAAAACTATTTCTGTACTTTTTTTTTTTTGGATCGGGAAGATTCCCATGGAATTTTTGACCAAAAAATCAAGTTTTTCGTATATAACTTGTTTTCTTCTTGAGAATGCATATCCCAGCTAAGCAAGAAAGTGAAGATTTTGATGGTACAAAAATATTTACTAAAAAAATGTGGAAATTCGTGTCTCTATAAACTCTTTTGAGACTCCAAAAAGCGATATTTCGTCATTTTCGAAGAAATATTTTTTCCGTTTTTTAGTAAAATATACACTATAGTGTGTTCCAGTACAAAATTCATGATTTACGAAAACGTATTTTTTTAAACCCGAATAAAATATTTATAATTTTCATTGGTACTTCAGGCCACAATCCTTAGAATTAATTTAAATTAATTGCTTTGCCGAGATAAACACATGATATAATAGAAAAGTGATGACACAGAAGAGCAACGAATTGCAAAATCCATCATTAAAAGACAATCAAAATAAAAAAAAAGATTTAAGGAAAGGTTTATATTTGTTCTGAAATTATTTAAATCGTTAAAGAAAGCACAAGTAAATAAAAATTTATATGTTCTTTTAACAAAGCACTTTAACTTTACAACAATAATTTTTTTGTAAAAATTTTTATGGTGATTTTTAAAATAACTCGTACCTAATCTAAAAATATTTTTTTTTTAAATTGTTGAGAATATTTTCAAAGCGTTATTATTTTTTATTTGGGTATTTTTAAGTGGGTATTATGTAGTCTTTAAGAAACGTGCATTTCATGAGAATATATGCACAACTGAAAATTCTCACTCAAAAATTTTTTTAATAAATTATGCTCATTTTAGTTGGTAATTTGTTTCGACCACTTGTAATTTTTTTTTTAACCTAGAACTAGGCTATTGTTAAGAGTTGATTTAATTTGATTTCTTATTTTGAATTTTGATTTTTTACTAAAACTAGTTTAATTTTTTGGTTTTGTTATTTATATACATCTAATGCTAGTTCTTAATTTTTAGTTCTAAAAAATAACATTTTAGTTCTAAAAAATAAAGTTTTATTTTTCTGTTTTTTAATGCTTGTATTATAAATTTTTATTATTTAATTTTTACATTTTTATTTCTTAATATTTATATATACATTTTTATTTCTAATTTTGAATTTTTAAATTTTTATTTTTAATTTTTTATTTTTAATTTTTTCATTTGAATTTTTTATTTTTATAATTCAATAAGTCTTAATTTTTATGCTTTTTTAATATTTTCATTAAAGCATTTATAATTTTTTATTTTTGCATTAAATTCTTAAATATTTTTTATAGTTTTTACTACGAATGTGCCTACAATAAATAACCAAAGATTTTTTCAATAATCTTTTGTATTACAAAATATATATAACCTGTTGTATTTCTATTGCTCTTTAATGTTAATAAAACAGAAAATGTTTATTTTACAATATTATTACTTTGTACATACTAATAAAAACATATATATATATATATATATATTTATAAATATTTGGCTTACTTTGTAAATGCTTTTTCTATTTCTATGTTTGTTTACTTTACTTAATTTTAGCTGCATTTTGGTTTTTCTGCTTTCATTAAATTTATTAGCTAAATTAAGTTTTTAGAAACTTTACGATTTTTCTCACCACTTTTTTACAGAATCTCTCACGGATATGCAACAAAAATCGCCTGAATCTGAAACTTAAGGATATTGTATTGGTTTCTTTGAAAATGCTGAAAAGATATACATTTGAGCATCTTTAAGTTTTACCTTTGCAAAAACAAAAACAACAAATAATTTTATACACTGCTACATCAGCTAAGCTGAATAAAAACATTTAATTTTTTTTTAAAACAAACAAAGACAACAAATCTTTTCTAAGAGAAACTAATAAAATAGTAAAATATATATATTTTTAGATCAACTGATTGTGTGGCTTTGTCAATTGTACTTCATGCCTTGAAGAAAAAAAATAATAAAACAACAACTATGAATTTATAATGAAGGAACCTTTTTTAATAACTAGAAAAAAAAAATAATTATTCTTATACAAGAAAATTTGTATTTTATTAGTAATTATTTAAAAGAAGCACTAAATAAAATTTTATTGTAGTTAAATAAAGATCTTTATTGTGTGTTATTGTTGGAAAAATTATTTAGTTTTGAATGTTTCAAGAGGGTAATTTAATGTAACAATTTGAAATTTCTATGATGAGTGGTGTTTTTGAAGAATTAATTCAGGTTGAAAAATAAATCCAAAAATTACTAAAGACGTCGTTTTGTTCTAAAAATATTCTAAGCAACAAAAATAATATTTTTTTGTTTAACGATTTCGGTACTTGATCTGAAAATCTAAAAGTTTTGAGAGTCTGCACTGAAAATCTTATAACTTTCAGTTGTTATAGTTAAAGTATTGAAGATAATCAATCAGGTTTCAGAAAATGAGTGAAATCAAATCGAAAACAATATTGAATAACGAGTGAATTAAGTGCAGTGTTCCACAAAACGGGCGATTTCGTGTTTTTGACACGAACTTTAATTTTAACAAAACGAATTTGAAAAATTGTATTATTATAAAAAGTTCATTGTTAACAAATGTGGAACACGCCATGTCACTCATTTTAACTTTGAAAAAAAAGAATGAAATTGAATCGAAAATTTTGTGATAATTCCAACATCAAATTCGAGTAAAAGTGAATTGTAGAACTTTGCTTATTAACTTTGCAGCATAAAAAAATTGTCTGAATATAATATTTAGCACATCAAGAAAATTCAGTTGCAATATTCAGTGCAGTTTATTCAAAATTTGACATACATGTATATATATATAATTATCTATAATATTAACATATATTTACAATTCATTAACATAAGATTATTCAGAATTATAGCTTAGTTATATTAATTTTTCAAAATTTTGTCTTTGCAAGCCCAAGTTTTCCCAGTCCGTTATTTTTATCATTATTAAAAAATTCGAAATTTAGATGCTTCGTCCAAAGCGCATGTGTCCGTAATCATCAAATTGTTCCTCTCCACCACGTTTGCCAAAACGCATGTGTCCATAATCATCAAAACGTTTCGAGCGGTCACCTTCATCGTTATCCACCAGCAAATCGAACTCAATGGGCAATTTTGCACGTGATATTTGTAGCATTTTGGGGCCAATGCCATAGCTTAAACTTCGTCTGGAGCCATATAGATTTCCAGCTGCATTGTTAAAACTGTTTAAACCACCTCCGCCATTAACATTTTCCTTGCTCTCCCTTTTCATGCTTTCCACACTGATGGCATCCGTGGGTGCTATGATGATGTAGCAACACAGGGAAAGCACAACAAAAGCCAAAGACCAGTAGTGTACAGGTAATGCGGCCATTTTAAGTTATGCTCTCTAAGGACTCAAAGTTCTGAATGAGTTACTTTGGCAGCAACTGGTGGCTTTTATACCACAACTGTTGGCATTTTATTGCGTGAAGCTACAGTTAAGTTTTAATTTTTGAAAAAGATAATAACAATAACTTTACTGACAGCTTCAGTGAATAAAATATGCACAACACGCTTCTTACCTGTTGTTGCACGGAAATAAAAAAAAATCATTTGGCTTATTTTGTCTCAAGAGCTCTTCTGCAGTGTTGGTGGAAATTATAATTTGACAAGTGATTGACAGATCTTTATGTCTCAGGCTCTGATGAAATTATTGTTGGTAATGAAAATAAAAACAGCTCTTCTGTATTTTGCTAAATTTACACATTTTTATATTGTTTAAGCTTGAAAATCGTAGATATTAAGAGTACGTATTTAAAATCAAAAATTACTTGCAAAATTTCCAGCCATTGTATTAATTTACAGGAGAGCGTTAAATTTTTATGGAATTTAAACAGATTTAACCGTTTTCATAAACTTTCTTGGTAAGAAAGTAAGGTCAAACTCTGTTTCGTGGCAGGCGTGGTCTTCAAACAATTTGGCTCATTTTCAAACGTGATCTTTATTTAAAAAAAAAGCAGAAATATCGAATTTCATTAAAATATATTCAAAACTACAGCTGTTATCGCGTAGCAGATGGACTGGAAGACAGACAGACATGGAAAAAGACATATGGACATGGATGAGTCAGCTCGTAATGCTAATTTGGAATATATGTATTTTTTCATACTTGTACGTTAGGGCGTATCGAAAAATTTAGATCGTATTGAAGCGTGGTTGTCAAGATCTGACAGAAAAAAAAGCATTGATTATAGTGTTGGCGTATTCCTTAAATATTATGAATTAATAAATGCATAGTTTTTGTATAGAACGAAATTTTTAACTTGAATGACTTTATTTTGTTAAAAAAGCCTATCATTACCCATTTTTAAAGTTTTTTAAATTAGAAAATATGTCCTGGGTGATGGATTTCAGACACTTGTCTAGTTCATTTAAGCACTTGTTGTGATAAAAATTTCCAAAAACAATTTAATATTAATGGAATATTTTTTTAATATGAATAATGATAAAGACAAAAACTCACTTAAAAAAAAAAAAACCAAAACCGATAATTAATGAACCGCATGAACTTGTCTTTTAGCAAATATTGTAAAAAGGTACAGATTTAAATAAGAAAAACAAAACTTAAAAAGTTTTAAATGCTTCGTTAATTTTTTGTGTAATAAAAACCGTGTCCGACAAAATTTTTTCTTCAAAATTTATTGTTTAATAAAATTCAACAATTACAATTAATAGTTGTAGTAAATTTAACAATTTCCCAGTTAAATTTTCTTTTGATTTTGACCTATAAATTTTACTTTTCAAGGATTGACAATTTTTATTGTTGTCGTTTTTATTGCTGAATTATTTTAACATTGTAATATTCACTGTTATTTTCATAATAATATATATTATGAATATTAATATACTCCGTAATATTCAAATGAGAAAAGCAACTATTAAAATATGGTTTCGAAAAATATACAATTTTGGTTGTTATTTTTAGCCAGAAATCAACAACTGATCTTGTTAATGTTATTTTAAGTTAGATTATTGTGTAATTTTTTTTAGAATTAACAATTTTTCGAAAGTGAATTCAATCCATTTCTACTTCATTAAATAAAATTAAATATAACATATGTATTTAACAAAAAATGATTTTTCTCACAACTTCAACGAACTCACACTTTTTAATGAATTCTTACTTGTTTCAATTAACTCGAAAAAACAGCTGACATTTTTAAATTATCGTTCGCTTCGTTACTGTTGTTTATAAATAATCGAGAATTTAATAGCTTATAATTCGTTGTTATTGCACTTTGCAGTCATAATTTTCGAATGAAATCGGTTTGTTGTAGATCTGCAAAAAGGCACAGCTAAGGGTTAATAGATAAGAATGTTTAATGAATGTATGTTAAGATTGCAATATATTTAAATCTAGTGCTAATGTACTGCTTCAGCACTGTTCACTGGGTGATAATTATAATCTAGTGCCTAAGAGTATGCAGCATATTTTATTATGCTGAGAATTTACTTTAAACTTATGTTGCCACCTAGAATATAATTGTAGGAAAATTGAAAAAAAAAATGTTGCACAAGTGAATGAAATATTTGTTTGGAGCGATTCATCAATGCCTGACATTTACTTTTTAAAGATTATTTCATGTTAATATTGCCTGCGACTACGCCTGAGATGATCCATATCGCACACTAAATACAAAACAGTCACAACTCAAAATTTTTTTATATCAACTTTTTGTTATAAATCAATTCACAAAACACATATCTCACTATTTTTCTCATTATTTTCTTCACTAACTGGAAGAATGAAGTTTGTGTGTTTAAATGAAAATTGCCTTTCTTCTGCAGTTCAACCAAAGGGTTTTATTTTTCGCTTCTCCTGAAAAGTCATGTTTTTTGAGTTGTGACAGTTTTGTATTTAGTGTTCGATATGTAAGCTCCAATTTCACCCGGTTTCAGTCCTTGCATCAGCTGTATTTTGTATGCTTTTATAACGAGGTTCTTACGTATAATATTCCAGGTGGTCGAATAACACAAGCTCAATTCTGGAGAACGGCGACGAATTGATATACATCGATCTTCCTTTACACTGGCCAACAACTTGAAGAAGGTAAACAAGATATCTATAGTACATTTAACATCGCAATTAATCATCGAACAATTGAGTTCAAGATTAGCGGACCTTCACTGTAACAACTTCTTTGGAATAGCTACAAATTTAGATTCTCGTTACAAAAAATATTTTTTAATGAAGTGACCAAAATCTGAATTGTTGAATTTGTTAAAAAGCATGAGTAAATTTGCAGTAAATCAAGCAGGGGATAATAATGACGCATGCCTCTGCAGAAAAACGAGCAAGACCCGAACTACCACCAATAGATTTATCTAACAATGATGACCGAATCAATTTTATGATGAATAGCAATAATGATAATGATAATACCGCAAAGGTTATCCAACCCGTTGATAAATTCATCATTTGGAAAAGCTTATTTAAGGCAGAATTCTAGTCCAGGGGTACAAATTTTTTGTGATTTTTAAAAACTCGATAAAAAAAACTAAGAATAGTTTTAGCAGCCACTTTTTTATGAGATATTTCAAGATGTATTTAAAGAAAGTGGCAGAACTAGATTGACGTCTATCACATCCACACCGTAATGCTGTCAAACTTCATTGCAGTGCTGCCACTTTTTCTTTTTTTATGTGGGACAAACACTTTGAGAGGGTGTTTTGCTATAAGAAAAAAGAGATTAAGCTACGAATAGCGTTTTCTTTTCTCGAAAAAATTCTGCATTTTTTCAAACTATGTTTTTTTCAAACACAACAAATAACACACAAGAGAAATCACAAGCGAAGTAAAAAAAAGTCGCTCAAAACGCGTTTTGTTCACTCGAAACCGCAAGACCAAGCAACGAAATATCAGTTTTTTAAGTGAAACTTCTTTGGCGGCGTGTGAAATTTCAAGGTCTCTTATTCGTGATGCTAGGCTAACGTTTTGAATTCCTGAGAAAGTTTTCAAAATATTATCGTCGATACCGGGAATAGAACCCGGACTTTCTACTAAGCATCGCATAAGAGTCAGTAGCTCTACCACTATGCCATAAAGGCACATGACAAACTAGCAAACAAAATGCAATTAATATTAAATGGGTTGTGGTCCATATCTTGTATACCACAGACACACACCATGTCTCAAGAACGCGATTTGATCCGTACCATTTGATTTCATCCTAAGAGTATGCACGGAAATTTTATTTCTTTATGCTTGGAATGATGTACATTACATTACAAAATATAACAACTGTATGGAGAAAAAGCAACAGACTGACAGATACATACTTTCATTGCTGCAATATAACAACTGTAATAAATGCTTTAACCACATTAATATTAACATTAACATTTATATTTTTTATTGTTTAAGGAGGAACATAACATTCGCGGCAGAGAAAACAGACCTTTTTTAAAAAATTCATAACTCAGTCAAAAACAAACATTTTTCCAAAATTTTTTTTTTTATTATTGTAGAAAATTGAACAAATTACAAGAAAGAAATAAAATTCAAAAGAATATATTTTTCATTCCAACATGGTTTTATGGTGCTCCAAACTGGCGGCAGAGAAAAAAACGGGGCCTCGTGGTTGCAGCGCTGTGAGTCGCGAAAATTGTCCGATCTGGAAAAAAATAACTTTTTAAAATCTTAACAAAATTGGTTAGTGTGTTTGATATTGAAAGTGTGTTTTTCGAAAAAAATATTGACTTTAAAAATTCATAAAAAATCGAAAAAATTTTAAAAAAAGCTCGTGTCATACGATAGCGAATCAAGTTTAAAAAAATACAAAAAAAAAAAATTTCGTCAAAAAATTAACCCGCTAGTGCCGCAACCAGTACCAAAAACATGGTTTCGAGATAAACAAGGAAAAATAAAAATGCACTCTCACTAATCCGGCTGTAACTATTGAACCCGTAAAAATTTTTGCATGAAATTTTTTCTTAGAATCTTAAGAATATTTAATAAAAAACAATATTATAAAAAAGGCCAATTTAAAAAAAACCGGCCAATTTCATGTCCCCCGTTAAGAAGTTTCACTTCTGCCACGTGTAATTTGCTACACGCGAGTTTTTTGAAAATATTTTTAATATAGATTTCGTATTAGTCACAACAAAAAATTACATAAGAAAAATAAGGATTTTTCATAGGATTATCGTTCAAAATACGGCATCACTACGTTTTTTTCGATTTTGACATTACAGCGGTGTTGACTTTTTAGACTTCAATCTTCTTCTGCCACCTTCCTTAATACATCTTGAGATATTTATTGATTTTTTAATAATGCAAACAAAAAAAAATTAAAAAAAGTTGAAGGTTGCGAAGTAAAATTTTTAAACGCGTTTTTCTTGAAATTAATTTTTCTTAAACGTGATTTCTCAAGTTCTAATGAACCGATTTAATTGTAAATCAGTAAATAAATTTGGTGTGTACCTCCTTTATATAGCTGTTTACGGTTGGAACTAAAATTATGTAAATATTTTGATTTTATTATAATTAAAAATATTTTAAAAATATTTTGCAAAAATGTTTTTTTATTTAATTTTCGTAGTTCAGATCATAGCGACATTCTTATTAATTCAGAATCTTTTTTCTTTTACTTTTTCATATTACCAGAAGGGTTTGAATCATATCAAGAAGGACGCACCCTTATTTTTCTCTTCCTCCAGACTTTACCAGTGTGTTATTTTTTCAATTTTCAAAATTTTTTTAAAATATATAACAATAAATAAAAATGGATGTAAAAAATATTTCTATACTGAGAAAAAAACACATACCTTGCTGCGGTAAAAAATTTCTCTATTTTTGAACAGGTTTTTAACTTCAAATTCAACCTTTTCCATTTCAAATTAAACTTTTTCCAAATCAAATTAAACTTTTCCATTTAAAAAAAAACTTTTTCCATTTAAAAAAAAACTTTTTCCAAATTAAATTGAACTTTTTGCATTTCAAATTAAACCTAAGCCAAGAAAAAGATTTATTTTAGATTTTTATTGAATTATTAATATGTAATCGAAAAGTATTACATATTTCTTGTATAAAAAGCTGTTTGAATAAAATATATTAAAACGAATATCACTAGTTAGAACTATCGAAGAAGTTTTTTCAAAAGTCAAGTTAATTGCGAGAAATATGCTAGCTGATCCTGATGCACGCGCTGATTTAAGGAACATTAGAACATTATCAAGGAATCTATAACGACTGTTACATCCATAGATTGTAATTTGAAATGGAAAAAGTTTAATTTGATTTGGAAAAAGTTTTTTTGAAATGGAAAAGGTTTAATTTGAAATGAAAAAAGTTTTATTTGAAATGGAAAAAGTTTTTTTTGAAATGGAAAAGTTTAATTTGATTTGGAAAAAGTTTAATTTGAAATGGAAAAGGTTGAATTTAAAAACCTGTAATAGCAATTTTCTCTTTTTCAAATAAAATTTTCTTCAATTAGAATAAATTTTCACATTTTCGAAGAATTATTTCTTTACTTCTAGAAAATGGAAATATTTCAATGTCTCTAATAATGATAAGTATTTTTCTCGCACAAAAAATTTCTCATTTATAGAGAAATTTTATTGAAAATGAAAAACTTTTCTTATATTTTGATAAAAAATTCACTATGTATTTTCTTCAATAAAAACAAATATTTTCTCAAAAAAAAAAGTATTTTTCTCTAAAAACGATATATTTTTCTATTTCATGGAACCTTTTTATCATTTTTAGAGAACTTTAAGTATCGCAATTAGAGAATAGCATTCTCTGGAGCAAAGTCTATACCATTTTTCTCTAAATATGATGCCTTTTTTATCATATTCCGAAACACTTTTTTCTGAGTGTAGTTTTAAAAACATCCAAAATTCGTACTCCTTGAGTAGAATACTGCATAAAATTAAATTAATTAAAACTTAAGACTAAAAAAAAAAACTTAAAACTAAAAGCTTAATAAAAAGCTTTTTAATTTGATTTTACGACCTTTTCTCATTAAACATATGCTCAGTATAACAGGCCAAAAACTATTTAAAATTGAATTTTATTTGCAGTGCAAATGTAAATTTTTATTGCTTCTTATGAAAATAACAAAAGTTGCAAAATAACAAAAACATTTTTAAATTGTGTTTAAAAAAATTAAGTGATTATTTAAAACCAAGTCAATTAGTCTGAAAGGAATTAGTATGCTTGAAAAAGAATCGAAAATTTTTGCTTAATTTAATAACAAAAGCATAAATATAGATTCAACTAACAAAACTTAATCCTCCATTTAAAATTAATTAAAATTTCTGAAACTGGACAAAGAGTTTATTACAGTTTGAACAAACTGAATTGTGGAATTGCCTACTTAAGCATCAAAATACAGAGTTCAGCCAAATGTGCTGACCTAAATTTATGTAAGCCAAGTTGGCTGGCTTAAAGCATTCATGAAAGAAAAGTGTTATCCAATTGAAAGTCACCAAAAATTCGACACCAAATGTTGCCAACTTGAATGAGGCAACTAGCTTATCTAACAGTAATTTTCGCAGCATCAAAGAAAATTCAAGGAATACCAAAAAAAAAAACAAGAATTATTCGGCCTTAATTGAAATTGAAATATATACAAACGTACATAAAAAATTAAGAGGAAAATAACGCTAAGCTTGTGTAACACCTTCCAGTCTTTTATTTAAAAAAAAAAAACTAAATTCAACGAACGCAACAAACTTGGCCGGCCGCACACATGCGCATTTCACTGCTACTTCATTAAATGAGCTGACCCAATTCTTCGATGCTTTTATATCCAGCCAATACAAATACAATCTTCGCTTCTCTTCTGATGCTGCAGTTATAGGTGGTATTATGGGTAGCAGGGGAGGGTTAAAGTTATGCAGCTAATAAAGCGGAAAAACAACAATTTAAATTGCAATCGCCTTAAGCGAAAAATCCAGTCAGCTCTATTCATTGCAAAAGAGTGCGGCGCGACTCGTCCAGTCAACTGTTTGAGTTGCGAACTAGCGATCATTTTGTTTTTTTTTTGTCTTCCTTAACATTTCTTATACATTCCCAGTTGACCCAATTAAATTCAATGTTGCAGAAAAATCAACTGGAATACGTGTTGATACTCTTATGTCGCATGAGGCTACGACATGCTGCCGATGTCGGTGGTAAATAAGCGTTGAATAACTGAATGAATACAACTAACGGTTATCTATAATATATGAGTATTTGAAGTTGTGCGTCAGTTTGTGCGGAGTTAATTTCTGAAATGATCAGCGAATTTGACAGGGTGTTTTTTGCAAGTGTACCAGGTTCCTTGGATACTATCTCCAAGTATATGGATAATATCTCAAGAACCCGGATACTATCTTCAAGTAGCCGGATACTATATCCAAGCATCCGGATACTATCTCCAATCATTCGGATTATATATACAACTATATTTAAGTAATCGGATACTATCTTTATATGAATACTTTCTTCAAGTATCCGGATACTATTTGAAAGTATCCATTTACTATCCTCATACAATCGGATTCTATCTTCATGCATCCGGACACTATTTGCATCAGGATACTATCTCCAAGTATCAGTGTACTATCTCCAATAACCTGGATATTGTCTTCAAGTAGCCGGAAACTATCTCCTAGTATCCTGATACTTTCTCCAAGCATCCGGACACTATCTAAAAACATTCAGAATACATTAACCAAGTATCCAGATGTTATCTTCAAGTAGCCGGATACTATCTCCAAGTATCCAAGTATACTAACTTTAAAAAGCCGGATACTATCTTCAAGCAGCCGGATGCTATAACCAAGAATCCGGATACTATCTTTAAGTATCCGAGTACTACCTCATACAACCGGATACTATTTAAAAGTATTCAATTATTATATTCGAGTTTGCAGATACTATCTTCAAGTATATGTATACCATCTTCAAGTATTCGGATACTATCTTCAAATCTACGGATATAATCGTCAAATATCCGCATACAATCTTCAATTACACAGTGCAACACCAAAAAAAATAACCATATACGGACACCACTACGTGATAAAAGACTAAAAAAAAAAAGACCCGTGTCTCCCAATTTTCCCAAAGTCATGCACTTTTTGTTTTATGGGCCCCCAAAGATTTGGGGCCTCGGTATCATTTTCGTAAAAAATGTGATCATTTTCTCAGGCTCATATCTTGTAAACCGTTCAGAATTTCGATTTACTCTCAGAGGCAAAGTTGTAGCTCTTGTCATAAGGAACAAAAATTGCCAACATATAAAATCCAAAAAACTTCACCTTCCAGGTCAAAATCGCAAAAAACTTAAAAAATTTCGATTTTTTTTTACCTTTTTTCCCGTGTTCAGGTCCATAGGTAGCAAACCGTTCAAAATTCAAGGAAACAATCAACTACAAAAATGTACCTAAGATCTCAATAAACAAATTTCTAAAACATATAAACTTCCTAGAGATGATTCTTAACACCGTTTTTTAATTTCATTTGTTTTTTATTTACTTCAACATTGAGTTACTATGCTTTCTATTACAAAAATATTAAAAAACTAGTAAGGTATATCTTCGACTTGGCCGAAGTTAAAATACCCCCACGACTGATTCTTAAGGGCTAAATAATCTTAAATTAGAGAGCTTTTTGTATGAGATTTTAGAAAATTTTGTTAGTTTTATGTGTCTAAAATACAAACATATCAAATTGTTTTTCTGAAGCATAAATATAAGCCTTTTCATAAAATATTAAATTTTGGGGTTGTATAGGAGGTGGGCGTGTTAGTGGGTGGATGACGCCCATTTTTCTAACACACCTAAGTTTTGACATAGAACACACAAATACCGAGTTTCAGTTTTGTAACTTTAATATTAGTCTCTTTATAGAGTTTTCAATTTTGGGGTTGTATGGGAGGTGGGAGTGTTAGTGGGTGGATAACACCCATTTTTCTAACACACCTAAGTTTTGACATAGAACACACAAATACCGAGTTTCAGTTTTGTTACTTTAATATTAGTCTCTTTATAGAGTTTTAAATTTTGGGGTTGTATGGGAGGTGGGCTTGTAAGTGGGTGGATAACCCCCATTTTTCTAACACACTTAAGTTTTGACATAGAACACACAAATACCGAGTTTCAGTTTTGTAACTTTGATATTAGCCTCTTTATAGAGTTTTCATTATTTGTGTTGTATGGGAGGTAGGCGTGGCCCATAAAACAAAAAGTGCACGACTTTGGGGAAAATTGGGAGACACGGGTCTTTTTTTTTAGTCTTTTATCACGTAGTGGTGTCCGTATATGGTTATTTTGCCGTGACTTAAAAAATTACACACAGTGTTATTCGGATAGTATCTTCAAGTATCCTATACTCTTCATGTTACTGTCAAAAAATTGTAAATATGGCAATAGTGGACATGTCACGTCCTATAAAACTCTGCGAATATGGCTTTAGTTTTCAACTGAATGCGATAGAGTATGGCTCAGTAAGGAGCCATCATTCACTTATACCTTGTTTCTTAAACAAAATAGTCGGTAAAGAGCCACCATTCACTAACACATTATTTCTTATATTCACTAACATATTGGTATCTGACTTATCATAAAATGGATCAAATATGATTCTTTTAAAAATTTTGATCAGGCTAGTTTCGAAGGATTTTGTCACACTGACCGATATGACGTAGTCAAAAACCATCATTTTATGAAGAATTTTAAGAAGATTTGCCATTTCTGGGTAAAAACTGACCCATAACTGGATCGGAATGAAGCTTTTCATATACTTTGGCCAGATATAAGTATCAGTTTTGAAGGATTTTATCACGCTCACCGAGATTTATTAGTTTAAACCCATGACGTCACGACGAATTAAGGGAAAAAAATTCAGATTTTTGGGTAAATAAATTATCCAACAATAGGTCGAAAATAAATTTTTCCTAAACTTTGGACCGATATACACTCTTTTGTTCGGATTGACTAATTCTGATATCATTTCTGAAGGTTTTTGTGGCACTGAACATAATACCGTAGACAAAATTCAGAACTTGATGACGAATTTTGAAGAAAACTGTAATTTTAGGTAAAAACTGATCCAGAAATGGATTGAAATTACGTTCTTTCTAAATTTTCAATGGATTTTTCGAAAAGTTTTAAACATGGTGAACATAGTTCCGAAGTCAAATGCAATGAGTAAACAAATAAATTTAGAGAAAATTGCGATTTTAAGGTAAAAACTGACCCAAAAATGGGTCGTAATTTAGTTTTTCTCAAACTATGGCTGATATTATAGGATCGTGCGATTTTTTTTATACCTAGGATACATCTTATTTTTTTATTGTTTTCGTCGTGCTGAACATGACCTCGTCGTCAAAATTCATGATTTCCAGACGAATTTTTGGTAAAATTACAATCATTGACTAACTAAAGTTTTTCTTAAACTTTGGAAAAATTTTCGAAATATTTTTTCGCGCGATCTCACGATATCATAGTCAAAACTCGTGGTTCCATGATGAATTTTGAATAAATTCCAATTTTTGGTTTAAAACAGACCAAAAACAGGGCTAAAATTAAGTTTTTATTCCATACTTTTGAGGATTTTGTCTCATTGCACATGATTTCGCAGTTGAAATTTGTAATATCAAGAGGAATTCCCAAGAAAGTTCAGTCAAAATTAAGTTGTATAGATAGATATATTTATTATATTCGTAGTATTTTGACACGTGTAACATGTTAACGTATTAAAAACTCATGATTTTAAGACGAGTTTTGAATAAAATAGCTATTTTTGGGTAAACACTAGACGTACCTTATTTGTATGTTAGATTTTTAAATTCATGCAATTCTCGCTCCAAGAACGAAATTACCTCCGGTTATGTCTAAGGAGTCACTGGGCCCATCTACCATAATCAAATCGGGTCCAAATTTTGTATGAAATGATCATAGGCCCAACCGAAGCTAATTACGTTTTTAGAGCGAAAACAGAAAAAAACCTTAAAAATAAGGTTTAGTAAACATTCATCCGAGTGAGGGTTTAAATTGGGTTTTGAAGTTTAATTTATAGTATTATGGATAAAATCACCCCTATTTTAGGATCCTTCGTAATAAGAATTTGTTACGAATCCGAAATTTACAATTCTACGATCCGAATCTTTACAAACGCAATTTGAAATTCGTAACATTTGCATTCTAGGATCCGAATGCATCAAATTTTGAAAGCTACACTCAGAAAAAAGCTTATCGGAATATGATAAAAAAGGCATCATATTTAGAGAAAAACGGTGTAGACTTTGCTCCAGAGAATGCTATTCTCTAATTTCGATACTAAAAATTCTCTAAAAATGGTAAAAAGCTTCCATGAAAAAGAAAAATATATCGTTTTTTGAGAAAAAACTTTTTATTTTTGAGAAAAGATTTGTTTTTATTGAAGAAAATACTTCTCTTAGTGAATTTTTTATCAAAATATAAGAAAAGTTTTTCTTTTTTAATAAATTTTTCTCTATAAATGAGAAATTTTTGTGCGAGAAAAATACTTATCATTATTAGAGACATTGAAATATTTCCATTTCCTAGAAGTAAAGAAATATTTCTTCGAAAATGTGAAAATTTATTCTAATTTAAGAAAATTTTATTTGAAAAAGAGAAAATTTCTATATCGAAAATAGAGAAATTTTTTACCGAAGCAAGGTATGTGTTTTTTTCTCAGTGTAATTTTAATTCTATTTTGCGAATTCACAAAACCGTCGGAAGCAACACAAATAAGTTTTGTTATATAAAAAGCAGCACAATTTCAGCTTCAAAAACATTTCAGCAGGAGAGACCTGACATTTCGCAGGGTTTTATAAAACAAAACAAAGAAAATTTGGACCAAAGATGCTACGAGTTGGAAAAGGTTAACTTTCTTATATTTAAACGAGTCTTATTTTTATCTAGGTTTGGTTTCATTTTCCAGGTTTGGTTAGATTATAAATGCTACATTAAGCGCAAGTTATTCCACAACAAATACGAATTCATAGCAACTGGTGGTGGCCGAAATAAATTGCACATTTTAAGTGATTAAGAAGAAGCTGTTGTTAAACTAACAGGTCTTGAAACATTAACTGCGGGTATAATTGGAGCAGTACCGTACCCTCTGAGTTGAAATCTACAGCAAACAATCAATAGGATACCTGCTTTATTAACGTGGAATATTTTGATAAATCCATGAAGTCCGTGATCGAGAATTCCATGCCAACATCAAATCTGCCACAAAACATAATAAATCTTTTGGACCAGCAGGTGACTGCACAAAAAGAGTTCCATTCAAAATCATTGGAAATTATATGAAAAATTAATTTGCAATAAAATGTATGACAAAAAACAGCTGTTTCCGAAATTTCGAAATTCAGTTTTAATGAGGCAATGCTAAACTTGATTCTGTTCGGATCCTATCATAGCAAATTTTTTGTATTCGTAGCGTAACTTTAGATTCGTTACTTTATTACAACGGATCCTGGAAGAGGCGTGAATAATTACTTAATATTATTTCTCAAAGATGTATAGGAATTTATGCTTCCTCATTTTTTCAAACTGAATTATTTTAGAATGTTTCTCTTGTGCTGAATATGATCCAAATTTTGACCATGGGAGCGTGTTGAGCGCTACAAAGGTCTTTCAAAAACGTGTCATGGGCACCTCAAAGTCAAAGTAATGTTAATGGCTAGTTTGGCCATGTGTACCCGACCCAATGGACCTATTGTGCAAGTCCATTTGATTTATTTTATTTTTACTTTGATTTTGAGATTTAGGCTTTTTATAAATTTTAGTATTATTTCTGGCTTGGTATCATTGACCTTTTATTGTGGCATTAATGTCGCACCAAAGTAGAGAAGTCTAAGTTTGCAGATTACAAATATGTGTGAATGAAGTTCTTCTCCTCGCAGAGTCCGCCGACTTCTGAAAAAGAAAGACACATCTTTTTGAGAAGGTGCATCAGAGCACTGTGACTTGAATAGTAACTTGTTAGAAGTTAAAAGATGGAGAAGTGATGTAAAGTGACCTTTGATAAAGCCCTAATGAGATTAATAAATTTCTTTGCTTGTCTCTGTCCATTAAAATTTGTCCAGTGCTACAGAAAATTTTTGTTTTACAGGTCCAAACCTTTTTCACAAAGTTTTTTCATAGACCTTTTGACAGGCTACCCAATTGTTCAGGGCCAATGAAAAATTGACGTGCCCTACTATTGCCAAGTTAGTCTGTCTTTTCGTTGCCTTCAAAACTTTCAACCCTGGATCCTAGTACCCAATATAATTCTATATTATTGTTTCATCCCAATGCATTCTGTTATTTGATTCAAACAGAGGCTATTAGTAGTTTTGAGTCAAGCTCGTATGCTTGAAGGGCCTTTAATACCACTTGACTGTTTGAGAGTAAATATATATGTGACCCTCTGAGGAGTTTTCTTTGCATTTGATTTAGTAGATTTTGACTGGAATATTTACTTTGATAGATAAATAATTAAAAAAAGTGTGCGTGTCAGCTACGACGCGCGATTGGAGTTTACTTCTTATTGATTGCCTTGGAATTTTATATAATCATGTACAATAGGCAAAGTGGCTAAATATATAAATTTGTCATGCATTAACAGTAAACATTATTAATTTCATTACCAAAATGTAATCTCGTTACCAACAACTGAGGCAATAAAATTTAAATAACTAAAACTCAAAACGTAAAAAATTGAAGTAAAATTGTTTAGAAATCGTGATGATTGACCAAAATCTAGACGTCCCCAGTCTTCTTCCAAAAAACTTAATATAAATTAAGGTTTTCTCTCAAAAATGTTATTTTAATATGAAATCCATTAAAGTTTCAATGACCCAGCCTAGACCTCAGATAGTCCAGTTACATCCGCTTAACCACAGAATCATCCATTTATGTCTAAATTGTTCGTAGAATTCATAAAAGTGACAATGACCTCAGAAAATCCCATTGCATCCGATTGGCTATAGAATCATAAAGTTTGTTCGAAACGTCTCATGGAACCCATAAAAGTACCAATGACCCGCCTGTGACCTCAGATAATCCCATTGCATCCGATTGGCCATAGAATCATCCATTTTGGTCGAAATGTACCATGGAACCCACAAAAGTTCCAATGACCCCCTTGTGACCTCAGATAATCCCATTGCATCCGATTGGCCATAGAATCACCCATTTTGGTCCAAATGTTCCATGGAACCCATAAAAAGTTCCAATGACCCGCCTATGACCTCAGATAATCCCATTGCATCCGATTGGCCATAGAATCACCCATTTTGGTCCAAATGTTCCATGGAACCATTAAAAGCTCCAATGACTTTCCTGTGACCTCAGATAATCCCATTGCATCCGATTGGCCATAGAATCACCCATTTTGGTCCAAATGTTCCATGGAACCCATAAAAGTTCCAATGACCCGCCTATGACCTCAGATAATCCCATTGCATCCGATTGGCCATAGAATCACCCATTTTGGTCCAAATGTTCCATAGAACCCATAAAAGTTCCAATGACCCGCCTATGATCTCAGATAATCCCATTGCATCCGATTTGCTATAGAATCACCCATTTTGGTCCAAATGTTCCATGGAACCCATAAAAGTTCCAATGACCCGCCTATGACCTCAGATAATCCCATTGCATCCGATTGGCCATAGAATCACCCATTTTGGTCCAAATGTTCCATGGAACCCATAAAAGTTCCAATGACCCGCCTATGACCTCAGATAATCCCATTGCATCCGATTGGCCATAGAATCATCCATTTTGGTCCAAATGTTCCTTGGAACCTACAAAAGACACAATGACCCGCCTGTGACCTCACATAATCCCATTGCATCCGATTGGCCATAGAATCATCCATTTTGGTAGAAATGTTCCATGGAACCCATAAAAGTTCCAATGACCCGTCTATGATCTCAGATAATCCCATTGCATCCAATTGGCCATAGAATCACCCATTTTGGTCCAAATGTTCCATGGAACCCATAAAAAATCCATTGACCCGCCTATGACCTCAGATAATCCCATTGCATCCGATTGGCCACAGAATCACCCATTTTGGTCCAAATGTTCCATGGAACCCATAAAAGTTCCAATGACCCGCCTATGACCTCAGATAATCCCATTGCATCCGATTGGCCATAGAATCACCCATTTTGGTCCAAATGTTCCATGGAACCATTAAAAGTTCCAATGACCCGCCTATGACCTCAGATAATCCCATTGCATCCGATTGGCCATAGAATCACCCATTTTGGTCCAAATGTTCCATGGAACCCATAAAAGTTCCAATGACCCGCTTGTGACCTCAGATAATCCCATTGCATCCGATTGGCCATAGAATCACCCATTTTGGTCCAAATGTTCCATGGAACCCATAAAAGTTCCATTGACCCGCCTATGACCTCAGATAATCCCATTGCATCCGATTGGCCATAGAATCACCCATTTTGGTCCAAATGTTCCATGGAACCCATAAAAGTTCCAATGACCCGCCTATGACCTCAGATAATCCCATTGCATCCGATTGGCCATTGAATCATCCATTTTGGTAGAAATGTTCCATGGAACCCATAAAAGTTCCAATGACCCGCCTATGACCTCAGATAATCCCATTGCATCCGTTTGGCCATAGAATCACCCATTTTGGTCGAAATGTAACATGGAACCCACAAAAGTTCCAATAACCCGCTTGTGACCTCAGATAATCCCATTGCATCCGATTGGCCATAGAATCACCCATTTTGGTCCAAATGTTCCATGGAACCCATAAAAGTTCCAATGACCCGTTTATGACCTCAGATAATCCCATTGCATCCGATTGGCCATAGAATCATCCATTTTGGTAGAAATGTTCCATGGAACCCATAAAAGTTCCAATGACCCGTCTATGATCTCAGATAATCCCATTGCATCCAATTGGCCATAGAATCACCCATTTTGGTCCAAATGTTCCATGGAACCCATAAAAAATCCATTGACCCGCCTATGACCTCAGATAATCCCATTGCATCCGATTGGCCATAGAATCACCCATTTTGGTCCAAATGTTCCATGGAACCCATAAAAGTTCCAATGACCCGCCTATGACCTCAGATAATCCCATTGCATCCGTTTGGCCATAGAATCATCCATTTTGGTCCAAATGTTCCATGGAACCCATAAAAGTTCCAATGACCCGCCTATGACCTCAGATAATCCCATTGCATCCGTTTGGCCATAGAATCATCCATTTTGGTCCAAATGTTCCATGGAACCCATAAAAGTTCCAATGACCCGCCTATGATCTCAGATAATCCCATTGCATCCGATTGGCCATAGAATCACCCATTTTGGTCGAAATGTACCATGGAACCCACAAAAGTTCCAATGACCCACTTGTGACCTCAGATAATCCCATTGCATCCGATTGGCCATAGAATCACCCATTTTGGTCCAAATGTTCCATGGAACCCATAAAAGTTCCAATGACCCGCCTATGACCTCAGATAATCCCATTGCATCCGATTGGCCATAGAATCACCCATTTTGGTCCAAATGTTCCATGGAACCCATAAAAGTTCCAATGACCCGCCTATGACCTCAGATAATCCCATTGCATCCGATTGGCCATAGAATCACCCATTTTGGTCCAAATGTTCCATGGAACCATTAAAAGTTCCAATGACCCGCCTATGACCTCAGATAATCCCATTGCATCCGATTGGCCATAGAATCACCCATATTGGTCCAAATGTTCCATGGAACCATTAAAAGCTCCAATGACCTTCCTGTGACCTCAGATAATCCCATTGCATCCGATTGGCCATAGAATCACCCATTTTGGTCCAAATGTTCCATGGAACCCATAAAAGTTCCAATGACCCGCCTATGACCTCAGATAATCCCATTGCACCCGATTGGCCATAGAATCACCCATTTTGGTCCAAATGTTCCATGGAACCCATAAAAGTTCCAATGACCCGCCTATGACCTCAGATAATCCCATTGCATCCGATTGGCCATAGAATCACCCATTTTGGTCCAAATGTTCCATGGAACCCATAAAAGTTCCATTGACCCGCCTATGACCTCAGATAATCCCATTGCATCCGATTGGCCATAGAATCACCCATTTTGGTCCAAATGTTCCATGGAACCCATAAAAGTTCCAATGACCCGCCTATGACCTCAGATAATCCCATTGCATCCGATTGGCCATAGAATCACCCATTTTGGTCCAAATGTTCCATGGAACCCATAAAAGTTCCAATGACCCGCCTATGACCTCAGATAATCCCATTGCATCCGATTGGCCATAGAATCACCCATTTTGGTCCAAATGTTCCATGGAACCCATAAAAGTTCCAATGACCCGCCTATGACCTCAGATAATCCCATTGCATCCGATAGGCCATAGAATCACCCATTTTGGTCCAAATGTTCCATGGAACCCATAAAAGTTCCAATGACCCGCCTATGACCTCAGATAATCCCATTGCATCCGATTGGCCATAGAATCATCCATTTTGGTCCAAATGTTCCTTGGAACCTACAAAATACACAATGACCCGCTTGTGACCTCACATAATCCCATTGCATCCGATTGGCCATAGAATCACCCATTTTGGTCCAAATGTTCCATGGAACCCATAAAAGTTCCAATGACCGTCTATGATCTCAGATAATCCCATTGCATCCGATTGGCCATTGAATCACCCATTTTGGTCCAAATGTTCCATGGAACCCATAAAAGTTCCAATGACCCGCCTATGACCTCAGATAATCCCATTGCATCGGATTGGCCATAGAATCATCCATTTTGGTAGAAATGTTCCATGGAACCCATAAAAGTTCCAATGACCCATCTCTGACCTCAGATAATCCCATTGCATCCGATTGGCCATAGAATCACCCATTTTGGTCCAAATGTTCCATGGAACCCATAAAAGTTCCAATGACCCGCCTATGACCTCAGATAATCCCATTGCACCCGATTGGCCATAGAATCACCCATTTTGGTCCAAATGTTCCATGGAACCATTAAAAGCTCCAATGACCTTCCTGTGACCTCAGATAATCCCATTGCATCCGATTGGCCATAGAATCACCCATTTTGGTCCAAATGTTCCATGGAACCCATAAAAGTTCCAATGACCCGCCTATGACCTCAGATAATCCCATTGCATCCGATTGGCCATAGAATCATCCATTTTGGTCCAAATGTTCCTTGGAACCTACAAAAGACACAATGACCCGCCTGTGACCTCACATAATCCCATTGCATCCGATTGGCCATAGAATCACCCATTTTGGTCCAAATGTTCCATGGAACCCATAAAAGTTCCAATGACCCGTCTATGATCTCAGATAATCCCATTGCATCCGTTTGGCCATAGAATCATCCATTTTGGTCCAAATGTTCCATGGAACCCATAAAAGTTCCAATGACCCGCCTATGACCTCAGATAATCCCATTGCATCCGATTGGCCATTGAATCATCCATTTTGGTAGAAATGTTCCATGGAACCCATAAAAGTTCCAATGACCCGCCTATGACCTCAGATAATCCCATTGCATCCGTTTGGCCATAGAATCACCCATTTTGGTCGAAATGTACCATGGAACCCACAAAAGTTCCAATAACCCGCTTGTGACCTCAGATAATCCCATTGCATCCGATTGGCCATAGAATCACCCATTTTGGTCCAAATGTTCCATGGAACCCATAAAAGTTCCAATGACCCGTCTATGATCTCAGATAATCCCATTGCATCCAATTGGCCATAGAATCACCCATTTTGGTCCAAATGTTCCATGGAACCCATAAAAAATCCATTGACCCGCCTATGACCTCAGATAATCCCATTGCATCCGATTGGCCATAGAATCACCCATTTTGGTCCAAATGTTCCATGGAACCCATAAAAGTTCCAATGACCCGCCTATGACCTCAGATAATCCCATTGCACCCGATTGGCCATAGAATCACCCATTTTGGTCCAAATGTTCCATGGAACCATTAAAAGCTCCAATGACCTTCCTGTGACCTCAGATAATCCCATTGCATCCGATTGGCCATAGAATCACCCATTTTGGTCCAAATGTTCCATGGAACCCATAAAAGTTCCAATGACCCGCCTATGACCTCAGATAATCCCATTGCATCCGATTGGCCATAGAATCATCCATTTTGGTCCAAATGTTCCTTGGAACCTACAAAAGACACAATGACCCGCCTGTGACTTCACATAATCCCATTGCATCCGATTGGCCATAGAACCACTCATTTTGGTCCAAATGTTCCATGGAACCCACAAAAGACACAATGACCCGCTTGTGACCTCAGATAATCCCATTGAATCCGATTGGCCATAGAATCATCCATTTTGGTAGAAATGTTCCATGGAACCCATAAAAGTTCCAATGACCCGTCTATGACCTTAGATAATCCCATTGCATCCGATTGGCCATAGAATCACCCATTTTGGTCCAAATGTTCCATGGAACCCATAAAAGTTCCAGTGACCCGCCTTTGACCTCAGATAATCCCATTGCATCCGATTGGCCATAGAATCACCCATTTTGGTCCAAATGTTCCATGGAACCCATAAAAGTTCCAATGACCCGCCTATGACCTCAGATAATCCCATTGCATCCGATAGGCCATAGAATCACCCATTTTGGTCCAAATGTTGCTTCAACCAATAAAAGTTCCAATGACTCCCCTGTCACCTCCATGGAATCCATGGAATCCATTAAAGTGCTAATGACCCGCCTGTAACCTTGATAATCCCATTGCATCCGAATGGCCATAGAATCATCCACTTTTGTCCAAATTCTCCATGGAATCCATTAAAGTGCTAATGATCTGCCTGTGACCTTGATAATTCCATTGCATTCGATTGGCCAAGCATAACGCAAAAATAGTTGAAAATTCAACCATAACGCAAAAAATAGTTGAAAATTCAAACGTAACGAAAAAAAGTTGAAAATTCAACCATAACGCAAAAAATAGTTGAAAATTCAAACGTAACGAAAAATAGTTGAAAATTTGACTTTACCCCCTAATATAATTTCTTTATATGCAAATCGATTCTAAAGGAGTAAACTCCAATAAACTTTGTTCAAGCTTATATAAGCTGTGTGCTATCTGTGGCCGCGTTTTTCTTAATCCCCACTTAGTATGAGTATATTTTTCTATCCGTGCATAAAGCAATCGAAAAGACAAATTTCTCTACCACATAAATGTTGATGAACAGAATATTAAAGAAATGAAGAAAGGTTTATGCGTTATACCACAAACCGGGGCTCAAACCCGGGAGCTCTGGGTTAGCAGCCAAGCAAGCTGACGCTTGACTACTGAGGCCGCAATTGAATGAGACAAGTCAGTCTGCCATCGAATATGAACACTAGCTATCAAAATGCAGCTTCAGCTTTATTCATCTTTATCTCCACCACACAACTCATACAATGCAACTGTAAATGCAGCTGCTCCTCTAAGCCTGCATATAATGGCTACCAACCTATTTTGGACAAGTTCTGCGCTTAGACGCAACCATGTAAATGAAGTCAAGGTGGACAACAGCATCGTTGTATGAACATTCACGCAGTGACTAGGTCAATAGCAGCATCAGCAGCTGCTTTGAACATATCGAAAGGAACAATGAATTTAGAGCATTTTGGAGCACTTTGCATGTGGGCTTTGCTTCAACTCATGTTTGTTCTTATGGCTAACTTGCATTGAATAACCTAGTTCCCTACTGAGCTACTTTTTTTTTTCATTTGTCTTTGATGTGAGAATTACAAACAAGACTAGAATTGGGTTAAAGGAAGTTTATGATGTGTAGTGAACTTAAATTACTGGATTGTAAAAGAACTAGATAGAAAAGTTTGACAAAACTTAAAAACACCGTTAATATGAATCTATAAAAAAGAGTTAACGAGCTGTTTTACGGATTATACGACAGAAAATGCAATAGAAACGTCAAAACCTTTACAAAGTACGCTTACGAAGATTTGCTTACAAATCAAAAGCCTCGCTCTTACAGTACAAGGCTAACGCGAAGTTATGCTCTAAAGACCTCGATAAATTACTTCGTGATAGATTGAGACAAAGCATGGATGCTCATAAAATTTGCAAACTTGCCTTTACAACTACCTTCGAAGCATAACTGAGGAATTTTTGAGAACTTCGAGTTGAAGAATCTCGAAAATTGAACTTTTTGAAAGTCTTGACAGACAAATCAACCCTCAACTGACCAAAAGTTGTTTGTAGAGCGCTGGGTTTTATAACCCAATATACATTTATTTTTCAACACCAATAGTTTTTTTAAAAACACTCAACCAATCTCCATCAATCTCAACCAATTCAAAGAGCTTCTTTAGAAAGGCATATTTTTTATACCCCAAACCGTTTAACAAATTTTTTTTTCTTAATTTTTTATCTAAATTTGAATTATTTTTTCTTTTTTAATTTGTTTTTTAATTTGTCAGATAAAGCAGTGTAACATATTAAAAATCGATATTATATTATATCGATGTTTTCTATTAAGCTAGAATGGTTTCTGAAGTTAACTATAGCCGCCATTTTAGATTTTGGATTCCTCACAGCTTGTTTATGCAATCAGTGATTGAAATTCAACTTTTGAGAAAATATAATCAGGGTAAGTTTCAAAAACTCTAGTGAAAGTCTTAATTTTGTTCATTTTAAGGGGGTCTTCTCATTGAGCAACTTTTTTTTTCGCCTTTTTTGCATTTATTTATAGCTTGGGTAGTTGTGAATATGCCCCTAAAAGGATTTTTAGAAATTCGAAATACTTTAGAAGATACAGCCTTTTTTGTGAAGCAAGGTCTTCGTCAAAATGAGCTATTTTTTTTTCGCCTCATTTTCGAACGAAGCGGCATAAAGTAACCACCGAATTCTGTTGAAAATGTTTATTGTTAGGTAAAAACGTGTTTGCACACATATTCATACAAACATACGAATACACATTTCTGCTTATTTTAGGGGTTGAAGCATTTTTTGAGTCCAGGTGTTCAACTGAAAGCATCATGTAGTTCAGTTTGTATCGAGTTGAGCAACAGACGCAGAACTGCCTCCTTTTGTTAATTGCGTACTTTAATTTGTCACTTTTTTCTTTTTTTTCCAAAAAAATAACTTTGATACCAGCAGAACTGCTTTTCTTGAAAAAAAAATTGTTTGGTTTTTTTGAAACCCTCGTATTTTGATCTATGAGTTAAGTTTTCTCCGGTTCTACCGAACCGATTTTAATGAATCAAAGTGAATTCGACGGAGAATTGTCAGTTCTTTAAAACTGCATTTAAACATTTTTGATTTTTTTTTTTTTTTCCAAAAAAATTACTTCAAACTTTAAACGCGTTTATCTCGAAACCACGTTTTTCGAACTGGCGGCCATGATATCTGCAGTTCAACTGAACCGATTTTCATGAAACAAAGTGGAATCGACGCAAAATTGTCACCATTCTCGGGTGAATCTCGACCATAATTTTAAAAAATTTTTTACTATTTTTTTTTTTACACTAAACTACAAAAAAAAGCCCGAAATTGAATTTTTTTTTGAATGGCCGCCATTTTGTCAAAAAAAATCACAAAATTAAGCTTGAGGTTCACCCGAGAATTACATCTATACTGATTATAACCCCTTTTTTTTCATTTCAGACGCTCCGGAGACCCGGAATCGTGGCCGCCGTGACGACACCTTTTTTTTTCACCACCAACTTTGAAGTCTCATTACTTTTTGAACAGCCCACGTATCGAGGCAAAAAAAATTTTTTTATTTACTATGAAACTTTTGTAATACAATAAATAAAAAAAGTTTTCAATTATTCTTTGCGTTTTCTAATAAGAATTTTTTTAAAAAGGGTCCAAAAAACGGGTTTTGAATGAGAAGACCGCCTTAAGACGATTTTTAAGACTTCAGCCGGCATATTGGATCAACCATGTCGAAAACCTAACTATTAAAATTGTTAGGTCTGTTCATTACTAACAATTTGCATCCATAACCTAGCTATTCGGCTGTTTAGTTTTTTTTTGCCAATTTTTTATTCCGTCATCTTCATTCTTTTCAGATTTCTGTCCGCCATATTTTGCCGCCATTTTGAAATTAAAATTCACCAAGCATGATCGATTCATGATTTGCATTCATGAATTTTGCTCCAGTTATTAATAACATGAGTCACAAAAACTATCCACGATATCAATGCAGAAGGTACAAAAAAGAAAAAAAAAACACGTGAACATGAATATTTCCCAAGCCTAGTGCTTAAAGTTCATTAGGTGCACGCACAAGATACATAAACCCATGAAATGATTTTTGTACTTTCGTGCCAATAAAAATGCCATGAAAAAAAACCGTTGAAACCTAAATAATTTTTCTTTTCGTGAATAAAATTCCAAAAATGTATGTTATAATACGAGCAGAACAAGAACAGTTCATGAGATTAGTGACAAAAATGCATGAAACTTATGTACATATACACATCTGGGCAAACAAAAATATGTACACCAGAGCTGTACCGAGTTTTTTTTAAATAATTTATTATTCAAATATTTTTTTGTAAAAAAGTAATTATAATTTTAGAGTTCAATATATTAAAAATAACAAAAACAATTTTAATTCCTAACAAAAATAAAAAAAAAATGATTTTCATGTGTACAAACCAGTAGTAGTACAAATCAGTATCCTGAATATCCGCCATTATTCTTTAAAATAGCCTGAATGCTTCTAAAATCGTCCTTATTTTCAAAAGTTTGGTTAGATATTCTTTTCTTTAATTCACGCCAAAGATTCTCAATCGGGGTGATTGACTGAACCAGGACATAAAGTCGATTTTGTTGTCCTTAAAGAAATCCTTTACCAACTTCGATGAGTGTTTGGGGAACCGCCAAACTAAAAGCATTTCTTCACTTGCATAAGGCAACATTATTCCTTGTAATATTTTCGCATATTCGAATCGGGTGATAATATCCTGAATACGAAATATTGGGCCAAGGCCATAGTGAGAAAAGCATGCCCGGACCATTTTGTTTACGCCACCATGTTTGACCGTTTTCCTAGTGCACCACGGATCGATGAGTCAAAAGTCTCGTCGCTCCATAGGATGTTGTTCCACTTTTTGACTGTTTCAGCTCCTGACGATGAGGCATGAATTTTGCAAAATTCTTTCCTTGCGTGTAAGTTTTTCTTACGAAGGAGTGCAACCTTACGGGCTATTCTGCCATAGAGCTTTGAATCCACTAACCTTCATCGAACAGTTCGTCGAAGATACTTTGTTACCTAATTCTGCTGCTATTGTTCTTGAAGCTATAAAAGGTCCTTTTTGGCCATAATACTAAAGCGATGGTCATGGTTTTGTGTGGTTTTCCATTTTCTTCCACGTTTTTCTCGAACTTTTATACCCTAAACCTGAAAGATCAGGGTATATTATTATACCCTAAACCTGAAATTAACGCATAGAACGAAGCGAGTTCGCTATAGAAAAGTATATATATTCTTCGATCAGGGTCGCCTCGTAAGTCGCTGGGTATATTTTTATACCCTAAACCTGAAAGTTACGCTTAGAACGAAGCGAGTTCGGTATAGAAAAGTATATATATTCTTGATCAGGGTCACCTCGTAAGTCGAGCTATCCATGTCCGTCCGTTCGCCCGTCCGTCTGTCTGTCCGTCTGTTTGTTGTCCGTATGCACAGGATAAGAAGGAGAAGTTGAGATAATGGAATGAAACTCGGTACATATGGTCATACATATGATCACATGGACCCAAGGGTCTGTACTATTGAATATTTTTGGAATCCGCCTACCTCTGGACACGCCTACCTCTCATACAAAGCAAAAAATTTAAAACTGCATAAATGAGCTCATAATTATCCTACAACAATAAAATTAGGTATATATGTATTTTATACCAACATAAAATTGTCTTCGAAAAATGGATGTCATCCGCCCACAGACACGCCCACCTCCCATACAACCAAAAATAAAAAACTCAATAAATCAGCTCATGTCTAACGTACACAAATAAAATTTGGTACGTATGCATTTTATGTAAGAACAAAGACGTCTTCGAAAAATGGATGTCATCCGCCTTCGGCCACGCCCACCTCCCATACAACCCAAAAATTTAAGACTAAATAAATAAGCTCGTGTTTAACCTACACAGATAAAATTTGGTACGTATGCATTTTAAATCAAAACAAAGATGTCTTCGCAAAAATGGGTGTCATCTGCACACGGGCACGCCCACATACCAAACCCAAAAATTGACTACCCAAAAATTGAAAACTCAATAAATAAACTTATGTTTAACCTTCAGAGATAAAATTTGGTACGAAGGCTATGTAAACCAAAACAAAACAAAGATGTTTTTGAAAAATGGACGTAATCCGACCACGGACACGCCCACCTCCCATACAACTCACAAATGGAAAACTCTATAAATAAGCTTATCTTTGTCTTATAAAGTTACAATTTGGTATGTATGTATTTTCTATCCAAACTACGATGTGCTCAAAAATTGGGTGTAATCCGTTGACGAACACGCCTACCTTCCATACAACCCACATTAGCGAAAACACCATAAAGGCATTAACATGTGAGCTACAGGAAGAAAACTTGGCATGTGTAAATTTTTCATCAATATTTAAATGCATATAAAATGAATACTTCATCCGCCCTCGAACATGCCCATTTTCAAAAATATTATATTTTTTTGGAAAAGTAGGTTTAGGGTATTTCGTTGTCGGCCTAGACCGACTTTAGATATTCTTTACTTTTTTTTTAAGCATTCAAAGCAATTTCGAGAATGTCTAAGTATTTTGGCAAATCGTTCCATATCCATTTCCTTCAGCATGCATCTCCATATCAATCTGCTTTTCTTCGGCTGTACAATGATCACCGCGACCCATCTAGATGTGAAAATCTTTTATGAAGTCTTCAAAATTTCAAATTTCTTTACAAACTTTAAAAAAAAAAATTCAAAAACTACACTTTCGAATTAAAAAACACGACGAAAAACTCTTAAAATGCACTTAAGGAGGGACACATTCGTGGCCTTATAGAAAACAGACCTTTTTTTTTAAAAATTCATAACCCAGTCAAGAACAAACATTTTTTCAAAATTTTTTTTTATTGCAGAGAATTGAACAAATTAAAAGAAAAAAAAAACATTAAAAAAAATATGTTTTTCACTCCAACATGGTTTTATAGAGCTCCAAACTGGCGGCAGAGAAAAAAACGGGGCCTCGTGGTTGCAGCGCTGTGAGTCCCAAAAATTGTTCGATCTGGAATAAAATGACTCTTTTAAATCTTAACAAAATTTGTTATCGTATGACAGGAGCTTTTTATAAAAATTTTTTTCAATATTTGGTGATGTTCCAAATTCATAATAATTCATAATTCAACTTTAAAAATTCATAAAAAATCGAAAAAAAAATTGTAAAAAAGCTCGTGTCATACGAAAGCGAATCAAGTTTACAAAACTACAAAAAGAGAAAAAAAATTTCGTCAAAAAATGAACCCGCTAGTGTCGACTTGTACGAAAAACATGGTTTCGAGATAAACGCGTTCAAAGTTTGTGAACAAAGAAAAAAAGTCGTAAATTAAAGATGCGCTCTCACTAATCCGGCTGTGACTTTTGAACCGGTAGGAATTTTTTAATGAAATTGTTTCTGAGAATCTTAAGAATATTAACTAAAATACAAAATGGCCAATGTCATGTCCCCCTTAAAATATTGTTTTTAGATTGCCTGTCATTAAGGTGGTGACCGTGGCATGCAGGTTAAGTGTGTGGCTTAGCATGCTCGGAGCCCGGGTTTGATCCCCAGCCGCGGCGAAAAGTTTTTTCAACAAAAATTTTTCTGATCGGTCACCACCTCTCTGCAGACAATGGCAAACCTCAGAGAGTAAATAATGCCATGTAAAGCTTCTTGAGAACATGAACTTTAGCCGTTCGGAGTCGGCATAAACATGTAGGTCCAGTTCTCGGTCAATTGTGTGTAAAACATTTAATAACACACACAACACAATTGACCATAGGAAGCTCGGTCAAAGTCCTTTCAAGGGCTGAAATGGCCAATTTGTTTTTTGTGTTTTTGTTTTTTTTTTTGTCATTAAGGGGACAACTTGTGAAACGGTAAAGTTTTAGCTTTCAGTAAAAGTATGACGTTTTGATCATAAATCATTTTTTAGGGGATGTACCTTTTTTTTCTGTCCAGATGTGTACAAGGGAAACATAAACTATGCTATGAGTTAAGTGACAAAAATTCTTAGAATTCATGTACAAAAACAAGGTTAGCAAGAATGGTTCATAAGATAAGAATTTTTTTAAATAATTTTCAAAAAAACTCCACATTTGTGCCATATTGCTGAAAAAAAATATGGCAACACTACCTGCGATGCTTGTATGCCGGTGGAAATTCATGGCTTAGATGTTCCTAATGGGTTCGCAATTATAATGCCACTAAATCCACTAGTAACGCCACTACTATCCTTATTATAGTACAACCCCAACCTGTTCATGCCATTAATTTTATGTCCCTATTTTTCCTCGTCTTTATTTTACTTGAAACTTCTGTTTTGATGGATTTAAGTAAGTTTTCTATTTCTTTTTAGACAAGATGACATAAAGCTAAATAAACTCATTTCTTTACATTAAAAAGCAAGCTCAACTAAAATAACGCTATTGAATTAATTTCACTCAATGTGCAGAATCCTCAAAAACGCAGGCGCAACATTGAGCTCAACTTAAAGGCAGCTCAGCGCATCTTTCTTAGCGCTCATTGCAAGCATAAGCGCTGGATTATTAGTTGGATCAACATTTCTGGGTTAGAAAAATGAAAAAAAAACAAAACTTAAACAAAATAAAAAAGTAAAAGATATGCAAGTTTTTTTTTCTTTTAATTCGTTTTGGTTTTGAGCTTGCAACGAACGCACTCCTCATGCAAAACATGCTTTTAAGTTTTTTTTGCGCACTGCTTCATAGGCCAGCAGTTAAGCCAAAGCTTCATCTTTGCATCTGAGCTGCTGCACCAAAGCGCCACGAGCCACACAGACCACTGTGTGGCCGTGTATTGTGGTGTCTACGGTTGCCACTGAAGCCGGCCTTTAGCCACTTGAATAGTCTTAATATTGATTTCATACGATTCGGTCGCGCTTTTCGGTGCTTGCAAATTAGCCATAATTGTATAATTTTTTGTTTGGTTTTAATTATAGCAAATATTACGGCATGTTTTTAAATTAGATAACTTTTTGTTTTTAACAACGTGCTTTTGTTTTCGTTTGATGTGTGTGTTAAGCGTTCAAATTGATATGGAAGAGTTAAAACAAAAAAATGCACATACTTTCAAACTTTCAAACAATTTTTAACGCATCATTGTGAGCTGTTCTTGGATATTAATTAAGCAGAAATTATTATTGAGTAAGTTTGTCAAAAAAATAATTGATTAAAATCTTAACATCTTCAATAACCAAGGCTGATATTTTTTAAAATCTCAATAAGCTCAATATTTTTTTCATAAATTTCCGCCATAATTTTATTTTAATGGTCTCAAATTAAACACAATTATTAACATTGATCAATAACAGAGTCAAAGTGTTTATTTTTTTTTACACAAAACGCAACGGTTCGTAGCTGTCTGTTATACAATTTTAATTGTTAGCCAACTTAAACAATTCAGACACAATTCAAATGCTTTGATACAAAAAAAGAAACCAAGCAACGTTTTGCACATAATTGCATTTATGTCACAAACAGGAGTAACACGTTTCCCCTTAACTCCCTCTCCCCTCAAAAACTGCTTGAAAGCTTTTAAAACATACAACTGATTGTTGTCGTCAGTTATAAGCTTCTTATGCAGCATTAAAATGCGAAAAAGTGTGCAAAAATCAGCAAAAAAATGTTTTTGATACAAAATTCAATATATTTACCGTCAAACTGTATTTAATTATAGCAAGTTTTATACAATAATATAACCTTAGTTATGATATATTTAAAAATTTGATATATTTGATTTAATTGTCAACCAATTTAATCTCTATTGAAAACTCGTGCTGCTTTGATTTAGTCAAGTTTAACTTTTTGATTTTATTATAATGCAGAACTGTTTAGCCTTCAGCAGCTGCCTTCAACAGCAGCTTAAATATTTATTCACTTTTAATAATCTGAAAAACTTTTCAAAACTAGGTTTCACATGTTTGTTATTGTTGTATAAGTCATATTCATCTTAAAATGTTAGTAAAATGCAGAAGTTATGAAGTCATCTTCAGTCGACTTCTATGTTTAAATGTCATTTTAATATATTAAATTCTGAATAATTAAAAAAATTCAGCAAATATGACTTTTACATAATTCTATAGCGTATGTTATTCATAGAGGAAAAAGTCGAATTTATTATGATAAACAGACAGGCGGATCAAAATTTTTATTTCGCCATACACAGACTCAAAAGTTAGAGGGGGACTCGTTAAAAATATTCCTACATCATTTATTTTTGGTTGAAAAATCCCCATGGAGCGATTTTGTTTCTCCCGAAACCCTTTTTTGGCCAAAAAAATCAATTTTTTTGCATATAACTTTTATTTTATTCAGAATCTGAAGATTCTGTGAGTTTTGTGGCACCCAAAATCGAATCCTGGTAACATTTTTGTAGGACAGTGTACACCAGAGAGCGCTCCAGTACAAAATTCATGAGAAAATTTTTCAATATTCAGAGTGTGCCATATTTTGGTCGACTCTTTTAATCCGTCAAAAAATAAAACAAAAAGAAGAGAGCGCTTACACTCAGAAAAATATCAACTGTCATATTAACAGTTGGCCATTGTTATTTTAAAGCACTATTAGGTTGAATGATTTGCGTTTAAGTTAACAGTTTTCTTTGTTGAATGAACGTTTCATAGTATTTTCTGCTGTTAAAATCATCTGTTGAAATATTTTGGAGTTTTTGTTTTTAAATGTCTATCTTCTCTAAGCAAGAGTTTTTAAATGTGTTTTTCTATATTTATGTTATCTTTTTCAATATCGTTATCTCAGTGAAAATGTGCTAGACTGTTACGCGGAGGACGTGGGTTCGCACCCTAGTTGCCCTCAGAAAAAACAAATATTTTTCTCCAATAAACAATGTATTTTTTTCCGATAATAGCAATTTTGTCTTTTTCAAATAAAATTTTCTTCAATTAGAATAAATTTTCACATTTTCGAAGAACTTTTTCTTCACTTGTGGGAACTGGAAATTTGTTCATATCTCTAATCATAATAAGTATTTTTCTCTCACAAATTAACTATTCATTTATAGAGAAAAATTTATTGAAAATGAAAAATTTTCATATATATTGATAAAAAATTCACTATGAGAAGTAGTTTCTTCAACAAAAACAAATCTTTTCTCGAAAATAAAACGTCTTATTCTCTAAAAACCATATATTTTTAAACCATATATATAGAGAAAAATTTATTGAAAATGAAAAATTTTCCTATATATTGATAAAAAAATTCACTATGAGAAGTATTTTCTTCAACAAAAACAAATCTTTTCTCGAAAATAAAACGTCTTATTCTCTAAAAACCATATATTTTTATTTATTTCTCATTTTTCATAGAAATTTTTTATCATTTTTAGAGAATTTTTAGGAACGCATTTAGAGAAAGGCATTCTCTGGATCAAAGTCTATGCCATTTTTCTCTAAATATGATGCCTTTTTTATCATATTCCGAGAAACTTTTTTCTGAGTGTAGTAATAAAATATCAATAACTACGTTTTATATGGGTTTCATGTTCTAAAGACCAACTGTCAACCGACTGTTGATTTGAAAGTTTCATTTGTTGGATGGTATTTAACAGTGAAATCTGTTATTTCAACCCATGATTTGTTTGATATAACAGCATTTTTTCGCTGAATGTATAAATAAACATAATTAAAGAAAACAATGGGAACATTCAGCGTACTATTTGCGCTTTTTGCAAAAATTCAATTTTTATAGCGCTCAGTAAAAATGTTGAGATAATTGTTCTGAAATCAAAACGTCAATGGTGTGAAGTTGGGGGCGAAAAATCTGTAAAATAAAGTAAAGTATGTATTTTAAAATTTTAGAAAAGTAAAAAAGTAAAAATTACAAAAAAAAGTTTTTTAATATTATCATTTTTATTCTTATACGTTTAAATATCTTTCCAACGATATAAAATGAAGGTGTGCCCTAAAAGGGTTCAGAAGTTATAGCAAACACATGGAATATTTATGAAATTTCAATACAAATTAAACTAGCTGTAAACTTTTATTATTTTTGTTTTGTTAAAAATACATAAAAAAAAAATTTGATGAAAATTTATAGCATCACTTGCTCGCTAACCAGTCTGGCCTTTTCGAGCCTTTTTATTTGCGGTTTAGCCTAGAAATTAACGATTTAGCTTCGTGATTTTTTAGCCTTTTTTTTTTACTTTGAAAACAGCCTTTTTTAAAATTTATTAACAAATAAAAAATTTGCCGATTAAATGCAACACTGTAAGGCAAAAATAAGTACACACTAAAAAATTTCCAAAATAAATTTACGCCGGAGAGCGAATATTTACATTTTTTACACCGAACGGTATTTATTTACACTGCTTACCCAGTGTGATTTCGCTGTTGAAAAAAATCATAATTTTGCGTATTCTAAATAAACACCTGACAGGGTTTGACACAAACATTCTTCGGATATTTAGTTTTTAACACCGATCGGTGTGAAAAAATATCCCCTATCGGATATAAAATTCTAGCATTTTGACACGGTGTTTTTTTTTAACACCGAACGGTGTAGAACTCCATGGAACACCAATCGGTGTAAAAATTCTATACAAATTTTTTAGTATGTAGTCATGAAAATTTAAATCTGGCAACAACGCTGGGACCTTAAGATCTCTCTCGTTTCACATGTAGATAAATGTTAGATAGATCGTTGTAAAGCCAAATATATTTTCTCATTTTGCAAATGAAAAGTCCAAATATTCCACAGACGAAGTTACCTCGATTGAGCTTCAATGGCGAAAACTATTGACACGTAAATGGTCAAGCCTGTCCTCTACAATTGAGTTTTGGGTAGAAGTAAAGCACTTTAAAAACTCGTTGCCTGAAAATCCTTTTTCTGAGCTCGTCAATTTGGTTTTCAGTTTCTTAGTTTTACCACTTAGTAACGCTGAGGTTGCACTAAAAAAATTTTTAGTGCAATGAAAATTGTAAAAACTAGGCAAAGAAATAGATTTAAAATTAAAATGCCTAACTCGTTGCTAAATATTCGATGTTCACTGAAAAGATTACAAAAATGTTGTCATGACGTTACGTTCTGTACGTCTGTTAGATTCACGTAGTGCTTATGCAAGCTGTAGTTCCTTCGATTTATCTGATGAAGAGGGCATAATTATATCTGAGATATAAACCATGTTGAAATAATATAAGTTCTTAGCACGACAGTGATAAATTTTTCAAACCTTCAATTTCATTTAAAATTTCTCCCAAAAATTGGAAAAAGGATATTCCCATTTTTAAGGCTCAAGAAATTTTGGAAAATTTTAAACAAATTTGTTCATCAACCGTGAATATTCATGAGTGTTTTAAGTTAAACTTTTAACATAACATGTGATGTCTGTATCCTGCTGTCTTAAAAATGAGAACTCGCTTTTACAATTCCCATGAGCAAATTATTCTTAATAGGACTTAATGTACATATACATCAATATACATCAATTCCATATACATATTATTTTCATTTACATTTAAATGATGAAATGAAAGGTAATGCAATGTAAAGTTAGTTTATTTAATGAAAAGTAAGTCATTCTGAATTAAAAAGGCTGGTATTATTTTGCTTTATAAATATATACCATATGATTTTTTGCTTTTTACAAATTTGTACCTATGATACTGATGTACCTATATTAAAAATGAATGTTAAATAAAACTTGAAATTGTATGAAAAATCTGGATTTTTTTTAGCTTCTTCTTTCAAAACTTTTAGCTTTTTTTGGCTTCTTTTTTTGGTCAATTTAGCTTCTTTCTTTTTCAGGTCGTGGCCACACTGTCGCCAACACTTATAGCAAGCTTATGTTATTTATGTTTTTTGAAATTGTTATACACAAGCAGTTCTCAAATTGTGTATAAAAATAACTGTCATCCGACCACGAACACCGAAAGTCTAACAGGCAACATAGGTTTCAAATCGACCCATCCTAATATATACACTTGTGTGCTGGACTCGATTATTTCTATGAATTACAAACTTTTGCATAAAGTTAATATAGCAACCCTGACTGGTCAGGCTAAGGATATAAATAATAAAAGATATTCTTATTCAATTTAAGCCTTGTGTTGACATCTGACTCACCGGTGAACCTCCATGTGTTTAAATTGGCCCTGGAGCCATATTTTTGCAATTGTCGGGTTGGGGCTCGGTAACATCTCCTAAATATATGTTTTGAGCTTTGTAACTAAAGTAAACGTTAAAAGTTTATTTTAAAATACCTGAAAGCGGGCTGTGAATTTTTTACTCGTTTTTCGCACAAGTGGCTCACCAGTGAGCCACTTATTTTGCAGGGCTTACAAAGTATTTAAAATATGTAATAATAGGTCGTGCCTGCCGAAAGAGCTAAAACCAAGTCGCCAACGAGATTTTTACTCAACTTTACTTTACAGGAGTTTGGTTTCCTATAGAATGCGCCCCTAACCATTTCTTCATATGTCATCAAAAAGGGACCAACAAAGTCAGTTTTTCTACTTTCAACTCTACATTATGGCAAAGGCATTTCAGGTAATAAGAACTATTGTTCTTGTTCTTCGTTTCTTAGTTTTGTTTTCTTTATTATAGGGAATATTCTTCGCAAACTTTAAATAATTATAGATAAAATATTTATGGAATATTCCATCAAAAGGATGTGGACCAAATTCGAGTGAACACCGCAAGTATTTGTAAAAAGCCACAAGTTTCTGGAGAGGGCAGAAATGAAAAAGTCTGGAGGGGCATCTTCAGTACTCAAAGCAGCTTGGAAAGTATAATTGGATATGGATATGGATACAAACTATGGATACAAACGAGGCAACTTCGAAGTCACAGAGACGGATCAAGCTCTGAAAAGGAATGCTCAGGCACAAGTTAAAGAATTGGGCAAGTGAGGGTATTGTATAGGAAAACGTCGGTCAGCCCATAAGCAGTCCTATGGCTGCAACAAACTCATTTGATCAGGTCATATTTCGGCTGTTGCATCAACTGTCCAATCGAACTTTAACTGTTCCTAACATTTAATTTATGCCTTACAAAATAAAAATTCTTGCAATAAAAAAATATTTATTTTCATATCTTCTAATATGGTGCCTCTAAAAGCCCGTCCACAGGGGTCCAGAAGCATAAAAAATTTGCACATTAGCTCCAAAGTTAAAATCGAAAAAAGAATTGCATGGTAAATTCCCCTTTTGATAAAAACCAGGTGAGCCAGGTGTCCATGAAAAGAGTGTAGACGTGTTGTCAACACAAAGGTTAAGAGTCGTTAAAGAAAATAAATTAATTTCTTCAAATGTAGAGGCAGAGATGCTGAAGTTTTGTACAATACTGTTATGTGTTAAAAAACCTGTCAAAAGCCATCATATTTAGAGAAAAATGGTATAGACTTTGCTCCAGAGAATGCTATTCTCTAATTTCGATACTAAAAATTCTCTAAAAATGGTAAAAAGCTTCCATGAAAAAGAAAAATATATCGTTTTTTGAGAAAAAGACGTTTTTTTTTTGAGAAAAGATTTGTTTTTATTGAAGAAAATACTTCTCTTAGTGAATTTTTTATCAAAATATAAGAAAAGTTTTTCATTTTCAATAAATTTTTCTCTATAAATGAAAAATTTTTGTACGAGAAAAATATTTATTACTATAAGAGACGTTGAAATATTTCCATTTCCTAGAAGTAAAGAAATATTTCTTCAAAAATGTGACAATTTATTCTAATTTAAGAAAATTTTATTTGAAAAAGAGAAAATTTCTATATCGAAAATAGAGAAATTTTTTACCGTATGTGTTTTTTTCTCAGTGTAGACTCAGATATAGGCAAGTCTAGTATAGAAACGTTTATATATGTATGCTGGATTAGCGTAACACAGTGCTTCGTGTCTCTACAAATTCGAATAGAACGAGTCGTCTTGGTTAAATTGTTGAATTCAGTACAGTTTGAAGTTGCTTATTTCAAATTTTTGTTTTGAGATAAAATTCAATTTAATTTCGTTCAATATTTTTTTAAGGAAATTAAATTAAGAAAACACGATTAATTTTTATAGTTAAAAATAAAATTAAAAAAATTAAAATTAATTTAACTGAAATTGAAATTGAAGTCAGGTTTTTCAAAAATATTGTAGTGTCAAAAAGTCACTTTAAATGCAAAAATAAAAGCATAACAATGAATAGATATTACGATTCATGAATAGATATACTAAGAGCGGGAGTCGGACAACCGGCTCAATCATTCCTAACCTAACCTTACCTAACCTTGTTATTCATCATCAGAATCAAAAGATTCTTGTGTATATGTTATGCCGTATATGTGTGCATGGAATATGTACAATATAAAATAGTACTAGTATAGAAGGGCATCATACGGTCATATTCAAAATAATTAAGTAGCAGACGATATGACATTTTTCATTCACCTCAAAAGTTGTTCCACTCGAAGTTAATGTGTCCTTAGTGATATATATCAAATAAATTTTGTGTGCATACTTTTAGGCTAATAATTTTTTCATGTTAAAAGCACTGTAATAACGAAACAGGTTCTGGCTTAGGCTGAACATATTTTAAAAAGCATAGCAATAACAACTATAAAAGTTTGAGCGATATACGATATAGAGCACGGAGCAGGACGCTGAAGTTGGGGGCGAAAAATCTGTAAAATAAAGTAAAGTATGTATTTTAAAATTTTAGAAAAGTAAAAAAGTAAAAATTACAAAAAAAAGTTTTTTAATATTATCATTTTTATTCTTATACGTTTAAATATCTTTCCAACGATATAAAATGAAGGTGTGCCCTAAAAGGGTTCAGAAGTTATAGCAAACACATGGAATATTTATGAAATTTCAATACAAATTAAACTAGCTGTAAACTTTTATTATTTTTGTTTTGTTAAAAATACATAAAAAAAAAATTTGATGAAAATTTATAGCATCACTTGCTCGCTAACCAGTCTGGCCTTTTCGAGCCTTTTTATTTGCGGTTTAGCCTAGAAATTAACGATTTAGCTTCGTGATTTTTTAGCCTTTTTTTTTTACTTTGAAAACAGCCTTTTTTAAAATTTATTAACAAATAAAAAATTTGCCGATTAAATGCAACACTGTAAGGCAAAAATAAGTACACACTAAAAAATTTCCAAAATAAATTTACGCCGGAGAGCGAATATTTACATTTTTTACACCGAACGGTATTTATTTACACTGCTTACCCAGTGTGATTTCGCTGTTGAAAAAAATCATAATTTTGCGTATTCTAAATAAACACCTGACAGGGTTTGACACAAACATTCTTCGGATATTTAGTTTTTAACACCGATCGGTGTGAAAAAATATCCCCTATCGGATATAAAATTCTAGCATTTTGACACGGTGTTTTTTTTTAACACCGAACGGTGTAGAACTCCATGGAACACCAATCGGTGTAAAAATTCTATACAAATTTTTTAGTATGTAGTCATGAAAATTTAAATCTGGCAACAACGCTGGGACCTTAAGATCTCTCTCGTTTCACATGTAGATAAATGTTAGATAGATCGTTGTAAAGCCAAATATATTTTCTCATTTTGCAAATGAAAAGTCCAAATATTCCACAGACGAAGTTACCTCGATTGAGCTTCAATGGCGAAAACTATTGACACGTAAATGGTCAAGCCTGTCCTCTACAATTGAGTTTTGGGTAGAAGTAAAGCACTTTAAAAACTCGTTGCCTGAAAATCCTTTTTCTGAGCTCGTCAATTTGGTTTTCAGTTTCTTAGTTTTACCACTTAGTAACGCTGAGGTTGCACTAAAAAAATTTTTAGTGCAATGAAAATTGTAAAAACTAGGCAAAGAAATAGATTTAAAATTAAAATGCCTAACTCGTTGCTAAATATTCGATGTTCACTGAAAAGATTACAAAAATGTTGTCATGACGTTACGTTCTGTACGTCTGTTAGATTCACGTAGTGCTTATGCAAGCTGTAGTTCCTTCGATTTATCTGATGAAGAGGGCATAATTATATCTGAGATATAAACCATGTTGAAATAATATAAGTTCTTAGCACGACAGTGATAAATTTTTCAAACCTTCAATTTCATTTAAAATTTCTCCCAAAAATTGGAAAAAGGATATTCCCATTTTTAAGGCTCAAGAAATTTTGGAAAATTTTAAACAAATTTGTTCATCAACCGTGAATATTCATGAGTGTTTTAAGTTAAACTTTTAACATAACATGTGATGTCTGTATCCTGCTGTCTTAAAAATGAGAACTCGCTTTTACAATTCCCATGAGCAAATTATTCTTAATAGGACTTAATGTACATATACATCAATATACATCAATTCCATATACATATTATTTTCATTTACATTTAAATGATGAAATGAAAGGTAATGCAATGTAAAGTTAGTTTATTTAATGAAAAGTAAGTCATTCTGAATTAAAAAGGCTGGTATTATTTTGCTTTATAAATATATACCATATGATTTTTTGCTTTTTACAAATTTGTACCTATGATACTGATGTACCTATATTAAAAATGAATGTTAAATAAAACTTGAAATTGTATGAAAAATCTGGATTTTTTTTAGCTTCTTCTTTCAAAACTTTTAGCTTTTTTTGGCTTCTTTTTTTGGTCAATTTAGCTTCTTTCTTTTTCAGGTCGTGGCCACACTGTCGCCAACACTTATAGCAAGCTTATGTTATTTATGTTTTTTGAAATTGTTATACACAAGCAGTTCTCAAATTGTGTATAAAAATAACTGTCATCCGACCACGAACACCGAAAGTCTAACAGGCAACATAGGTTTCAAATCGACCCATCCTAATATATACACTTGTGTGCTGGACTCGATTATTTCTATGAATTACAAACTTTTGCATAAAGTTAATATAGCAACCCTGACTGGTCAGGCTAAGGATATAAATAATAAAAGATATTCTTATTCAATTTAAGCCTTGTGTTGACATCTGACTCACCGGTGAACCTCCATGTGTTTAAATTGGCCCTGGAGCCATATTTTTGCAATTGTCGGGTTGGGGCTCGGTAACATCTCCTAAATATATGTTTTGAGCTTTGTAACTAAAGTAAACGTTAAAAGTTTATTTTAAAATACCTGAAAGCGGGCTGTGAATTTTTTACTCGTTTTTCGCACAAGTGGCTCACCAGTGAGCCACTTATTTTGCAGGGCTTACAAAGTATTTAAAATATGTAATAATAGGTCGTGCCTGCCGAAAGAGCTAAAACCAAGTCGCCAACGAGATTTTTACTCAACTTTACTTTACAGGAGTTTGGTTTCCTATAGAATGCGCCCCTAACCATTTCTTCATATGTCATCAAAAAGGGACCAACAAAGTCAGTTTTTCTACTTTCAACTCTACATTATGGCAAAGGCATTTCAGGTAATAAGAACTATTGTTCTTGTTCTTCGTTTCTTAGTTTTGTTTTCTTTATTATAGGGAATATTCTTCGCAAACTTTAAATAATTATAGATAAAATATTTATGGAATATTCCATCAAAAGGATGTGGACCAAATTCGAGTGAACACCGCAAGTATTTGTAAAAAGCCACAAGTTTCTGGAGAGGGCAGAAATGAAAAAGTCTGGAGGGGCATCTTCAGTACTCAAAGCAGCTTGGAAAGTATAATTGGATATGGATATGGATACAAACTATGGATACAAACGAGGCAACTTCGAAGTCACAGAGACGGATCAAGCTCTGAAAAGGAATGCTCAGGCACAAGTTAAAGAATTGGGCAAGTGAGGGTATTGTATAGGAAAACGTCGGTCAGCCCATAAGCAGTCCTATGGCTGCAACAAACTCATTTGATCAGGTCATATTTCGGCTGTTGCATCAACTGTCCAATCGAACTTTAACTGTTCCTAACATTTAATTTATGCCTTACAAAATAAAAATTCTTGCAATAAAAAAATATTTATTTTCATATCTTCTAATATGGTGCCTCTAAAAGCCCGTCCACAGGGGTCCAGAAGCATAAAAAATTTGCACATTAGCTCCAAAGTTAAAATCGAAAAAAGAATTGCATGGTAAATTCCCCTTTTGATAAAAACCAGGTGAGCCAGGTGTCCATGAAAAGAGTGTAGACGTGTTGTCAACACAAAGGTTAAGAGTCGTTAAAGAAAATAAATTAATTTCTTCAAATGTAGAGGCAGAGATGCTGAAGTTTTGTACAATACTGTTATGTGTTAAAAAACCTGTCAAAAGCCATCATATTTAGAGAAAAATGGTATAGACTTTGCTCCAGAGAATGCTATTCTCTAATTTCGATACTAAAAATTCTCTAAAAATGGTAAAAAGCTTCCATGAAAAAGAAAAATATATCGTTTTTTGAGAAAAAGACGTTTTTTTTTTGAGAAAAGATTTGTTTTTATTGAAGAAAATACTTCTCTTAGTGAATTTTTTATCAAAATATAAGAAAAGTTTTTCATTTTCAATAAATTTTTCTCTATAAATGAAAAATTTTTGTACGAGAAAAATATTTATTACTATAAGAGACGTTGAAATATTTCCATTTCCTAGAAGTAAAGAAATATTTCTTCAAAAATGTGACAATTTATTCTAATTTAAGAAAATTTTATTTGAAAAAGAGAAAATTTCTATATCGAAAATAGAGAAATTTTTTACCGTATGTGTTTTTTTCTCAGTGTAGACTCAGATATAGGCAAGTCTAGTATAGAAACGTTTATATATGTATGCTGGATTAGCGTAACACAGTGCTTCGTGTCTCTACAAATTCGAATAGAACGAGTCGTCTTGGTTAAATTGTTGAATTCAGTACAGTTTGAAGTTGCTTATTTCAAATTTTTGTTTTGAGATAAAATTCAATTTAATTTCGTTCAATATTTTTTTAAGGAAATTAAATTAAGAAAACACGATTAATTTTTATAGTTAAAAATAAAATTAAAAAAATTAAAATTAATTTAACTGAAATTGAAATTGAAGTCAGGTTTTTCAAAAATATTGTAGTGTCAAAAAGTCACTTTAAATGCAAAAATAAAAGCATAACAATGAATAGATATTACGATTCATGAATAGATATACTAAGAGCGGGAGTCGGACAACCGGCTCAACCATTCCTAACCTAACCTTGTTATTCATCATCAGAATCAAAAGATTCTTGTGTATATGTTATGCCGTATATGTGTGCATGGAATATGTACAATATAAAATAGTACTAGTATAGAAGGGCATCATACGGTCCTATTCAAAATAATTAAGTAGCGAACGATATGACATTTTTCATTCACCTCAAAAGTTGTTCCACTCGAAGTTAATGTGTCCTTAGTGATATATATCAAATAAATTTTGTGAGCATACTTTTAGGCTAATAATTTTTTCATGTTAAAAGCACTGTAATAACGAAACAGGTTCTGGCTCAGGCTGAACATATTTTAAAAAACATAACAATAACAACTATAAAAGTTTGAGCGACATAGAGCACGGAGCAGGACGCTTGTATTTCATATATTAAGATTGCTAATTTAGTCATAAGTAATTCTTACCAACACAATAACAGTCAGCAGAAATAATAGAATGCAATAATAAATACAAACCTCACAAAACAGTCTAATTTTATAAAAGTTTTTTTTTTCAATATTTATTTTATAGCTAGACACAGGATCAATCTTATTATAGAGAAAAACCAGTACTTTTGTCATAATTTTTTTAGAACATGTTCTTCAAGCTAAGCGAATTATTTTGTTTTGGAAAATTTAATTTATTTTTTCAAAGTTAGAAAATTCAGCAAAATTATAATTATTTTATTTTTTTAATTATTAAAAATCCAAGAAACCAAAACTTTTTATTCTTTCAGAAAATATCTAAGTTATTTTTTTTAATTTTTAAAAACTCAAGAAACCAAAACTTTTTCTTCTTTCAGAAAATATCTAAGTTATTGTTTTTAATTTTTAAAAACCCAAGAACCAAAAACTTTTTCTTCTTTCAGAAAATATCTGTGAATTATAAAATTTATTTTTTAAGAATTTTTTAAGTGAAGTATGTTGATCAGCACTTAGCTTCCCTTTGTGGCGGCCGTGTCAGTGCATGTTTAGTTTGACAGCGAGCCAACGAACCGGGATAGCTCGAGTTCAAGCCTCACATCTGGCAGAAAGTTTTTTCAATAGAAATTTATTTTTCCGATCAGCCGTCACCTCTGGAAAGCTTCTTCAGAACATGAAAATCAGTCGTTCGGAGTCGGCATAAAACATTTAGTTACAGTTATCGATCAATTGTGCACAAAGCTCGGTCGAAGTCCTTTTTAGGGCTGAAATGGCCAATTCGTTCTTAGCATTATTTTTGAGAAGTTTCTTCAAAATAAAATTCTTTCTTCTGAAAATAAAATTTATCAAAATTTATCTGCATAGTTTCCAGATGATGTCAAGTCTAACTCTAACATGATATTAGTTGAATTTAATTTATTTCGTAAATACTATGAGTTAATTCTTATAAATTAAATATTTTTAAGTCCGTTTTTTTTTCTCTTTTGAGTACACCAATTAACTTTTTCTAGTAGATGTGATACATCGACAACTTTTAATATATACTAGTATCACCTGGGGTCGAAATTCGACCAATTTATTGATTGCCTATTTATAAATATATGCGAGATGAAAAAAATAAGTTCGGGGCTATAACTTTTCATTGATTGGAGATATTAAGCTATTTTCTTCAGAAAAATTATTTATTTATTTAATTATTTCTTTCAAAAACAGAAAAACAACATTTTAAAAAAATTTAATTTTTTAAAAAAAATCATAGGGGGTAGCATTGATTTTTTGATGGCACGGACAGTTTATTAATTTAGTGTCAAGACAAAATAAATTCACCGTCAATTCGGTATAGACTTTGAAAGAAAATCAAAAATGCAATTTTGAGTTTTTGGTTTTTTTACAACAAAAATCATTTTTACCCCATATTTTTAGAATAAATCGAATTTTATGGTATTTTTTTAAAATGAATAATTTAAATATAAACAAACAAAAAACGGTATTATTTTCAAAAGTTTTTTTAAGTTAACTGATAAGACTTAAATACAAAAAAGAAATAAATAATTCTATTCACAGATGGCGGAGATATTGGCTTCCCAATTTAGAACATTCAATTTGAGACAGTTTTTTTCTCTCTCTTGGCATTTGGTTGAAACACACGCTAAATAACTAACGACAATATTAAGAAAATTCATTAAAAATACTTTTGGTTAGAATTTTGCTGTAATTTTTAGCACATTTAAAAGAAAATTTATCAAACTTTTAGAAAAAATGAAAAAAATTTAAAAACCGTTAAAATCCGACCAAGATATTCACATGGAAAGTCAAATTTTTGAGTTCAAAAAACATTTTTTTAAAAATTTAACAATTGATGAATGCATAAAACTACAATTTTTTAAGAAATTGTTACTTTTAAAAAAAATTCAAATTCGAGCGACTTAAGAACTCTCCTCCAACCAAATTTCATATCAATGAAAGAGCAGATTTTTTCTCAAAAATTTAATTTCTCTCTTAGAAGGTTGGGAACCCCCTCTATCAGATATATCATTTATATATACATTCTGCACATCTGGACAACAAAACCTTTCAAATGATATAAGTTTCAATTATTTTGAGTTTTAATTAATACCAAAAAAGCGTACGACAAACTTTAATGTTCACGTATTAATATATAAGATACTTATAACAGGAATAGAGTTTAACTTCTGCACTTTTATCGGCGGTTTGAATGTTAAAATAACATTTTTCATTGCTTTTGGTCACAAATTGGGTCAAAAATAGCATTCAACGTCAACAAAAACCACAGCCAAACAACAACAACCAAACAAGAACAAAAACAAACTTGTATTTTTAATTGTGCCTTTCTTTGTGAGCATTTTGGCTAAAATTGCACACTAAACAAAATAACAAAAACAACAACGTTCACATTGCTTTTCAATGGAAATAGAAAAGCTGACACAAAAAACAAAAACAAAATAAATAAACAAAGATTTTCTTGGCCAGCCTGCAGCGGCATTCGAAAAACTTGTTGCTTCTATTGAACTGTTGAATGTTATGTTAAGCGATAGCAGAGCCATCTATTAAGGAAGCTTCAAATGATTGAAGAAACATAGGCGCAACTCGTTGGTCATAGCTGGCAATGGCTATAGTGTGAGTGTGAGAGTGTGTGTGTTTGTATGCAACTTTTATGGAACGCGTAAATTGCAAAAAGTAGCAACTTTAAGTAGCTCACTTTAATGTAGCTTACACTGAGAAAAAAAAAATGTAATATATGAAAGTAAAAAGTTGAAAAGCTAAAACTGCATTCGGTATGCCAAACATTTTTTTAAGCCCTATATTTGTGAAAATTAAGCTCTTAATTTGGAAAGTTTAAACTGTGGAACATATTAAACCTCACAGTAAGAACTTTTAATAAAAATAACTTCTTAATAATTTTTTTATGATCGGAATAAATTCACCAGACCAGTTCCTCTGAATGCACTTAATATAAATACAATCTTAATACACAATTTTTCTTTGCAATTAGTTTTGGATGGAATATAGATGGACGATATATTAAAATATTAAATTAAGCAGTTGGAAATATTAGTGCTTTTAACTTTAATTATCTGAATAAATTGTTTGGATACATGTTTTTCTATAAAAATGAGGAACTATATAATAAAAGAATACAAATTAATATTATTGTTAAAGAACTGCTTTATGGTATGTGTCGAATTAGATAAACATGTACGAAATAAATATTTCTTAAAACTATCCAATACTTTATTCAGTTTAAGTATTCTAGGAACCATTAAATACTAGCAAAGCGGTGGTTATTTGCTTATTATATATGCCAAATTCTTTGAAATGGTTACATTTTAAGTTTTTAGTTAATCCGGATGATGGAACTAGGACTGCTTTTTAAACTTTTGCTTTGAAAAAAATTTAATTAAAAATCTGGTAAGATAATTATTTACATTTTCATGAATTTTTAAAGGTCTTTTTGTACTTTTATATAAGCCTGCTATGCATGGATGACATTCAGTGCCAGAATGACAGCTTTATATTCTGTAAAATAATACTTTATTATTGTAATAACGAACAAAAATAAGTTATGTCTACTGTTCATTTTTCCATATGCCTTTAATTTCTTTGCATTTGTTTATTATTTTTAATTTTCTTTATTATAGCTTTCATTTTCAATTCTTCGCAAAATATTCCTTTTTTATTGTAGGCAAATTGAGACATTTTTTTTCTTAGTGTAATTCAGTGATCAGCTAAAAAGTGCACATAGATTGTTTTGATCGCTTAACGCTTAATCGTTGAGCGCTTTTTTAAATCAACCTACTTTTTTATTCCATACAAAGTCGATAAATTTAGTTTAGATTAATGAGCGAAATACCCGCACAAATCATCGATGCAACAATTTAGCTGCTGTTGTTTGATCACAACAAGTGTAACGCTTAGGTCATTCTACACAAAACTAGTGAAAATTTTAGCAAAATGTAAAAAAAGATTGTGTTGTACAGCAGCTCTTGGCTATATAAACAAAAGACATCAATTTGTTTTTTAATTTAATGTGATTGCTGTTTTTTGAGAGCATTTCTATGTTATACATTTCATAATACATAATTCGATAACAGCAATCGATTTAAGAAAATAAGACCTGTAGCAAAACAAAAAAAAAAAAAATTTATAAAACAGAAGAATTAAACTTTATATTGAGTTCTCTGAAAATCTAGTTGAAAAACCACTTAGAATATTTCCTGGCAGGACTTAAAGGTAGTTTTCATGAACAAAGCAATTAGGAATTAAACATTGAAAATAAATAAATACCAAAAAAATATATAATAACCATGAAAACCCATAATATTTAAAAATACAAACAATTTATTTTAAACTAACGGATGTAACCCGGTATTACTCGGGGTTGTGCCTCGAGCACAGAAATAGGACGATTTTCAAAACTGCTCTCATTTAAACATTTTTTAAATTATCAATTCAATTTTAAAATTTTTTATATTATCGTTTTTTGGTGTTTTGCCCCCTCCTTCCGTCGAAAGTGTTTGGTCAAATTTACGTAAAACTGTACCTACCAGACATGATTAAAAAAATAACGACATCTTCAACGTCTCGATCTGACGTCTGGTTTCTGAGGAAAATGGTCATCCACATCAGAAAAAAAAAACACATATCTTTCTCCGGTAAAAATTTCTCTATTTTCGATTATAGTAATTTTCTCTTTTTCAAATAAAATTTTCTTCAATTAGAATAAATTTTCACATTTTCGAAGAAATATTTCTTCACTTCTAGGAAATGGAAATATTTCAATGTCTCTTAGACCCGTTAACTGATCTCCGAAGTTTAAATTCTTTAATCTCAGATTTCGTAAACAGAGTTTAAATTTTAAACTCAGTTAAAATTATTTTCGTAACTTATCTCATTTTTATCGGCAGTTTTCTTAAACTCTGTTTAAAAATTTAAACTGAGATTAAAAAACATATTTGAGCGGTACTGTAGTAAAAATTCTACAACTTTGACGTAGAACATCAAAATATTTCAAGAATTTTTGATAAAATAATAAGGGTATTCACTTCACTGTTCACTGAAATTTCTCAAATCGGAAATTTCCGAAGAGTTGAAGTGAGCGACCGTTGTTTAATTTTTTTTTTCTGTCAAACTGAAAACTGACATTACTCACATTCATTGAAAAAAAAGAAAATCAATAAATAATTATTGCCGGTAGTTGAACGGTATTATGAACGGTAGTTGCCCTCACGCTTAAGTTCCTAAACGTGAAATATTTATTTAATTGATTTAAAATCCAACAAGAAAATTACCTTTAAAGATGTTTCTTCCATTGTATAAAAAATTAAATTAAAATTATTTGAAAAAATTTGACAACTGATTTGAATTGACAAAAAAATTTTAAATTTTGAATTTGTACACATTCACAATGACTCACATCTATCAAACAGGTCTACTTACGACTACTGAACATATCTTTTCTTCGCAAATTTCCGACGATTATTTTTCATCAACTCAAAAGATGATTAAATTTAAGCAAACTTCGGAAAACCAAAACAACAAAAATTTCACTGAAATTTTCGGAAATTTCAGCAGTGAAGTGCTTAATGTTTCAGTTTCATTGGAATATTTTTTTTTTCTTAACTTAAAATGTGTTTTTTTTTATTGTTTTGAATTTTTTGAAGTATGATTTTTAATTTTTTATTTTTTGTTTATTATTGAGAATACTTCCAATGTTCTGAGAGAATTTTTGACAAAATCTTATGGCGTTTTCTTTTCTTAAAAAAATTTTGAATTTTTTCTGCCCTGTTTGATTTTTTTTGCATTTTTTTCGTTCTTTTCTCAAATAAAATTTTGACCCTTGAAATTGAATCGTGTTCATTTCTCGAAAATTTTGACCTTAAAAGTAGAAAAAATGCAGAATTTCTGCCCTCTCTACTTCGAAGGTTCGAAAAATTCTGACCTAAAATGCTACCAACTGAATAAAAAAATAAATGACATGTGTGGAAAATAGTTAACGTTACCATTGACAGTTCAGAAAAGATTGAGCTCTTCTACGGAAAACGTCAACATTTTTCTATGAAAAAAAAAAAATATTATTTTTTTAGCGGGAAAAAAATTTTAAATTTTTTTAAATTTTTTGAATTTGAAGTTTTAAATTTTTTTATCTTGAATTCTTTTGAAGTTTTTCAAAAAAGGTGCCAACTCGAAAACATTAAAAAAAAATGTTTCTTTTTTTGTGATCTATTCTCATCCATAAACAGGTCAGAATTCTGTGAGTTCAGGTCGAAATGGAAAAAATTCTGCATCTCCAGAGGGCAGAATTTTTCGTTGAGAAAAGAAAACGCTATTAGTTTAAATTATGTAAACCTAGAATTTCTGTGTTAAAATTTAGAGATGAGATATCGGCGTTAAAATTTAAACTTAGATTAAGGAATTTTAAACTTTGTTTAAGCTAAACTTTGTTTTTAAATTTAGATCAGCTAACGGGCCTTATAATGATAAATATTTTTATCGCACAAAAAATTCTCATTTATAGAGAAAAATTTAATGAAAATTAAAAACTTTTCCAATATTTTGATAAAAAATTCACTATGAGAAGAATTTTCTTGAATAGAAACAAATGTTTTCTCAAAAATAAAATGTCTTTTTCTCTAAAAACGATATATTTTTATATATTTCTCTTTTTCATAGAAGCTTTTTTTTTTTCATAGAAGCTTTTTATCATTTTTAGAGAATTTTTAGGATCGCATTTAGAGAAAGGCATTCTCTGGAGCAAAGTCTATACCATTTTTCTCTAAATATGATGCCTTTTTATCATATTCCGAAAAAATTTTTTCTAAGTGTATTTTGAAAAGTCATTTCGAGAAAAATGCGTTAAAAGTTTTTCTCAGCAATTTTATCTCAAAAAATATCCAATTTTAAAAAATTCTATAAGCATTGATTCGATTTGTGGATTGTCTTCGTTCAACTTCGGTTTTGGTCGATACTGTTCGGTTAGTTTTTTTTTCATCTTTATAAAGCTTCTGCTGGTATTCGTTAAAATTTGTTTTTTTCGTTCGTCTGTGGTTCTTTACTTCGTTTGCCTTCGGCTCATTCCTTGATTTTTGTCGAAAGAACTTTTAAAAGCATAGGATCTATTCAGTAACAGATACAAATGCCTACCAAGTTTCATCAAAATCAGTTTATTCGTTTTGATGTGAATGAGTCAAACATAGTTGATTGAATAAAGCGCCTTCTCACGGAAGTTTTCTGAAATTTAAATAGCCTTAGTGGTGACCGTGGCATGCAGGTTACGTGTGTGGCTTAGCATGCTCGGAGCCCGGGTTCGATCCCCAGCCGCGGCGAAAAGTTTTTTTCAATACAATTTTTTCTGATCGGTCACCACCTCTCTGCAGACAATGGCAAACCTCAGAGAGTAAATAATGCCATGTAAAGCTTCTTGAGAACATGAACTTTAGCCGTTCGGAGTCGGCATAAAACATGTAGGTCCAGTTCTCGGTCAATTGTGTACAAACATTTAATAACACACACAACACAATTGATCAGAGATGAGAAGAAGCTCGGTCAAAGTCCTTTCAAGGGCTGAAATGGCCAATTTGTTTTTTTTTTTGTTTTTCAATTCTGTTGCAGGATCGAGTTATTTCACGTACCAAATTTTAGTAAAATCGATCAAGTCATTTAGGAGTTATTGAGTCTTAACAATGCACTACTTAAAGCACCCTCTTTCGGAAGTGTTTGGAATTTTTTATGTTTAATGTTTTATCAGTTGAACATTAGTACCAAATTTCATTGAAATCGGTTTAGGAGTTATTTAGACTTGAAAACGCACTACTTAAAGTGCCTTATAACGGAAGTCTTTAGAATTTTTGATAGCCTCTGTTATCTTGGGCGCAGTTGAACCTTTATTCCAAATTTAATTGAAATCGGACCAGGTGTTTAGGAGTTTATATAGAGTGCTACGCCCACATACTTCCTCCCAATTTTGTACTTATGCTTTATCTTGGGTGCAGTTGAACCTTCATACCAAATTTGATTGAAATCGGTTCAGGAGTTTAGGAGTTATTGAGTCTTAAAAACGCACTACTTAAAGCGCCCTCTTGCTTGAAGTCTTTGGCATTTTTTATGACATATTTTTTATTTTGGGAGCAGTTAAACCTGTATACCAAATTTCATTGAAATCGGACCAGGTGTTTAGGAGTTTATATAGAGTGCTACGCCCACATACTTCCTCCCAATTTTGTACCTATGTTTTATTTTGGGAGCAGTTGAACATTCATACCAAATTTGATTGAAATCGGTTCAGGCGTTTAGAAGTTATTACAGAGTGCCACGCCCACATAATT